>PYHX02000158.1:14878649-14980547 GCA_004302925.2 Cochliomyia hominivorax
TATATTATATTAATATATAATTATATTATATTATATTAATATTATATTTATTATATTATTTATATTATATTATATTAATTATTAATATTATATTATATTATATTATATTATATATATTATATTATATTATATTATATTTATATTATATTATATTATATTATATTATATTATATTATATTATATTATATTTAATTATATTATATTATATTATATTATATTATATTATATTATATTAATAATATATTATATATATTATATTATTTATATTATATTATATTATATTATATTATATTATATTATATTATATTAATTATAATATATTATATTATATTATAATATATATTATATTATATTATATTATATTTATATTTATATTATATTATATTATATATATTATATTATATTATATATATTATATTATATTATATTATATTATATTTATATTAATATTATATTTATATTATATTATATTATATTATATTATTTATATTATATTTATATTATATTATTTATATTATATATATTATATTATATTATATTATATTTATATTATATTATATTATATTATATATATATATTATATATTATATTATATATATTATATTATATTATATTTATAATTATATTATATTATATTTATATATTATTTATATTATATTATATTATATTTATAATTATATTATATTATATTATATTATATTATATTATATTATATTATATTATATTATATTATATTATATTATATATATTATATATATTATAATTATATTATATTATATTTATATTTATATATTATATTATATTATATTATATATATTATATTATATTATATTATATTATATTATATTATATTATATATTATATTATATTTATTATATTATATTATATTATATTATATTATATTATATTATATTATATCGAAAACCGGTTTTCTGAAAATGACAATTTTTTTCTATTCTTGTACCACTCGAGGGCTTGTTTTTCACAAGATAACAAATCCGGACAAAAGAAGTCATGAGGAAAAATAAAAATTTTGTTTAATTAATCTGTATAATTTAAAAATCAGTTATAAAGCGAAAAATATTTTTATATATATATTTTTTGTATTTCAATTGAGTTATTCATTAGCAACTCAAAGAAAAATTAGAAATTAAGCCTTTAAATTGACCCATAAACCTTGATCTAATATAAATTCAAATGCGCAAAAAAATTTCAATTATTTTATCAAAAAAAAAAAAAATAAATTCAAATTTGACAGTGAATGTCAGATTAGAAATTAGAGCGAATTTATTTCAAATTCATGAAAATATTGAAATTCATATGAGGGTGTTTAAAAATTCTAAACACACAAACAATTTCTAATTTAACGACATAAAAGTTAAAAAGCGAAATTAATTAAGTTTATTAGGTACACATGAGGTAATTTGTAATACCAAATAAACAAGTGTTAAAGAGGGAATTGAATGATTTAGAGTTTATAAAAGCTTTAGAGCTGTGTGAAACGGTTTAAAAGACCAAGAGGTAAAAATATTACAGAATAAACGACATAAAAGAAATTATGTTAAAATTACTATTATTTGTAATCATATTAAAAGGTAAATTTAAATATTTTGTAATTTTAATTAATTACGAATAAATCAAATTTATTTTTTTATTTTGATAATTTAGGTTTAACTATGGGAAATCCTTTTGTGGGTTTATTTGATCCCAAATGTAGCGTTATCAATAATATGGAATGTCCTAATGAAAATGTTACCTTTTGGCTATACACCCAGTAAGTGAGATACTCTTCTTTAAACCAATAATTATTTTAATAATTCCCAATTCCATTTAGAAAAACCCAGGAAACTCCCCTAAAACTGGATCCTTTAAAATTACAACCTGATGATTTTCAACCTAGAAAACCTTTGTATATTATTTTACATGGTTATACGGAGATCGTGATTTTTCTCCTAATACTTATATAAGACCTGCATTATTGGAAGCAGAAGATGTTTATGTCATATCCGTAGATTATGGTCCATTAGTTCCTTATCCCTGCTACTTTGCTGCTGTCGAAAATTTACCATTGGCCAGCAGATGTTTGGCTCATTTAATTAACTCTATGGTGGATGAAGGTGTGGTAAAGAATGATGATATTCACATGATTGGTTTTAGTTTGGGTGCTCAGGTGGCTGGACAAACTGCCAATTATCTAAAGAGACGTTTAAGGAGAATTACTGGTAGAATATGATTATTTTTCTAGGATTTATTGATCTTATAATTTTTCTGCTTCTATACAGGTTTAGATCCTGCTAAGCCCATGTTTATTACTGTGGGTTCAGATCGTAAACTAGATCCAACGGATGCTGATTTTGTAGATGTTATACATACCGATGTTTTGGGTCGTGCATGTTAAGATCTATGGGTCATGTGGATTTTATCCAAATATTGGCCTCTATCAACCGGGTTGTCAAGAAGTGGATGGAGGTGAGGAGAAATTTTATAAATTTTAATTTTTAATTCACAGTCTTATTTAGAGACTGGACCACAGTCTAGATTGAAGAATCATTTTGAGATTAAATTGTATACTCGATTAGAGACTGGACAATAGTTCCTAGAGAGACTGGGCGACAGTATCGATTGGAGACTTGATTGGATTACAGTTTCGATGGGAGAATAGATTATAGTATTGATTGGAGATTGGACTGCAGTACCAATTAAGAGGTTGACTACAGTATCGATTTAAGAGGGGTCTACAGCCTCGATTAAAACTGGATTACAGTCTCGAACACAGACTGGGTTTGCAGTCTCCATACAGACTGTATTGTGCTCTCCAATACAGACTGGATGACTGTCTCGATTACAGACTGGATAACTGTCACGATTGGAGACTTAACTACGAAATCGATTGGAGACTTGATTACGGTTTCGATGGGAAAATAGACTATAGTATTGATTGGAGATTGGATTGGTATCGATTAAATAGGGGTCTACAGCCTCGGTTAGAGATTAAATTACACTTTCAATTAAATACTGGATTACAGTCTCGATTAGAGAATAGACAATGTATGTATCATTTAGAAAGTGGACTAGAATCTAGAGACTGTACTTTAGATTTAATTTGTGGGGGGACTACAGTTTCAATTGGGAAATTGAATACATCCTGAATTAATGAGTGTTATAGAGTAGACATTAACCCAGTTTACCAGGGTCTTTTCAAATTTTATTTTTTTCAGATTCCGGTAGTTGCAATCATGATCGAGCTCCTCAATATTATGCTGAGTCAATAAAAAGCGACAAAGGTTTTTGGGCTTACAGTTGTCCTAGTTGGCTCCATAATATATTTGGTTTATGTTTTACCCAATCCAATGATGAAATTATGGGTTTTCATGTTAATCAAAGGTATTTTCCAAATATGACTCTAAATATATCCCAATCAATTAATTTCTTGCTCTATTGCAGTTCTACAGGATCTTTTTCCTTAAAACCGCTAATAAAACACCATTCGCTTTGGGACCTTTTAAAACCGATTCCCAAGCTCAGCGCCGTAATTTGCCAAGACTTTATGATTACAAGAATATTTATGACGATGAGTTTGAACCACAACTTAGAAAGGCATTTGTGGATTGGACTGATAGCGATTTTTTAGAGTTACGAAAAATAAAAACTGAAATAAAACCTTAATTAAGGGCCTTGTTATTAATTGGCGACATGATATTAACCTCAGTTATTAGTTAATAATTATTTATAGCGGTTTCTATATTTTAATAAAGTTATTTTAAGGTCATAATTATAATTTTTGTATATAAATAAATTTTATTAATATTTTTTTCTGAAAAATAAATATGAAACAATTTAGTTTCAATTTAGCGATGGCGCTGCTAATTAGTGAAAGTGAGTTTTATATTTAGAAAAAAATTATAATTATTTTATAATTTTGAAATTTTAGTGCTTTTAATTTCAAGTTCCATGATAAGCGGCGAGAATAATACAAAAGTTTTCTGTTATCATGCCGAGGATAAGTGTCCTAATAAGGATATAAGTTTTTGGTTGTATACCAGAGGAACCCAAAATAATCCCGTTTTGCTAGATATTCGCAAGCCCTCTGCTGAATTATTTGCTGATCCTTATCCTTTGAAAATTTTAATACATGGTTTGACTTTAAATCATGATCAATCTCCTAATGAAGAGTTACGCCCATGGCTTTTAGAAGAATCTAATAATTATGTTATAAGTATGGATTATTCATCATTATCCCATGGCGTTTGTCTATATCCCTGGGCCATTCAAAATGCTAGAGTTGTAGCCAAGTGCTTGGGTTTATTACTAAATAATTTAATAGAAATGGAAATTTTACTCCGGAGGATATTCATATTATTGGCTTCAGTTTAGGAGGTCAAGTGGCGGGTTTAACAGCGAATCATTTAAATTTTAAAGTTAAACGAATAACAGGTTTGTTAGCTTCTCAAATTCCTTAACCAATATCGATATATGTTCTCAATATTCCCAGGTTTAGACCCAGCTGGTTTCAGTTTTTCAAGATCTAATGCAACAGAACGTTTAGATTCCTCAGATGCTCAATTTGTTGATGTTATACACACAGATCCCAGATTCTTTTCTACAAATCTTGCAATGGGTCATGCTGATTTTATCCAAATTACATGAGATTAGTACAACCCGGTTGTAGTCCAGTAGAGGAATTAAGTAAGTTCATGATAAATTATAAATCACAAAATTTAAATCTTTTTTCTTCTTATTTCAGGAAATTGTAATCATTTTCGTTCCAATATTTATTATGCTGAATCTATGATCACAACTGCTGGGTTTTGGTCCTTTAATTGTGGCAGTTACTTGGAATTTAAATATAATCGTTGTGAAAATTATTCTCATTTACCACATGTTCAAATGGGTTATTTTGTCGATGAAACGTAAGTTTAATTCCAGTTTTTTTAAATACTTTTTTATTAAAATCTTATTTTGTTAATTTTAGCGCCAGAGGTTCATATTTTCTAGACACAAATTCCCAAAGCCCTTTTGCTCAAGGTGAATTAGTGCAAGTGGAACTTGAGGTAGTAGATCAGATTGATATGGAAAATTAATTTATAAATTCATCTCGGAAATATTAATATATATTTATGACAAAAAACTAAATTCTAACTAAATGTTTTTAAGCGAAAATTTAAAGGAAATTTAATTTTAATAAAAAAATCTACTTTTTAATTGAAAAATTCAATTTTTTGATTAAAAAAATAAAGTTTTTGTGAAAAATTTAATTTTTAGTGAAAAATTTAATTTTTTAGTGAAAAATTTAATTTTTTAGTGAAAAATTTAATTTTTTAGTGAAAAATTTAATTTTTTAGTGAAAAATTTAATTTTTTAGTGAAAAATTAATTTTTAGTGGAAATTTAATTTTTAGTGAAAAATTTAATTTTTTAGTGAAAAATTTAATTTTTAGTGAAAAATTTAATTTTTTAGTGAAAAATTTAATTTTTTAGTGAAAAATTTAATTTTTTAGTGAAAATTTTAATTTTTAGTGAAAAATTTAATTTTTAGTGAAAAATTTAATTTTTAGTGAAAAATTTAATTTTTAGTGAAAAATTTAATTTTTAGTGAAAAATTTAATTTTTTAGTGAAAAATTCAATTTTTAGTGAAAAATTAAATTTTTAGCGAAAAATTCAATTTTTAGTGAAAAATTCAATTTTTAGCGAAAATTCAATTTTTTAGTGAAAAATTCAATTTTTAGCGAAAAATTCAATTTTTTAGTGAAAAATTCAATTTTTAGTGAAAAATTCAATTTTTAGTGAAAAATTAATTTTTAGTGAAAAATTAATTTTTAGTGAAAAATTCAATTTTTTAGTGAAAAATTCAATTTTTTAGTGAAAATCAATTTTTAGTGAAAATTCAATTTTTTAGTGAAAAATTCAATTTTTAGTGAAAAATTCAATTTTTAGTGAAAAATTCAATTTATAGTGAAAAATTCAATTTTTTAGTGAAAATTCAATTTATAGTGAAAAATTCAATTTTTAGTGAAAAATTCAATTTTTAGTGAAAAATTCAATTTTTAGTGAAAAATTCAATTTTTAGTGAAAAATTCAATTTTTAGTGAAAAATTCAATTTTTAGTGAAAAATTCAATTTTTAGTGAAAAATTCAATTTTTAGTGAAAAATTCAATTTTTTAGTGAAAAATTAAATTTTTAGTGAAAAATTCAATTTTTAGTGAAAAATTCAATTTTTAGTGAAAAATTAAAGTTTTTAGTGAAAATTTCAATTTTTAGTGAAAATTAAAATTTTTAATGAAAATTAAAATTTTTAATGAAAATTTAAATTTTTAGTGAAAATTTAAATTTTTGGTGAAAATTTAAATTTTTAGTGAAAATTCAATTTTAGTGAAAATTTAATTTTAGTGAAAATTCAATTTTTAGTGAAAATTTCAATTTTTAGTGAAAATTTCAATTTTTAGTGAAAATTTCAATTTTTTAGTGAAAATTTCAATTTTTTAGTGAAAATTTCAATTTTTTAGTGAAAATTTCAATTTTTTAGTGAAATTTCAATTTTTTAGTGAAAATTTCAATTTTTAGTGAAAATTTCAATTTTTTAGTGAAAATTTCAATTTTTAGTGAAAATTTCAATTTTTTAGTGAAAATTTCAATTTTTAGTGAAAATTTCAATTTTTAGTGAAAATTTCAATTTTTAGTGAAAAATCAACTTAAAATTGTATTGTTAATGAAAATTTGAAATTTTAGTAAAATTGAGACTGTCGCAGTCGCTTATTGAGACTGAAACACAGTCTCCAAATGACACTGTACTCTGGTCTTTAATCAAAAATTTGATTATTTTTGAATCACTGTGTGAAGACTCCAAGCGCCATCTGTATTAATATACGTCCATACAATTTAGCAAAGACACTCACCATTCACTCCATTTATTTTTAATTAAAAATTTATTTACCACCCAATTTCACCACAAATCAACCGCTGTACACTCGCATCTGTTTCTCTTTTAAACTCCACCTCTCAGCTGTTTTTTGTTTACAACTTTTGTCTATAGAAAATTTTAATCTCGTTCCTCAATTTTAATCACCAACAAAATAAATCATGAAATTAAAAATTTTACCTCCTTAAAATAAGAATTAAAGTTTTTAATTAAAAAAATGTCTGTCCACCTTAAGCATTTACACAACTTAAGAAATATATTTCTGAAATCCGTGGAAGCGGTAAGACCTAAAAATCTATTAGCAGCCGGCAATAATTACAATTTGGAACCACGTCAACTGGAGACGGGTAAAACTTGTATACAAGTTCAGGGTAAATATGTCGATATAACAAATAAAAAATGTCATGTGGTGGGTTTTGGCAAAGCTGTGCTGGGTATGGCGGTGCAATTGGAATCATCACTGGGTGATTATTTGCATCAGGGTATAATTAGCATACCAAAAGGCATACGAAGACAATTCGAAGGTGTTAAAGAAATGACTCTGCGCCAAGATTCGGCCATAAAGGTTTTTGAAGGTGCTGAAAATAATCAGCCAGATGAAAACGCTTTAAAAGCGGCTCAGGAAATTAGGAAATTGGCTGAGTCTATGACTACTAACGACATCTTGTTTGTTTTAATCTCGGGAGGAGGTTCAGCTTTATTGCCTTTACCTAAACCTCCTTTGGAATTAGAGCAAAAAATGCAGCTAATTAAACAGCTATCAAATTCTGGGGCCTCTATACAGGAAATGAATATTGTACGCATAGCCTTGTCCGCCATTAAGGGAGGACAATTGGCTGAGGCTGCCTCTCAGGCTTATGCTGTTATATCATTTGTCATTAGTGATATAGTAGGAGATACAGTAGATCTCATAGCTAGTGGTCCCACCTGGTGTGCGCCCACTAAACATCAAACTCCAGAAGAAATTTTAAAGAAATTTAATTTATGGTCAAATCTGGAAGATGACATTAAAAACCTTTTACTCAAAACTAATAAAAAAGATGTACAACATTTCAAAAATAATTCCATTTATGTGGTGGGTGATAATAAAGTGGCAGCTGCTGCGGCTGTACATGAAGCCTTAAATCTTGATTATAATCCTTTCATAGCCTGTACCTCTATACAGGGAGAGGTGACAAGTTTAGTAAACATATATTGTGATTTACTAAAAAATATTTATGATTTCAAAGAGGGTCTCATAGGAGAACAAGAATTGGGTGCCAAATTTCCCTTCGACTCTCGCACATTTCAACATTTCCTAAAAACTTTGCTAATGTGTGAGAAAACCCAAAAACCTTTGCTATTAATAATGGCTGGAGAACCCACGGTAAAGGTAAGATTTTTTAATACTTTTATAGATATTTTTTCTAATGATAATCACTTTTAGGTTTCAGGCTCTGGTGTTGGTGGTCGTAATCAGGAACTAGCTTTAAGACTTTCTCGTGAATTTTATCTACAAACCAGATTACAAAATGTTTGTTTTCTAAGTGCTGGCACGGATGGCATTGATGGTCCCTGTTTAGCTGCTGGTGCTTTGGCTAACTCTCAAGTGGTCTTGGATTTTGTACAGGAAAATTCATTGGACAGCTTTAACGATTATATTAATAATAATGATTCTTATAATTTTTATAAACAGTTGAGACAGGGTGAATATCATGTTGTGACTGGTCACACGGGTACAAATGTTATGGATTTACATTTATTGTTGGTATTTTAATTAAAAATTGGTGTTATTACACCAAAAAGTTTAATAATGTATAACAAATATGTTATTCCGAAAATATGGATTTATGTTATATTTTGAAAGATTTGCATTTAACTGGTTAAAAGTGTTGTGCATTTTGGATATAAGATTCCATTAAGAGACCTCAAGAAAGTTTTCAAGCTTTATTTAATAAACATTTGTGAAAATTTGCCGAACGACATTTTTTGGAAAGAACTGAACTTATATCAGAATTAACAAAAACCGAACTACAACTGAGTTGAACTCAACTAGAAGGGAAGTTGAAATGAACCAGAACAAGAGCTGAACTAGAACTGATATGGAACTGAACTAGATCTGAAATAGAACTGATCTAGAACTGAACCAGAACTACACTAGAACTGATGAACTAGAATTGAACAAGAACTGAACTGAACTAGACGTAAATAGAACTGAAGTAGAACTGAACCACAGGGACTGAACAGGAATTGAACTACAAATGAACATGAACTAAACTAAATATTTAATTGCACGTGCCTCAGCCAACCATATGATAATCATGTTAATTTTTTCTTCTAATTTTTTTATTGTAAAAATCGTTACACAATTGTGCATTAAATTTATTACAAAAACAACATGATTTATTCAATCATAATTTACAAATTTTTCAATGTAATAGAACAAGAAAAACTGTTCAATATTATATATTTTTCTCAATATCCAGAAATTGATACAATTGTATGATCAGACATACATACATACGTAACCTTAAATGTGTAAAATGAAATGGATCATAAAATGTTTTTGTAATTAAAATAACAACGAAATTGAAAATATGAAATATTAATTATGCTATAAAAACAAATTAAAAAACATTTTTAATAAAAACTGATTAAACACAAATTGAAATTTTATAGACGAAAAAATGAGAAAATGTTAAAAAATGTGTGAGTGTATGTGTGTTTATGTATGTGTTTGAAATTAATAAAAAGAAATATTTTATGATTCTTTTTATTTTCTAGTTTCCTTTTTTTTAATTATAATTTTATGACTGTAATCGACTGCTACTGAAATTAGTTGTTCTAATTAAATGTTCTCCTGATCAGGGAAGGCAGAAGCCAAAAATAAATAAAATAATGTATTTGATATTCAAACAAGAGTCATAAAATTTGAACTTGTGTTCTCTTTTTTTTTTTGGTAACGAATAAATGAATTAAAAAAAAAAATTAAGAATAATAAGAAAAGTAATAAAATTTTAATTAATTACAAAATTTAACCTTGAATGATTATTTATATTTTTTAGATGGACGTTTGCTTAATGAGCAACAGTGGAATGGAAAGTTACAAATTAACTTAAGGGAGGAGGACACGATATTTGGATTTATAGTTATAGAATCCTATAATTTTGAAGAAACTTTATCCCTAAAAAAAATCTATTATAATTTTGTTAGGGAGTGAGATCGAATAATTCTTAACAGACGTTTTTGATAAAAACTTTTGACGCAAGTTTTATATGATTCTGATTTTTTTGAACAAGTTGATCATAATGTTCTCAAGTCAAGAAAAATTAGAAAGCGTTTTCCAAAGAGCTCCCTACACATCCTATTTGGTTCGACATTTTAAAGATAATACAGTTGTAAAAACATACAACGCACAAAAAGTTCCTGACAGTAACGCAGCCAAAAACTTTGAGGCCAAAAACAGAGCATGGAAATTGAACTTAAGTTTTCTACAAAAAAATGTATGACGAAACATATGTACTTCACAACCTCCTGGTCACAAATTTTATATTGCTAATGGTCGAGAGAATGTTGAAGAAGAGTTTAGTTTCCAAAAGCAGTGAAAATTGTCCAAAAAGTTCTTGGCAATGGCAAGCAATATGCAGTTGCCACAAAAAATTCAGTCATTTCTTACGCCAGGCTCTATAAGTATTCAAACTTACATCAAGGAACGTTTACAAAAAATAAGGCTAATTCCATTCAAAAGTCTTCACAATGTGACCACTTACTCTTTGCCCTGTGTTGGCATCCTGTCACTGTGGTAAACAAGCCCTTAAATTGCACAAAAACAATAATGAGATATTTCTACCAAGTGAAGCAATACCTCTATACTGCCCGGAGCTAAGTGAAGTGGAGGGATATTGGGCTATTTTTGAAAGAAAATTGAAGAGCACAGAAAATGGTGTCCAAAAGTGTGGTAATTTTTAAATGGATATGGACTATCTATTCGGTCAAAGTGCTTAAGTGGTTTTATTTTTATTTGCATTTACTATTTTATTAGGCCCACTGTATTTATACTCTACAACCGGTTGGTGGTTCGAGGTATTATACGTTTATGCTGATGTTTGTAACATACAGAAAAAATTGTGTTATACCTCACTTTCTGAGTCGATTTAACAATGTCCGTCCATTTGCCCGTCCGGCTGTCTGTTCATGTAAACGATGTGATCATTGAACAAGTCGTGATTTTTGAAATATCTTGATAAAATTTAGTACATATTATTATGTTGGCCCAAGGGCGAAGCCTATTGTATGAGAGGTACCCACTATTTCGGGTACCTCTCATACAAATATAATTCCGAAGTAAGTTTTTGAGCTCATAAAACATATAAAGCGATTTTAACGAAATTTAACAAAAATAATTCTCATGGTATTATAACTCTATATACCAAATTAAGCTCCCAGTACCCTACCAAATATCAATTTGAAGAGCATTAATCACACATACACGTTGGTATTGAAATCACAACTGATCAAATTAAGGTAAATATAATCAAATATGCATGTTTGAAATTATACAAAGGTCGGTCCATCATTAATATTTTTTTCCTATAGAACGACCCAGAAGGAATATTTTTTAAACGCATAAATTTCACATAAATGTTAGTGTCGCGTTTCATACTTAATCTTTAATCAGAAAAGAGAATCGTTCATAAATTTGTAACGTGGTGTAAGGAATTACATAATCGGGCTCGACCGACTATAACGTTTAAACTTGTTTTTTTTTTTTTTGTTAATTATAAAAATAATTTCAATCAAATAAAATTAATAAAACTGTAAATTTTTTGTATGTTTGTATGTATGTATGTATGTATGTATGTATGTATGTATGTATGTATGTATGTATGTATGTTAAGAATTTTTCAATCTTACTCCTTGCTATTTTATTAAGCCCACTGTATTTTTGTTTAATTATTTTCTTTAAATTAAGTAATAATTTATTAAGAAATCATAAAAATGTGTGAATTTAATAAATTTTAATGAGATTTTTTCCACACCAATTATGTCTGTCAGTCTGTCTGTCCGTCGACAACATGTGTTGAATTTAATAAAAACTTTTAAAATTTTAAAAAATCTCTTTTTTTTCTAAATCAAATTTTTTTTAATAATTGTGTGATTCACATTCATGATTTTTGTACTTTTTTCCATTCCATTTTCATTAAAAAAAAAAAAAAAAAAAAAAAAAAACAAAAAACGAAATAAGAAAAAGATGAGACAATCGTTAAGTCTGTACTGAAATGAAATTAATTTGTCTGAATAATAATTTTCGTGGTCAACTGCTAAATATTTATATGAATGAGGAATTTCTTTAGAAGACCAAAACACCAAAGTTCAATTGAAATATTTTTAATTGTAATTTAACAATCTGTGTGTTTGTGTGTGTATGTGTAACTGAATAGCAACAAAGACACATATTTAATATCTTCAAGTATTAGAAGCGTTCAGACATTTAGCTGAAAAATAAAAATTATATTTTATTATGCAAATTAAATTGAAAAAAAAATATTTACTAAATTGACATAAGAAATATTTGTCGTATTTTTCTTACAAACACATTATTTAATGGATACTGGCTACTGGTCATCTTGTTGTTGTTGTTGTTGTGCTAAAGATGACACCATATAATTTAGTATCATTCAAAGTTCAATAGTATTTTAATTGGAGCATTTTGTTTAAGTAACAAGAATTTTATTTATTTTTTTTTATTTTTTTTCTTAGAATTTATGGTTCTAATTGAAATTAAGTACAAATTGTCTATTATTTGTTGTTGTTTTTTATTTTTTTGGAGGTATAAGAGTGAAGTGCAAACATACATGAAAATATCTAATTAAAAATAAATATTTTTAAAACAAATTAAGAATAAATAAAATTTGAATTTAAAACCATCTTAAGGTGAATAAGTATTAAATTCAAAATAAACACTAATTGCAGATCTGCTCTTGAACTGTTGTAGCAAAACAAGAACAAAACAAGAATTTAAGTAGGAATGAACAACAACTTCGGCTTTAGTTTAGTTTTAGTTCAGTTCTAGTTTAGTTCTGGTTCAATTTTAGGTCAGTTCTAGTTCAATTTTAGTTCAGTTCTGTTTTAGTTCTGGTTCAGTTTTACTTCAGTTCCAGTTCGGTTCTAGTTCAATTCTAGTTCAGTTCTGGTTCAGTCCTGGTTCAGTTTTAGCTTAGTTCTAGTTCAATTCTGGTTCAGTTCTACTTTAGTTCCAATTCGGTACTAGTTCAGTTCAAGTTCAGTTTTAGTTCTAGTTCAGTTCTAGTTCAGTTCAATTCTAGTTCTGTTCTAGTTCAGTTCTAGTTCTGTTTTAGCTTAATTCTAGTTCAATTCTAGTTCAGTTCTACTTTAGTTCTGGCTCAGTTTTAGCTCATTTCTATTTGAATTCTAGTTCAGTTCTAGTTCAATTCTAGTTAAGTTTCATTTCAGTCCCAGTTCGGTTCTGGTTCAGTTCTAGTTCAGTTCTAGTTCAGTTCTAGTTCAATTCTAGTTCAATTCTAGTTAAGTTTCATTTCAGTCCCAGTTCGGTTTTGGTTCAGTTCTAGTTCAGTTCAAGTTCAGTTCTAGTTCTGTTCTAGTTCAGTTCTAGTTCAGTTCAAGTTCAGTTCTAATTCAGTTCTAGTTCAGTTCTAGTTCAATTCTAGTTAAGTTTCATTTCAGTCCCAGTTCGGTTCTGGTTCAGTTCTAGTTCAGTTCAAGTTCAGTTCAAGTTCAGTTCTAATTCAGTTCTAGTTCAGTTCTAGTTCAATTCTAGTTAAGTTTCATTTCAGTCCCAGTTCGGTTCTGGTTCAGTTCTAGTTCAGTTCAAGTTCAGTTCTAGTTCAGTTCTAGTTCAGTTCTAGTTCGGTTCTGGTTCAGTTCTAGTTCAGTTCTAGTTCAGTTCTAGTTCAGTTCCAGTTCAATTCTAGCTAAGCTCCAGTTCAGTTCCAGTTCGATTCTGATTCAGTTTTAATTCAGTTTCAATGCAGTTCTAATTCAATTCTGGTTTAGTTCTTCTTCATTTCCAGTTCAATTCTAGTTTAATTTTAGTTCTTTTCTGTATCGGGTCAAACACGTAAACTCGCATAAAAATGAGAATTATTTTAATTTTATAGCAAAATACGGTTTTCAAATTTTCTTCATAGATAATCCAATTTTTAACATGAAAATTACTTAAGATGATGTGTGAAAATTATTACTCCCACTTGAAAAGCAAAAAAATGTTTGCAAATCTAAATAAAAAGATCCAAATGTATATCCGTTTCCGCAAAATTGCCATAAAATAAATGAAAAGAATAAATTGTTTGGGAAATTATCGTAACACATCTTTGAGTGGTACACACTCATAAAAATTTATCTGGTAATTAACATCGAAAATCTAAACTATTTTTATGACACTTCTGTCAACGAATACACATACGAACATCGTACATTTTAATGTTGCTATAAAATAATTAATGAATTCATGTTTAAATACATATTTAACCTCAAAACAAAAAAAAAAAACTGAAAAAAGGGGGAAAAGACTTAATGTTAACTATTTACAAGAGGGATGGGGAGACAGGAAGAAGAAATAAGAAACAATAAATGATGATGCATGAGTAATAAACGAACAAGTGTTTATTTTTATGACAAACATAGATCATAACTAAGATCACGATCTATATTTAAAGAAAATATCTTATTTTTTGTCATTCTTGTGCTCAAAATAAGGCAAATTGAAGCAGTTGGATGAAGAAAAAAATTTTAAACGAACGAAAGCGTCAATTTGTCTGCTGCTGAAATGTAGGAAAAAATGTCAAAATGACACTAAAATTTTGTATTTGACAAACACGCACGTTTTTCAATAAATTAAACACAATTAAGGCGACTGACTAAAAACTACAATAAAAATAGTTTCAAAAGAAATATGTTAAGTTTTGCGATCTATGCTTTAGAACCACTTGAGTAAACCGCGAAAAGTAACAAAAAATACTCCAATAGATCTTAATCTTAAACACGAACAAACCATTAGTAAATATATGACTTCCATAAAATGAATTGAAAAAGAGATCATCATCTTCATAATGATCGCAATCATGATTTTGTTGAATGTTCGACCACAAGTGTGACACTTTACTTTCCAAAATACTGAAAACTCTACGTTTACACAAGAGACTAGAGGAATGTGTATGTGCTTTTGTGCTCTTATATTTGTGTGTGTGTGTGTATAAGTGTGAGTTTTAAAAGAAAGAGCAAACTGATATACAAAGTGTCGCGTTGATTTATTAATTAAATGTTCATGCCACAATATGCCGCTGGCAAGTAATGAAGTATTTAAGTGGAAAAATTAATTGTTTTTCTCTGTGCGTTTTCAGCACAAATTGCAAAAAAAATAACATAAAATCGGGGAAAAAAGTACAAAGAAGTGTGTACTGAAAAAAAAGATTGACATATTGCCAGCTAAGAAATATTAAACATGTGCCACACTGTCCAAGGTAAGGAAAAATTGATGTATTGAAGGCACAGAAATTCACCAAAATTAACTGGAAATTAATTTCAAGTGAACTAGAACTAAACAAGAACAGAACTAGAAGTGAACTAAAAGTGAAAACGAACTGAGCTAGAAATGAACTAGAACTTAACTAGAACTAAACTAGAACTAAACTTGAACTAAACTAGAAGTGAACTAGAACTAAACTAGAACTAAACTAGAACTAAACTAGAACTGAACAATTGAAGTCGTTATTTTTTATTTTAAAACAATCTCCTGGTGCTCAGTTAACCCACCAAAGTAAATAATATAAACTCTTCTTTTGTACATCTGTTTCGAAAGGGGGAAGCAATACAAGTACATGATCATGCATCATTATATTTTATATGTTTATATGTTTGTATTTGGAAATACATGTATATATGTATTTAGTTATGTATGTGTTTTTATAACAATGACTTATGACCGATCACATCATTTTTTAAACATTAAACATGCATATTTAATGAATAAAGCTTCTGGTAACTCCACTATTTCATTGGCACACCAACACAACTATGTAATGATTTACATACACATATGCCTCATATTCAACTTGTCTTAAGGAGATTTGAGTACAAAATTATACAATTTATTAAGACATTCTTAACTATTTCTTTGCTAGACTTATTGACGTCTTTTTTATTTCTGTTTTCTGTTTTATGTTTTATTTTTGTGGTTTCTTTTCGCAGCAGCTTAAATTTACGTACAGATTTCCTTAAAGTCTTTAATAACATTAAATGGAAAAATTATTCCTTTTTCTCTTTTTTTTTGCAAATTTAACATTTTTGTTGCTAAAATAAGACAACAAATGTTTAATTGCAACATCACTGTTGGATTAAAAATTGTGAACGGTGGGGAGAAGTGGTATCAAAAGTAAGAAATATGTTTGCCACAATATCAAAGTCGTCTAATAGGAGTATTAAAGGCATAAAGGAGAAGCGAACAAACACAAAAAAAAAAAAAAATGAAACTGGCAAATCAACTCATAGTAATGAGCTTGTACCATAAACAGGTGATAACTTTAAAGGAATGTAATAATAGAAATATCGGAATTGAGTTTTAAAACCATTCCGCTTTCATTATAGATTAATTGAAATTTTGTTTCAATTTATCTTAGATTTTTTTAATTTTCACTTTCCGTTTAGTCCTAATTTGTTACTACTTATACTGTGGTTTAGTTCTTTGCTAATTCTGATCTAATACGGTTCTAGTTAAGTTTTAGTTCAGTTCTAATACAATTCTAGTTCAGTTCTAATTCAGTTTTAGTCCAGTTCCAGTTCAGTTAAAGTTAAGTTTTGTTCAGTTCTTGTTCAGTTCTAGTTCAGTTTTAGTTCAGTTCTAGTTCAGTTCCAGTTCAGTTATAGTTAAGTTCTAGTTCAGTTCCAGTTCAGTTCTGGTTCAGTTCTAATTCAGTTCCAGTTCAGTTTAAGTTAAGTTCTTGTTCAGTTCTAGTTCACTTGTAGTTCATTCTAATTCAGTTTTTGTTCAGTTCTAGTTCAGTAGTTCAGTTCTAGTTCAGATTCCAGTTCAGTTAAAGTTAAAGTTCTTGTTCAGGTTCTAGTTCACTGTGTAGTTCACTAGTATTCATTCTAATTCATTATAGGTTAAGTTTCTAGATTCAGTTCTAGTTCAGTTTTGGTTTCAGTTCAGTTCAGTTCAGTTCAGTTAAAGTAAGTTCTTGTTTCAGTTCTAGTTACTTGTGTTCAATTCTAATTCAGTTTTTGTTCATTCTAGTTCAGTTCTTGTTTTCAGTGCCAGTTCAGGTTAAAGTTAAGTTCTTGTTCGTTTAGTTCACTTGTAGTTCACGTGTAGTTCAATTTCTAATTCAGTTATAGTTAAGTTGTAGTTCAGGTTCTAGTTCAGTTCTAGTTCAGTTCTGTTTAGTTCTAGTTCAGTTCCAGTTCAGTTAAAGTTAAGTAGTCTTGTTCAGTTCTAGTTCACTTGTAGTTCACTTGTAGTTCAGTTCTAATTCAGATTTTTGTTCAGTTCGTTCAGTTCTAGTTCATTCTAATTCAGTTCTACTTTAGTTCTAGTTTTGTTATAGTTCACTTCTAGTTCAGTTCTAGTTCTGTTCCAATCATGTACTAGTTCTGTTCTAGTTCTTTTCTAGTTCTCCTCGAGTTCTGTTCTAGTTTTGTTCTCTTCCAGTTCTCTTCTATTTCTGTTTTAGTTCCACTTCGGTTCCAGTTCTGTTCTAGTTTTGAGTTCACTTAATTTCGGTTCCAACTTGTCCCTTTAACAATGATCTCCTTTATATTTCTGTCAACAGCCTGTTACCTCCAGTGGTTGCAATTGTTTTTAATGTTGTTGCCGCTATTTTTGTTGTTGTTGTTTCTGCTGCTGTTATTATACAAGATGTGTATAATCACTCGTTATTATTGCAAGTGATTGGATTTGTTTTATTTGTTGTTGGAGCTGTAGCATAAATTTATGCTAAAATTCCAACATTATTATGTTTCGTTGTTGTTGTTGTTGTTGGTGTCTGTGGTTATGGTTTGTTTTTATTGTTTGCTGTAACATTCAGTACCTTTCATAACTGCAGCATGTTGCTGCACACATATATACATCGTACGTACAAACATACATACATACATACATACATACATACATATGCCGTCACACAAATGTTGCTTTTCATTTTTAGTGTTTAATGTTTAGTAAAAGATGCAGTAGGAAAAATATATATCGATGGAGAGGACATAACAAGAATGTTGGTCAAGTGATTGTAATGTTTTGTGTTAATGCAGTTAACAATAATAATGAAACAACAACAAACGTAAAGCAGCATCTGCTGTTAAATGATCTATACATTTTTAAACAGCAGGTATTCTTCTAGTTAATATTTTTAGTTCTGGGTCTATGGCAACTTTTTTTCACATTGTGAAAAAAAAATGAACTTAAAATCAAGTTGAATATTTGTAGAGATGAAAAGGAGTTCAAAACAAAACATTGTTGTGGTTTTTTAGTTTTATGTGTTTTTTTTTTGTTTTGTTGTTTTTTAATTTTCTTGTTCAAATGATTGAAAGACATGTAGACAATCAAGTGGTCAATGGCACCAAGAAGTCTCAGAATGAGCTACAAGGATGAGCCAAAGGAGAATTTAGAAAAATTAACAATTTCAGCAATTTATTGAGAATTTTTAATTCGTGTTTATTAAAAAGAATTTTATTATCTTTGAATTAGTTTTCTTTTTATTTTTCAAATTAATGAAATAAATTTTCTAAATTCTTTTTTAATAATTTAAAAATTAAAACATTTTTAGGCGTATTTTATTTGATTTAATTTTTTCTTAATTGATTTCTATGAAATGATAAAATTTGTTAAAAAACGTGTTGTAATTAACATTTAATTTGTTGTTTTATTGTTGTATTTTTTAATTTTTATTATTTTGTTTAACAAATAGAGTTGTTGTTTGTTAGAAACATTTCTTTTCAAAATTTCTTAGAATTTTTATATTAATCATACGTCTCCTGGTACAAAATGCGCATTATTATAATTATTATTGTTGTTGTTGTTGTTTGCTTTTGTTATAAAAGTATTCACAATAGTTTTATATCATCTAATTTTTATTTGTTTAATTGTCATGATATCTTTTGTCTATAAACAATAAAAATAGTTGATTTTATTAAAATTACATTATTATAACTCTTACATATGGCAAATAAATTATAAAAAGAGATTAATATCATTCTGAATAAAATTATTACAAAAAAAAAAAAAACTGTATTATAATTAAAAATTCTTGTTATAAAAATAGCTCAAGTTATTTTAGAATTTTTAATTATTTTTTTTATTTTTTGTAGTTGTAATGCACAGTGGTTCCAAAACAAATTTATTTTTGGAGAAATAATTCTACAATTTTTGAACCTTTATAGAAATCTTAATCAAATGTTAAATGGCTATAGCTGAGGTACTTCTGAAATGATTTGAAAGTTTTCAGCTCCCTATATTATCATAGAGCTAGTGGGTGTCCTTCCAAAGCTGATCATCTTGGGTATGTTGATTTTTTGAAAATTCCCCAAAAATTCATTTATGAAAGGGAGCTAAAGCAATTTTAAATACAAATAGTCTTTGTAAATCTTTACTTAACTTATTTTTTATAGCACAAGTAATCTGTTATGGTTTTAGAGATATTCAAGTCGAAATAAATTTTTCAAACATTTTTAACCAAACTTTTTTCAGTTTTGTTAACTCAACGGATTAAATGTGCTTCCTAAACTTGTTCAAACATATGCCCCGATTCTTTATAAAATTCTTAACAATATTGCTTCAAGGACCATAAAAATATATGCTTTCATTATAAAGTTATATTAATCCGAAAGTGAAACTTTAAAAAATATATATTTTTTATTTAATTTTTTCCAAAAATTACCATCATTTTTATTCAATGATTATAACAATTTTTTGTTGTGAACTTTAAAATTTTGCGATTATTTTCTAAATAAAACTTAATGGAAATATATTTGTAAAAAATCTGAATGAGATAGAGACAAAGTCCCGCTCACAACTCTTAAACAAAATTTTTAAAATTTACCAAAAAAAGTTTATATTTTTTTGATAAATTCTCAAATCTCAATACTGGATTCCACATTAAATTATCTGATTTATACAGCTGTGTATGTAAGGTAATTATCCTAAAAATCTTCTCTGTCAAATTTGCCTTATAACGACAGGGTGACCATTAAAAGAAAAAAGTCAATATTTCAAACTCTTTTTAAATGGATTGGAATTTTGGGTATTTTATATAGAAAATTGGTAATTTTTTTAATGTCATGATTTAAGAACAAGTTTATACATATTATGCTAAAAATTTAAATAAATATCAATACTGGTTGCAATTTTATTAAATTTTAAACAATAACCTTATTTTCACATAATCACTGTAAAAATGTAAAGTTTACGTTCTTCAAAAAATTTGATCATTAAGAACACAAAAACCAATTTCTTCTTTACAAATTCTCAATCTTCATATTTTAGCGTTTTCTGGAATACCAAACATTTGTGTAAAAAATTGATATCTTTACCTAAAATTCAAGCTTAACAGGGCTACTTCTATAGCTAAATTTTGTTATTTTACTTTTTGTCAGTTACAAAAGAAATCAAGAATCATTTTGGAACCACTGTATGCAAGCGCAAACAAACATTTGTTTATAAAGTCAATTTCTATTAAATAATAATTAAAATAATTTCTAAAACGTAACAAAAATTCCAAACACCAACTGTATAAACGATATATAATGGCTGTACCGGAACAAAAAATACCCTCCAACGAATAATCGGTTAAATTGCATTGATCTAAAATAAGGTGATAATATTCCAATCGATACTGTACTTTGATATATTCTAAATTTGCTATTTTAAAGACGACAATTTAAGAAATTAAGGAGATATAGAAATTTTAATAAGTGTTGTACACTACCGAATATAACACCCGTTCTGCGAGATGTCGTAGAAATATATAAAAATTTATGAAATTTTAAATTTCGATTTTTTATGTTTTATGTGATATGTTGTCCACTAAAGTGCAGAACAAAAAAATGTTTTATCAGTGAAAAACATTGCCACCTTTTGGAAAAAATTCAAAAATTTATGTTTCCTTTTAAAGTTCGATCTTATCGATCTTTTGATGATCTTGATGTCAATATTTTTTAGAATTTTATAAGGAATTATGTTTTTTTAATTTTGTCTCAATTCATAAATAAATTTTTCACGAATTTTTTAAAAATCATCATACCAGAGGTGATCAACTTTGAGGATCTCCGACTACGTTCTGGCACTTTTACGGTTCCAAGTCAACTCAAAGACAACTCAGCATCATCCATGTGAAATGAAATTGAAAAACATTAACGATTCAAAAATTGTTTCCAATAAATCGATTTGGACATAGAAGTGCAGAAGAACAATTTGTGGAATTTTTAGCTATAAATTTTTAATACTGAACAGATTTTTATGATGAACCATAATAAAGAATATAGAAAAGTGAACACATTTTGTTTAAATCTATTCACTTGATATTCACAGATAAAAGTTACAAACAATTTTCCTTACAATTTTCAAGCTGACTTATCAGTCTATAACTTTTTATAACGTAAACCGATTTTAATGGGTTTAAATTAAAAACATCTAAAGATAATCAAAAATAATCAAAACAACAATAACTTTCGATCGGAGAGTGTTAAGAAAAGACAGAAAGACGGATGATCAGGCGTGCGTTAATATACCCTCTTCTCCCCTTATAGTGGTGAAGGGTATAAAAATGTCTAAATATATTAAAAATTATATTATCTTGTTTACATTTTGTGAAAACTATTATTTAAGTCATTTTTTCTCTATTACCTTTGATTTCTAGATAAGCAAAATAAAATAATTTTTATTTTAATTTTATTCATCATTTATGACGTATTTCTTTACGTTTTGAAATTCATATGGGCTGAATTTGTTAGAATGTTTGTGGTTTCTATAATTTTAATGAGTAAATTATGATTTTTGAAGAAAAATTTCCAAGAAATTATGCACAACCTACTGCTTGACAATGGTGTAGGGTATAAAACAAGTTTATGAGAATGAAAACAGGACTTTAAAATAAAAATTTCAGTAATACTTTTTGGCAAAAAAATTATTAACTTTTTCATCAAGATTTAAAATTTTCCTAAAAATTTTATTTTTTCTAAAAAAATTTAAATTTTTATCAAAATTAAATTTTCATACAAATTTTACCTTTTTATTTGATTTTTCATCAAGAATTTAATTTCTCAATAAAAATTTTTACCAAAATTAAATTTTTACAAAAATTAAATTTTTACCAAAATTAAGTTTTTAACAAAATTAAATTTTTACCAAAATTAAATTTTTACCAAAATTAAATTTTTATCAAAATTAAATTTTTATCAAAATTAAATTTTTATCAAAATTAAATGTTTCTCAAAATTTAATTATTACCAAAATTAAATTTTTGACAAAATTAAATTTTTATAAAAATTAAATTTTTACCAGAATTAAATTTTTCATAATAAATTCGCGAAATATTTAATTTTAATTATTCACCATAATTTTTTTTCAATACATAATAAACATTTCACCGATGAAATATTCACTCTTAATAAAAATGTTCACCAGTTTTTTGTAAAAATTAAACTTTTTACTACAAAATATATTTTTTAATAAAACTTATTTATTACAAAAAATATATATAATTATAGAAAATTTTATCTTTTAACAAGTAATTAATTTTATATAAAAAATCCATCGAAATTATAATTTTTATAATTTTTTTTTACATAAAAATATATGAAAAATGTATAAATTTTTCTGGAAGTGACCAAGTTCCAGTTAAATTTTAATTGCTTCTGTAAAGAACTCACACATGTATTTGATATCGTTGGAAAGGTAATAACTTCAAAAATATTAATTTGTCCAGCATCAAATCCTAAAACAAAATTTCTTTAATATTTTTTTCAAAAACCTCGAATTTGTATTTTCCCCTTAATTTTGTGAAAATACTTTTAAGATTCGATCTTAAATTAAATCTATATAACTTAAACTTTTTTATAAAATTTTAGTATAATATGGACAAAGTAGTCCTTAATACAGGATTAAAAATAGATTCCCACTTTTATTATAAAATACTTAAAAATCCGTTTTGTAAAAAACCTGTGTGAAAAGTAGTTTTTTTTCATGAATTAGGTCATTTTGTCATTATAAAGTTTTGAGCCTTTTTCGAATTTACGGAGAATTTTCAAAAAATCAACATAGCCGATATAGCCAACTTTTAAGCGTCACCGACAACGCCTCCGACTACATAAGCACTTCTACTCCCCCACATCATATCCATAGTACCTCATCTCTAAATATGGGAAATTTCATTAAAATATCTCTAACAGTTCAAAAGTAACAGAATTATGTAAAAAATCGATTTGGATACACTGTACATATTGAAAAACCCCTCGGAATGAAATTAAATTTTATTTAAAAATATGCAGGTGTTCCAAGGTTATAGAATCGTGTGCACCTCATCTAAAAAATTGACTTAAACCTTCTTCTATACGTTAATTTTTCAATACAATTTTAAGCGGAATATTGATGATTTAAAAAATTAATACCAATGGTTATCAACTTTTAAGGTCTATGCCCCGTCTCCTGGACACACTAAAAACTTGTGCTTTTCCAAATCAATTGGAAAGCACCTCTAGAATGTCTATGAGAAATTTCATAAAACTATAATCATTAGTTCCAAAGTTACCGAATTATTACTAAAAGTAGTGATTTGGTATAATTGTAGTTCTTTATCAATTTTTTGTTTTTCACCTCAAATTTCATTTCGTTGTTTTCATCGAGATAAAATAACGATTCGAATTCTAAAATTGAGGGTCGTTTTTGATCATTTGAATAAACTTGTGTCCCCTGAATCTATTAAAAATGTGTTATTTCCCAAATCTATTAAAAACACTTTCAAGAATTAATTGAATTTTTATTAAGAAATATTTAGTAGAGAATCGTTGTTGATCTCATGCAGAGAAAAAAATATGTTTGCAATAACCATAAAGGAAAAGCAACATACTATTGTTATCAGATATTGTTACCGTAACTAAAAAAATGTTTATTCACATTTGGTTTCTGCAATAATTAAGAAAGTTATATTATAAATATTGTTATTACAACTAAAACTATTGTTATCGTCACTAAAAATATTGTTATTCCAATAAAAATATTTTTAGTTCAATAAAAAATTTTATTTAATAATTAAAAAATATGTTGTTTAATAACATTAAAACAGTGATCAGTCAAACATATTTCCAAATATATTGCGATCATAATATTTTTTTATTTAATAAAAATATTTTATCACAGCAACGAAATTTTATCAAATAAAAGTAAACTCAACAATTAATATGTTAGTGATAACAATACATGTTTGCGACGAACATATTGCGAAATGTGCATTTGAATAGTCCTGATTAATTAAATGATTTAGATATTTTAATCTTGACTCAAATATTTATCGCCAATTTCAAATTCATTCCTTTACATTCTGTTAATATTATGACGAAAATATCCACATTCAATTGTGGCAAATAATCTAAAACTAACTAAAATATGCAAAAGAATCCACAATGGGCGTTTAATTGTATTGTGGGATTTTTAATTTTATTTATTTTTATATATATTTTTTTTCTAATTCCAACAAGTCCGGCGGTCTGTTAGTTTAATATGAGTTTGACATGACTGCCATAAATGACTTTGTCATACAACAAACATTAAAAATGAGATACATTTCTTGTTGTTGTAATTTTTATTATACAAACTAGATGTTGTTGTAAATATCTAAACACAATTGAAGAAAGAGAAAAAAAAAGAGAAACTATTGCATTTTTTATTGTTTACACGATTATTTATTATTTTTTATTTTATTTATTAAATATTTTTTTATTTAGTTGTGTTTATGTGTGGTGTTTGTGTGTTTGTTTTTTTTTTTTTGTGGATAAATTGTTCTAAAAATAAACTCTAATTTAAATTTTTAATTGCCAACATTTTTTCATTTTTATAGATTGTTGTTGTCGCTTTTGTTTAGTAGCAGCAATTGTTGCAGTTATTGTTTTGTATCTGTGTTTAACCACAAAAATTGCTGTTGTTTGTTGTTGTGAGAAGAGCTTAGAGTGAAAAATATTAGATACATATAGTTTTTCTATTGTTGGAAGTATAATTGTGAATTTGTAACAAACATTTTTTCAGTGTTCAGTGTCAGTATTTTTTTCCCATTGCACAGTGGGGAAGTATATTTTTCAAACCTTTAAATGTGAGTGAAGCCCAACCAAGTTGGTTTTCGTTTTTAGTCACTTATTTGATAAAAATAACAGAAGAAAATAATGATAATTCTTGGCGTAAAAGTTTTAATGAAAAACGTGTGTTAAGAATTTTTCGATTTCACTCTTTAAATAAACAAAGCTGGGAAATATTCAATTTTAAAAGTGGAGAAGAATTTTAAAACATATAAAACAATGTATCTATGACGACTCAAATAAGCTTTCTCTATTGAGAAGTTGGAAATTTATTCATAAAAATTATCAACTCTTAACACTATAACTTTTGAATTGTTAAAGATATTTTAATAAAATTTCACAAGATCAGAGATAAGGAGTTTTTCAGTTTATATGAGAAAATTCAGTCACCTAGCTAATCAGGGAAGTAGTGGGTTCCCCTATTAAGAAAGCTATATTGGTTATTAAGAAAATTGTCTAGAAATTAAAAAAAGCTTAATTTAGCTTAAAATGAAGCCCGGTTAGGGTTGGATTCCAGGAAGTGGTAAAAACTTTCTGCACAACTATTTGGTATTAAAGAAAACGTAAGAACTTGAAGATTGACAATTTGTTCTTCTTTATTTTGGAAAAATTAAATTTATATTAAAACTTGAATCAAATTGAAAAATATAAAGATTTTTTTAGAAAAACTACAGTGAAATATGGCAACATACTCCTGAAATTATCTTCAAATATTGATCCTTTCTGGGAGCTGTATGGGAACAATATGGCTTCTTTGGATATGTTATTGTATCAAAATAAGTTTATGTGACAAATTTCATTAAATTATCTTAAAAATTGCAGCCCATATGGCACATACAGTTTGAAATGTATCAAAATTTTATATATTAAAGCCTTTAACTCTTTTTCTGTCAATCAGATTTTGACGATCCTTTGTATGACGATAAAATACGTACAATTGTATGTTAAAATTATAGTTTTGTTTAAGTCCAATTACACTTTTTAGAAGAAATTAGAAAAGTTCTTTTTCGAAATTTCAAGGTTAATAAACCGATACTGCTGGTTTTAAAAAGGAAGCCGCTTAGGACAATAACAAGCAATGTGGACAAATTTCATTGAATTCGGACAATTAATCTGGGCGTGAGAATGTTTCTAACAGACAGACGGAAAGACGGACAGACGGACATAGCTTAATCGACCCAGAATATGATTTGATGCAATAATATTTATATATTTTAGGATCTGAGATGATTCCTTCTTGGTGTTACACATGGAATGACAAAGTTAATATGCCCTCATCACCGTTTATGGTGGTGAAGGGTATAAAAACCAACTAATTGGAGATAAGCAACTTTGTAGGGTAAAAGACCCTACTCCCAAAAAAGATAGAGATCGATACTCCTCCAAATTAACTGTAAAACATCTCAGTTATAACCATATTAAATTTTCTTAAGATATCTTTAACCGATCAAAAGTTATAAAATAATTCCACAATAGAGTCGTTTTAATACCACTGTATTTCGAAAACATGCTAATTTGTTATAAAAAAATTTAATTTAATTATTTATATTAAAATCTTAAAATAACAATTTAAAATTTTTAAAAACTTCTAACAAAAATAAATTTATTCATAAGTGATTTCTGAAATATAATTAATTAAAAAAACTTACTTTTCTTTTACGTCTCAAAAATCTGAATTATAGAAATCATTTCTTACCTGCAAAGAAATTTAAAAAATATATATTTTTTATTCATATGATAATATTTTTTATAAACAAATCTTTTAAATTAACTTAGTTTCATTTATCTTATCTTTAAAATAATGTTATTTTTTATAAAAAAAAATCTCTTATTAAAATTATCTTATAATTTACATCACTAATTTTGCTGGGCTGCATTAAAAAGCTGCTACAGTAGCGCGTTTTTTTTCTGTGTTTTTTTTACAAATTATTATAATTATTATGATTTATTGTTTTTATGGAATTGTTATTAAAAAAAATGTGGAAATGGAGAAACTACTATTGTTGCTGCTGTTTCTTTTTGCTACTAAATATAGCTACAGCTTGCTAATGACACTGCAATAGTGTCTATAGTAATAGTAGTTGTAGTTATTATTGTATCAGCTTGTTAATAATTAACGATTTAACTATAGAATTATTTAATTTACCAGATATTTTCACACTTGTTCAATATTATTAGCATTAAAAATTAATAAAAGAAATGAAAGCAAAAAACAACAACAAAAAACAGCAGCAACAAATTGTTTTAATTATGAGAACAAAAATAAATTAATAATAAAAAATAGTTTAATAAAATTGTTGTAAAAGAGTTAATTGGCTTAAACATATACGCATTATTTTGTTACATAACAGATTTGCGTATGATTAATATTTTTAAGTGTAAAATTACTCATGCGTATCAGTAACTCCAGTCAATATTAACAAATCGATTTTTTGAAACATTGAATATCTTAAGAACTACAACAGCGAGAGTTCTCAAATTTGGTCCCAACCACTTTAGCAAGGAACTGATTTGCTAGACCAAATAAAGGAGGGATAGGATCGGGGAGCCTCCATACAAAGAAAATTTTGATAATCAAATATCTAAAGAATCACTACACTGAGGGTTTTCAAATTTGGTCCCAATAAATTTTTCAAGTAACTATTTTACTAGACAGAAGGAAGGGCGGATAGGACCATGAGTATAAGTGTCCCCCATATAAACAAAATTGTTGATTATGGATTATCTATGACTATAACAGTAAAAGTTCTCAAATGCGACCCCAAACACTTTCACAAGAATTTGTGAAATATTAATAATCGAATATCTAAAGAACTGTAAGAGCGGTATTCAAATTGCTTCCAATTACTTTCCCAAGGGTATTTTTTACTGGCCAAAATGTAGGACGGATGGGACCAGGGGGAGTGATCAACCATACAAAGCAAAGAAATGGCTATCAAATATTTAAGGGACTATAACAGCGAAAGTTCTCAAATTTTATCCGAATCACTTTCTTAAGGAACTACTTTAATGAATAAAATATAAAACCCGTAGGACCACGGAGCGGGTAAGGCCATGAAAATAAAAAAATGATAAAATTTTAGAACGGACAGAACCAGAGGCATTTGAGAAAATGTCCATTGCATAAAATTTTAATACTCGTTGTTAAGTCTTAAATTTTTTTCGAGATCTTGGACTAAGAAGAATGTTTGTGGAGCAAAGCGCAAAGGGTCAAAGCTAATAGTCACATAAATTCATTAAATTTATATTAATCGAAAAATGCAACTAATTTCAAAAAAGGTGGCAACATTTATTCTCTAATAAAACAGCCATTTTTTCTGTACCGTTTGATATTGTTACTGTTTTGTGACAAAATCTTCAAGGAAATGCATGAAGGATTTGAGACCAAAAGACGTTGACAAGTGCAATAAAAATTTGGTCAATTAAAAAAAATAAATTTCCTTTATTTAGTTCTTAAATCGTAAAGTTGGAATAATCTTTAAATTATCCTTAATATATAGCAAAATATGTAAGATAAACAACCAAAAATATTTTCTGCCGGTTGGGCCCTATACTGAAAAGGTATTCATTTCAGTTGAAAAAAAAATCACTTTAAAATTGATTTATACAGATTTATATAAAAAAAAAAAAATCTTAGCTTTTAAATCCATCAAAAGTTTTTGATGTAAAAGACATTTTACTTAATTTTTATTTAATAATTGAGAATCCTAAAGTTCTAACGTTTTAATGGATATGAAATACTTGTGTAAGAAGTATATATCTTTGCTGAAAATCTAATCTGAACAAGGTTTCCTCTAGAAAAATTTAACTGTTTCTTAAATAAGTTATTGAGATGACATCTTAGTACTCTCACTTCAATAGTTCTATATATATATATATATTCGATAATTAATATAGATGTATGATCTGAGGGCTACTTCTCCCCCTGATCCCATACGCCTTTAATTTTTTCAGTAAAACAGTTCCACGACAAAGTGATTGACGCCAGATTTTTAAACTCTTTGACAATAAATATTTTCTTAATATGGTGTTACCATTCACGCTGATCCTAGTGAAATTTTAAATTTAAATTTAAATTAGACCAAACAAACACATATAGATTGATCACCAAGGTGGAGGTAGAGGATATATTAACTTTGTCATTCCGTGCGTAACGCTAAGACCTCATAAAGTATAAAAATTCTTATATCATATCAAAATCTTAGTCGATTTATGTTTGAATTCAATGAAATGTGGCCAGATTGTTTCTTAGTGTCCTAAGCAGTTTTCTATTTAAAACAAGCAAAATCGATCCAATGGCAATGAAGTTATAGACCGATGCGTGAGACAATCTTGAAATTCAGACAAAAAACGTTTGCCTACTTTCCAAAAAGTAGTTATCAGATTAAAATGCTTTAAATAAAATATTTTGTCAGTTAATTATTTAATTAATTAATGAATTGATTAATAAAAGGATTTCGCCATATTTCAAAATATGTGAAGAAATAATTTGGGATCATTGAGATTTTGATCTATAGAGATCACATTTATTTTAGGTCTAGAAAAGCGAGTACCAGATGATTTTGGGACTTTCAAAAGTGCATTTTATTTAAAATTCTGACTTTGAGATTTTTCAAAATATATGTTACAATCAAAATGTAGAATACTGATTCAAGATCCTAAAAAATTAAGAAAGATCAAAATTCAAATACAAATAACTCAACAACTATAAGGGATAAATAATATGTGTTAGTATTAGTGTAATAAGAAACCGGAAATCGGTTAACCGATTTTTTGCATTTCAGAAAACCGATCGGTTTCAAATTATTTCTATTTTCAGATTACTAGATATATATTTAATGTAAGTCACTTTCAAAATTTTCACTATTATATTCAGCTACCTTTTTATATGTTCCGAATATGACGTATATTACAGACATCATATTCTGAATCGATTTTGCAATGCCAGTCTTTTTTAGACATAATCAAGTCAATAAAAATAATGATATTAGATTCTGCAAGTTTTTTATTCAGCTATAAAAATTTTTTAGGTAAAGAGATATAGACTTATAATTTAGACATATTCAGAAATTAAACTAAAAGAGTCTGTAAGGCAAAAATAATGGATGTAAATAAAATCATGGTATCTCGATACCTTATTTTTAATACGATACCGAAAATCCCTAACCAAAAAACTTTTATATCCCACTCATTTTGGACATTAGACAGTTCAAGGATAATTTGTTGAAATTTGTTACAACTGATTATTTTGATAAGGAACCATTATTTTTACTTCATTTCATATAAAAGTCCATTACCTGATATATGTTTTTATTCGTTAAACTCTAGATTTCTATTAAATAATATTTTTTTTCTATAAATTTATAATAATCAAACAAAAACTGGTTTTGTAACATAAAACCGTATTCGAAACCGGTTTGTTTTGAAAACTCGAAACCCGGTTTTCTGAAAATGTCGTTTTTTTAATACACTAGTTAATATATTTTTAAAAGTTGTCAATGGACTTTTTGGTGGGGATTGTATAAGAAACAATCAATTGGGAACTCGGTTATGGGGACTGGTTTAAGGTATCATAACTCTGTCCGTCAATAGCCGCGTGAGATCAAAACTCTCAAAGTTATTAAGCTAGATCTCTTTGCAAGATTATAAATAACGTCATAAGATTTTATTATTAATTTAAAATAAAAAATAATTTAGTTTTTTTTTTTTAATTCGTACTAATTTTATTCGATTATTAGAGTTGATGTGAGAATAAAAACTTAAATAAAATTAAATTAACATTTTATAATTAAATTTTATTGTTTATTGTTAATTTTTGCAAATAAATTCTAGTGTTTCTATCATCATGCAATTTATAGAAATAACAAATCGCCATAAAGTTAAGACCGACTTTATAATACTCTACCGCATGAAAAATTCTGAAATGACCGTCGTAGAATTTGATTGTATTGCTTCTAATGGTGTTGCATAAAACATACTAATATTCAGTGATTTAAGTCGTTGGAAGACATTTCGAAAGTGGGGAGTAATATGAGAGCTACAAGAAATTATGGCCCAACCCTCGTAAAATTTGGTAAAATTTTTTGTAATTATAAAATGTTTAAATGGATGGAATATTTTCACAAAACTAATTTTATTTGTTGATTTTTGAATTTTAAAATCATTTTCGAAACAGGGTCTGTATGGGAGCTACAGTATTTTTTATACCGATTCTGAATGTAGATAGTTCACTGGGACAAATTATAAAAGAATTTTTTTCACTTAAATACCATTTCGGGAGGACATTTGTAAGAAAGCTACCTATAATATTGAACCAATTATAACCAATTTCAATAGGCTAAAGTTCTTGGTCCCGACATATCAAATAACCATAAATTTTATTGTGATATCTTTACAACAGCGAACTGTAGAATTTCATTATGTTAAAGGAACGGAAACCTAGACAGACGGTCGATGATTCTGTTTCAAATGGTATACTTTAAGCTAATGGTACAAACATAATATTGCAACCAAACTATGAAGGTGTAGGGTATTAAGACAAATAATTATAATTTATTACGTATAAAATCGAAATTGTAATAAATTAATTTTATTTAATGAGATACAAAATAAAAATATATTTTATGACTTTTTATAGAAACAAATTTACACCCCAGATGAGAATCAAATTATTATGACGCTGACATTTTTGCAAATTTATACCAGGGAAAGAATCCTACTTGAAAATGATTTTAGTTTAAAATACATGAATTTTAGAAAACTTAAGTGGCGGAAACTATTTAGATTAAGAAATATCATCATCCCACAACCTAAACGGCTGAAATTGGAATCATGAAATTTGGATTGTTGATTCCTCTCTCCCCAATTCTTGTAATAAGGTTCATTTTTATTGAAGCTTTTGAAGAAGCTTAGAATTATTTAGATCATTTCTGTCACATGAATATATGAAATATGCTGAGCATTTTGAAAATTCAAGTGGTGATTTTCCAGCATAAAAATTGGTACTAATAAATTGGTACTTTTTCATAAAATATGTATTTTAAGAATTTGAAAAAAAAAACCTAATTGTTTAGATCATATCTGCAACATAATCATTTAAACCTGAACATGGACATTTAAATATGTTGAGCATTTTGAATAAGTCAAGTGTGGTACTTTTTAGAGATGGATAACGGATGTATTTTATGTACATTAAAAAATTTTAAATGGTACTTTTTGAATTCCTTGCCACGAGTAAACTTAAATCCATAAAAAAACATGTGATTCGGTTAAAGAATGATAATATAAAATTTTGTGGTACTTTTTTGATATTTTAAAGGTACTTTTTGTATTATTGTTAATAGAAGTTAATTTATACATATTGAATAGAAGAAGCCATTGTTGGAAATAAATTAAGACTGATTAGAAAGGATTTTATGGTACTAAATGATAAAATTAACCTAAAATCAAAGAAATACATTATATCTCAAAATTAAATTTGTGGTACTATACAAAAAATGGTACTTTTTGAATACTTTGATAACTTTTAACAAGTAAGAAGTTAAAATCGGTCAGCCATTACCACTTTATTGGTTATAAATGGTAGTTACCAAAAAGTAATGAACGACCCTCGTTTAGATTTATTTTCTAATTTACGTTAAAAGTGCAGTATATTATTAAGGTATTAAATTTATTTTTGATTAGTGGGTTTTATATGGAAGTTAAAGAAAATAATGGAACGATCCTCGTATAATTTCGCACATCGAATTTGCTTATTTTAATTCTTATTTCAACCATTATTATTGCAATACAAATGTATATGTAACATTTAAGAAATTCAATTTGATATTTCGAAGAGCGGTTATATGGGACCTATCAGAAATAATAGGCCGATCCTCGTATAATTTGGCACATCATTTTAGAATATTATAAAATTTTAAATCGCTTTATATTTAGGACTTTTATGACATAACACACCATTTCGGGGGGAATATTTGTATGGGGGCTGGGTGAAATAATGGACCCATATTATCAATGTCAGTAAGCACTGCTGTTGACACAAAATAGTGATACTTGACAAGTTTCATTATGATATCTATTAAATTGCGACCTGCATTTTGTTCACAATGTTTACAAGGACAGCCAGTACGACAGAGGGACAGACATCGTTAAATCGACTCAAAAAGTGATTGTGAGTCAAAGAGCATCCTTGAAGGTGATCTGACTGTTGGTGTAAAATATTTAAAATCGATAAAAATAATTTGAAGGTATTATGTGGTACTTTTTAGATCTTCTGAAGGTACTATTTAGTAATAATCAAAAAATCGGGTAAATATGAATGTTAAAGTTTTTTTTTTAATATTTTATTATTTTTTTTTTAATTTCTAAATTTTGTTCCATTAAAAATGTTTTATTAAAAATGTTTCAAATATGAAATAAATTAATAAATTTATTTAAAAAACGTGTTGTCGATATTTCTTTGGTATTTGTTTAAAATGTTTTTCTATAAATTCTCTTTGTTGTTTTTGTTTTTGTTTTTTTTTTTTTTTTTGTAGCTCAAAAGTCTTTAAAATCAAATCAAGTTTTTTTAATATATTTTTTTCTCATTCGTATCTCGTAGATTTTTTTCGATTTCTTCTATCGTTAGAAGAGTCTTAGAAAACAAGTTTGTTTTAGAAAAAGAAACAAATGTTTGTTGTTAAGATTCATTTTTGAAATAAATATTTTTTTTTTCAAACTAGAGATACATAATCGTGGCACCTTCTTGTATTTGGTGCTAGTTAGTAGGTGATTTGGCCTAAAACAACGTTTTTTACTGGCGTCTAATTATTTTTTGATTTGATTTGTTTTCAATTGGTTTAAAATGAAATGTTTTTCAAATAAATGAGATGTGATAGATTTATCAGATTTTTTTGAGTTATAGGCAATTTCAGGTAAATGAAACAAGTGTTTTTACAGAACCTTTTTTAAAATTTCTCAAGCTGTTTAAAATTAATCAACATTTATGAAACACAACATTTAAAATCCCACTTCAAAAAATAATGGGATCTTTAAGACTCCTTAAGCATTTAAGGTTTAATAAGCTTTACTTGAACTTTTTAACTCTAAATTCAAATCCGACCGGAGACAAACATTTGTTTTCGTAATTCTTTGAATTTTTAAAAATGTCAACCAAGAATGTCAACCAAGAAACACATAGAGGGCGTTGTTCTAACAAGGAAATGTTAATAATAAATATAAATAAAAGAATAAGCCCGATTTCTTTAAATATTAAATTATATTGACCTCTAGAGTCGCACCAACAATAACTATGACGTTAATTATTGTAGATGTAAGTTTACCAACAGCAGACAGATAGATGAACATATATAAATCGACTCAGATTTTGCTTTGATACTAGAATATATACCTTATGGGGTAACAAAGTTAATACATCCTCAACACAACTTATGGCATAAAAAGGAGGGTATCAAAATGCAAAAATAAGTTCAGAAACTCACAACAAGCTTTGTTAAGGCTTTACGAAAAATGCTCTTATAATTTCCAATTATTTGCATTAATAGGAAATATAAATCTTTCGAAAATTATAATTTAGATTTCTTTAAATTTTTTATTTTCTTAATTTTGTACTAAATTCATAAATGGGGTAAAATTTTACCCCAGTATTACTTAAAATATGTAGATATATAATTTTTGATATAATTTCAATGTTTACAAATTTAAATAAAATTCGGTCGCCCTTCAAAGGAAATACTTATTTCAAATATTATCCTGATTTGTCTTGAACTTTGATCTCTTCAAATTTGATCTCATTCAAAAAATATAAATTTCTGTTTTAATAATTTCTAATATTATCTAAAATATTTATTTATTTAATTCATCAATTCATCATTAATTAATCATTTTTCAAATATTAATTTTATTTCAAGAAAATTTTAAATATTTAAAGAAAATGACCTTTAACCTCTTTATATAAAAAAATCCCTGAAAAAGAAGGATTCGTAAGATTTAAGCCTTTTAAAATACAAGTGTTATGTAACGTTAGAATGAAATTTTACACAAGTTTAAAATATTCCCAATTTTTTATACGGAAATATCCAAAATCCCAATTCGAATAAAACGCATAATTCACAAATGAAATTTTTACGTATGTTTTACAACCAAAATAGACGAGGTGATAATTAGGTTGAAGCCTGCATTTCTGCACATGAACTGGATTTTTTATTAGGGTGTCTTTCAAGGGTCAAAAGTTACAAAATTATTAATTAAAAGATGTAAAAATACATGGTGTAGCGTATTTTTATATCTTTTAAACGACTTTGATATTCCTTATTTATTAAAATAATTTTTATCGCCATTTTTTGAAGCACTCTATTGTATATTTTACTCACTTTTATTATCTTTAAATACAATTACTCACATCTCAATTATTCTAGTTAACACCAATAAACTCTCACACTGATAATTGCTACAGATCTGTTTCTTACAAATTGTATTAAATAAAACTCCTTTTTTTACTCTCTCTCTCGCTCTCGCTCTCTTTTAGATTTTCCGAGCAAAACTTGGAAAAAATTAAACTAGAAAAACTATAAACATGTAGTCTATTTGGGTAACTAACTGTAGGAAAATTTTTATTATTTTTTTAAATTCTACATTGAAATCATTTTTTGGAAAATTCTGAATAATTTTTTTTATTATTATTTTTTTTTTTTCTAAAAATTATCTATAGATTTTTTTGCTTAAAAGTTCAAGAGATGTTGTATATTTTATTTATTAATATTTAGTTGTTTTTTATGAAATTTTTGTATGTAAAAAAAAGTAAAGAAAAATTATGTTGGCCTGTGGCAATGTTAAGCAAATGAGTATGAATAAAATATTCATATGAGTACAACACAAACAACAACAATAATAAAACAACACAATACAACACGACAATAACAATAATAACAACAGCATCAGCAGCAGTAACAACATCAAAAAACAACAGCAACAACTATAACTATAACTACAATTACAACAAACATGTAGAAATATTCAAAAAACAGACAGCAGCAGCTAACAGGCACCACACAGAAGAAGAAAACAAAAAATAACGATCAGCTGAAAATGATACAAGAGCAACAACTAGTCAAATGATTTGGGTAGAGAATAAAAGTTTTTGGACTTTTTCGAAAAAAAAGTATAGAGATTTAGGAAAAAAGTTTTGATATTTAAAATGAAGTCGATTTAGAGATTAATATGGAGGAAAGGATAAAATTCCAATCACTCGTTTGTGCTTTTGAAATGTCTTCAGCTTTATTCTATCGAGTTAAAGTTTCTTTTCTAAAAACCCATTTTCAAATGGATTTAAATATCAAAAATAAGTTCACAAAGAAGTTGTTACACTCTAACAGGACACAATCCAACAAAAGGTCCTTTCAAAAATGGTTCTCTTTAGTATCCTGGTAAAAATTAAAATAAAATATTTTTGAATGAAATTCATGTTAAATCAATATTTGAATTCTTCAACGATATTAAAATATAAAAATATGGACAGGATATTTAAATCTGTTTGTATCCTGGACAATTCCAAAAAATAGTTTTTCTTATTTTTTTCTTAAATCTGTAGCATTAATCTAACATCCGTATCCTGATCAATCATTTTTCACATTTATTTTAAAAAATTTTTTGAAAGTCGCTTTAAAGTTGTTTGATAAGTTAATCAAACTCGATGTGAAAAAATCCTGAAAATTTCTGAAATTTTCAATAATTAAATATTCTTCTTTATAAAAAAGTAACAATATTACACTCTTTTGTAACTAAAAAGATTTAACTGATCAATGAGGAACTTAAAGTATAAGAGACAATAAATTTTCTATAGCGCTGTTATATCGGGAAACACTTCACAACCGTTTTATCTCTGCGGATAAATCTTTAATATATTTTTTAAGGAGTGGAATCGGAGATAAGATATTTGGCAACAAATTTGAAAATCATAATTTCAATTTAAAAAAACATAATTTTTAAAATTGTTAAAATTTTTACTAAATTTTTAATATTTAAAATATTTAATAATAATTTAAAATTTCATTTAAAATGCAAACTCTTTCAAAATAATTGCAATTTCCCTAAAAATTAAATTAAATTGTCACTAAAAATGCAAATTTACACTGAAAATATTAAATTTTTGCTAAAAAATTTAATTTTAAAATTTCAAATTTTCAATAAAATTTCAAGTTTCAATAAAATTTCAAATTTTCAATAAAATTTCAAGTTTCAATAAAATTTCAAATTTTCAAGAAAATTTCAAATTTCAATAAAATTTCAAATTTTCGATAAAATTTCAAATTTTCGATAAAATTTCAAATTTTCGATAAAATTTAAATTTTCGATAAAATTTCAAATTTTCGATAAAATTTCAAATTTTCGATAAAATTTCAAATTTTCGATAAAATTTCAAATTTTCGATAAAATTTCAAATTTTCGATAAAATTTCAAATTTTCGATAAAATTTCAAATTTTCGATAAAATTTCAAATTTTCGATAAAATTTCAAATTTTCGATAAAATTTCAAATTTTCGATAAAATTTCAAATTTTCGATAAAATTTCAAATTTTCGATAAAATTTCAAATTTTCGATAAAATTTCAAATTTTCGATAAAATTTCAAATTTTCGATAAAATTTCAAATTTTCGATAAAATTTCAAATTTTCGATAAAATTTCAAATTTTCGATAAAATTTCAAATTTTCGATAAAATTTCAAATTTTCGATAAAATTTCAAATTTTCGATAAAATTTCAAATTTTCGATAAAATTTCAAATTTTCGATAAAATTTCAAATTTTCGATAAAATTTCAAATTTTCGATAAAATTTCAAATTTTCGATAAATTTCAAATTTTCGATAAAATTTCAAATTTTCGATAAAATTTCAAATTTTCGATAAAATTTCAAATTTTCGATAAAATTTCAAATTTTCGATAAAATTTCAAATTTTCGATTAAAAATAAAAAAAAAAAATCGATAAAATTTCATATTTAATTTTTTTAAAATTTTTTACTAAAGATTCAAAATTTCACAAAAAATAAAATTTTATTAAAACTTATAATTTTAACCACTAGAATGTAAAAATTTCACTAAACTGTTAAAAGCTCAATAATATTTTAAATTTCACTGAAAATTCAAAATTAAAATAATGAAATTTTCACCAAAAATTAAACTTTTCAATGAATAATGAAATTCATTTAAAGATTAATTTTTCACTAAAAAAATTTATTTCAAACAAAAAAAAAAAAAAATAAATAAATAAAATAAAAAATAAATAAAATCCAATTAAAATTTAAGATTTTATGTAAAATTAAAAAAAAATACTAAAATTCAATTTCAGCAAAAATTCAAATTTTAACAACTTGAAAATAAAAATTTCACTAAAAAATTAAAATTCGCTAAAATTTTTTTTACTAAAATTAAAAATTATTACTAAAATTTAAAATTTTTTAATTATTAAAATTTTCCCCGAAAATTCAAATTTTCACTAAAAAATAAATTTTCTATTGAAATTGAAACTTTTATTAAAAAATTAAATTTCAATAAAAATTAAAATGTTCACTAAAAAGTTAAAATTTAACTGAAAATTAAAATTAAAGTCATCAAATTCAATTTTATTCAAAGATTTACTTAAATGTCGTATTTAAATTTTAATATTAAAATTTTTAATGAACATTAAAATTAAAATTTAGTTAAAGTTTTCAAATTGATAATAGAAATTTCAATTTTCACCAAAAAGTAAAATTTTATTAAAAAATTAAAAAAAAATTATTAAATTTCATACAAATTTTGAAAATTCGTAACAAATTCATAATTTCACTAAAAATTCAAATCCAAATAAATTATAATTTCAAAAATTAAAATTTTTAATAAAAGGTAAAAAAAAAATTCTAAAATTTTCCTTAAAAAATATATTTTTTAAAAAAGTTATTAAAAAATTTGATATTTTACTAAATAAAATAAATTTTCACTAAAAATTCAAAATAATTAAAATTTTCTTAAAATTCCAAAAAAAAAAAAAAAAAATAAATAAATAAAAATAAAAATAAAATAAAAAATGAGATTTTCATTAAAAAATTACATTTAAAATATAATAAAATAAAATAAAATAAGGGAATCTTTTTAAATATTTTTATTTACATTAAATTTTAAACTTTTACTAAAAATTGAATTCAAACCTTCTTTAAAAACGTATAATTTTACTGAAAACTGAAATTTTTGCTAAAAAGTTAAATTTTTACTACAAATTCAAATTCACTAAGTATTTACATTTTCCCATTTTCATTATTTGATTTTCTTTAAAACAATTTTTTTACAAAATTTCGAATTTTTATTAAAATCCAAATTCAAAATTTTATTAAACTTTAAGATTTGAAAATATATATATATAATTTTTACTAAGAAAAAATGTTTCTTAACAATTATTTTTCTTTTCACTTATTATCGAATTTTTTAAATTTTTTTATTTTTTTTTTTTTTTAATTTAAAAATTTTTTAAAACATACAAAATTCACTAAAACTTTAAGATTCCAAAAACTATAATTTTTACCAAAAATTCACGTAAGTTAAAATTGCCTAAATTTTTCTTTAAAATTATTTTTGTGTTTACTAAATTTCGAATTTTTATTTAAATTCAAAATTTTATTAAAACATAAAAATTTCACTAAAATCTAATTTACTATAAATTCACAAATTTAAATTCATTGATAATTAATATTTTCTTTAAAAATATTTTTTTAATAAATTTCATATTTTTACTAAAATTTTAATTTTTATAAAATTATAAAATTTTTTCTTAAAAATTTCAAATTTTTTATTAAAAATTAAAATTTATTTAAAAATTAAATTTTTAAAACAGAAGGGTTGTCCAATCATAATGCACCATGATAACTGTCAGTCATTTCTCAAAATAATTTGACGACTTTTGGACATAAGAAAGTTTTTGGGTGAAACGCAGCTAAATCTTAGCTTAATAGCTTTCCAAGCTCACGATAATTATAACCACACCAAAAACTTTTTCCTCCACCCAATACATAAAAAACAAAGCAGCACAACGTGAAGCTGAACAACTGATACAAACTGTTATTTTAAGTCAGTCGTAATCAACAACGTGTGAGACGCGCTCGAAAAAAATATCAACTGAAACTTATTTTCAGGTCGTTATTAAAATATTTTTTTTTTTTAAATATAAAACACAAATATTGAACATAGAAAATTAAAAAAAAATATATTAAAGTGAATTTGAATATTTTAACGAAAACATATAAATGAAATTAGAAAAATATGAAAGAGTAAGAGTGAGAAAATATTTATAAAAAATATTGAAAATATGAGATTTTTTTTTAAATTATATTTAATGAAAATTAATGTCAAACAAAATTACAATTTTTTGTTGTTGGCGAAAATAACATGAAAGTTTAAAAAAAAAAAGATGGTAAAAGGAGAATTTGAAAAAAATTTTTGAATTTGAATTTGAATTTAACAAGATAAAGTGAAAAGGAAAATTTTTTTTGAAAAAGATTAAAAAATATTTAAAAAAGAGTTTCAAATTAAAAAAAAGAAAAAAGAAAAAAATTTTTGGAATAAAAAAATATGCAAAAAAATTATTTTTTTGGTGGCTAAAAAGTGGTTAACAAAAAAAATATTCATAACCAGTTGATTATATTTGTGAAATAATATTAATAAAAAATAAAATATAACAACAACAACAAAAAGTGGTTTTACTACTAATTCAAAATTGTATAAATAAAAGAAAAAAATATATAAAAAATAAAAAAATATATATAAATATTTAAATGAAGTTGATGGTAGAAGGCAAATCACTTCATAAATGCAAAAATCTAAAATAATAAAAAAATCAACAACCAAAAAAATAAAAAAATGTTTATATTAAAAATTTATATACTAAATAAAAAATACATACATACATATATATATGAATAAATACAACAACAAATAAATACTAAAAGATAACGACTAAACAGAAAAAATTGTATATATAAAAAATGAAACCCATATGAATATTATGAATTGCCTTCAAATAAAGAATTAAAAAATAAAAGAAATTCCTACACTTTATCTCAACTTAATCTTAGAAAAAAATATATACTTAAGTTTATTATATATTAAATGAAAAAAAATAACAACAATAATAATAATAAATAAAATAAGTCTTTGTTTATTTACAAAAATAAATTAAAAATTTTCAAGAAATTAAATTAAACTTAAAAAAAAGAGCCTGACCTTTGACCTGATAAATTTTTCTAAGTGTAGTTAAAAATTCTCATTTATTTTAAACAGGAAGTTAAACCTAAAACGTATTCTCTCTTACACACACATGCACTTACACACCTACACCACCCTCTCTCTCTCTCTCTAATAAAAACATCAACAAATAACGGAAATTGCCAGATTATTATAAACGGTTAATGACTTCCTCAGTGTTGCCAATATTTCTCTAAAGATTATCGTCAATTTAGCGGGTTTTAACGTCCAAAAAAAAAAGGCTAAATGCACAACAAGAGTAGATTCGATGTTATTGGATTAATGGAATTCATCTTTATAATTTGTAAACGTCTTCTTATAATTCCTGATCCACTTTCAAAGTTATAAAGCTACATTTCTCTGCTATCGATATATCAAAAGAATCCAGTCCATTCAAAGTTACAAATTTATTTCTGTCCCACGGTGCTACATGTTCCATTTTTTTTTTGGTGTTGGTATATATATTTGCTCTAAAATTTTTATCGCCTTAAAAGCTTCACAAATCACTAGAATTTTCCCGCAATGGGCACTTGAAAATCGCCAGGATTAACGGAAAAAATCTCCTAATTGGCAACAATGGACTTCCTCACTACATAAAACTTTCTCGCTCTATTTAATTAATTTTCATATTTATTTTTTTATTTAAATTATTTTAATTTTTTCTAAATTTTCATTTCATATTTTTTTATAAAATTCCTTTTATGAAAATCCATAAATTTAAAAAAAAATTCTTTGTCTTCTTTTTAATTTTTATTTTAATTGATTTATTAGAAAAAATTCCTCTGAACAAGTTTTTCTTCAAGTTTTCTTCTCAGATTTTTTTTATTATAATTCATTTTTTCGTGTTATGATTGTTGTTGTTGTTTTTTATTATTTTTATTGTTGTTTTTGCTCTACGTTCCTGTTCTACTAAAATAACTCAAGTGTAAGAAGAAGAGAGTAAAAACAAAAACAAAAAAAAAAACAAGTGTAATATTTTAATTACGTTCAAGTAAGAATAACAACAACAAGTATAAATACCCCATATCAAAACTACTCTGAACTTATAAAGAAAAAAAAAGATGGTTTCAAATCAATGGACCAAAAGGGTTGCCAGACTTTTGTTAAAAAAATAAGCTGTTTGTAAAGATTGCAATTTGAATATCGTTTGTCATTATGATAAATTCAAAATATTTTAAATATCTTATTAACAAATAAGAGTATTTATTCCCTTCCCATGGTGCAGACCTGATCGACCTCACAGTGTGGTAAATTTCCTACAAATTTGATCAAAATTACTAGAAGTGTTGTCATAATAATTAGTTAGGTCGAAAGACGAATTTTTGTTGTAATCGGTCCAAAATTTAGAACCAATTTTAAATCATGATAAAATTTAAATCTTTTCTGTATGAATTTTATAAGAGTCGATTCCAAATCATATAGTCGATTTTAATACACCCTACACTTGTCAAAAATCTAATAGTTATAAAGATTTGAAAAATGTTTTCATATATTATTAATAATTAGATCCATTGTAGAAGTAGGTTAAGCCCCATGTGGTTTGAAGAGCCTACCACAGGGTATGAATTGATAGATTTTCTGCGGTTCTTTTTTTGGATGTGAAATTAAGGAATGTTAATTACATAAAATTTCCATTATGACAAACTTAACCAATTGTGGTAAAAGGCTCAAATAATTTCTAGAACTAAAGGTATATGTACCGAAATACGGGATTTTTTTCACAAGATATAGTTATGGAATCTGCAAGAAATCAAGTAAGAAATTTATAGTCGATCTAGGCGAACTATTAATTTTTTTAAGTGTATTAAAGATATTCTCAATTATTTTCAACAGGAAGTTAAACCTAAAAGTTATTCTCTCTCACACACATGCACTCACTCACCTACACTACCTACTCGCTCTTATAAAAACATCAACAAATAACAGAAATTGCCAGATTGTTTTAAAGGGTTAATAACTTTCTTAGTGTTGCCAATTTTTCTCTGACGATTAACGTCAATTGATTGAAGGAATGCAGTTTTATAACTTTTTTTACTTTATATACGTTCCTGATCCACTTTCTCATTTATAAGACTACACTAACCAGCCAATCCAAAGTTACAGATTTATTTCTGTCTTTCGGTGCAACCATATTATAGGGCCAAAATGATATCTAAAACAAAAACAACTCTTCTATTATATGTTTTTTAGCTTTATACGTTTAAAAATGTGTTTTAGTAAGCTTTGTATAGGAGCTATGAGATATTATGGACCGATTCAAATTTTGTCTTCTTTCCAAATTTCATAAAAAAACTTTTAGAACTTTTGTGAGCTTTAAATCCCATTCCGGGAGGACATTTTTATGGCTGTTATATAGATTATTAAACCGATATGTTTCGTCATTGATCGAAGCTATATAACTACTTAAACATCATTAAAGTATAACTACATCGGCACAGAAGCTGATTCTAGATCGAATGGTATGAAGTAGTCCAATGGTGGTGATAGTATTTTTATCACATTCCTTTTGTTCTGGTTAAATAAAAATTGTTGTTTAATTATTTAAATTTTTATAATGTGGCATCACTTTATTTACACTCTAAATAGTTAATCACTATGACCACTCTTTGTAAACCAATTTTTGATCATGCATTTCTATTCTTTTTGCACTTTATAATGGACAACAGAAAATTGTAAATTTTTTAAATGTGAATTTTTTTCTATAAGAATTTGCGTTTTCATTTATTTTACATTTTTTTTTTGGTTGATTTGATCAAAATCTGTAACAAGAATTTTTTTAAAACTAAATATTTGTAAATATGTTTTTATGTATATTTACATACATATTGTACAACATACAGTGACCACCAAATGTTTTGTATATTATTATTTTGGCATTAAAACTTTCTTAAAAAAATACTTGAAATTTTTATTTTCAGTGTAATTTTGCGAAAATATTGTTAAAATTGAACTTTATTTAAAATCTAAATAAATAAAACTTTTATCATGAAATTTGAGTATTATATGCATGAACTTGTCCTTAATACATGACCATAAACAGATTCCTACTTTTTGATTTGAAAATACCCAAAATACCAAGCGGCGAAAACTTTTCTCAAATACAAAAAAAAAAAAAAGATCTATATAATTAGCCACTCATCGTTATAAGAACACCTATTACTGATTTTTAAATATATAGCCCAGATATCTAGGGATATATTAGGTTAACATATTATTTCTATATATAAATATCTCTTGAACTACACTGTTACATATTTCTATAAACGCATACACAGAGAAAATTACCTCTTTCCGCTTCTCTGCCCCTTCCATGATGTTTTTTGCGCAAATTTTAGGCGATACCCTGTTTGGTTTCTTCAATTCTATGTTTTCATCACTTTGTAAAATGTGAGCAAGGAATTTGGAAGTCAGAGGAATAAACTTAACTTACAGGTTGATTCTTATTTTTTATTAATTTTGTATTTCCCTTGGAGAAATACCGATCACCATAATTTAATAACACACATCCGAAACTTTTAATTTTGCGATCAATGAAAATTGTAACATCCTTGATCATGTACAAATTTAATTTGGATCTTTTCTTGATCGGAGAGAAAAGTTTCTTTGGGCATTGTAAAATTTATCGTTTAAATAAGAAAAGTCTGCAGTAAAAATGAGATAATGTCCTCAAAAAACTTACCTTTATTTATAAGAAACAAAAAATTTTAATATATTATTTTTGCGTTTATAGAAATATTCCACTAAGAACATTTGAACGCATTGACAAGGTGCTGAAGGTACTCGCATTAAAACACTTCAAGTTTACTTTTAGATGAGAGCAGCAAAGATAAAACAAAAATAGAGGAAAAATTAAATGCGTTTATAGGAATATGCATCAGTGTATAAGATGCATATTACTGGAGACATTTCTTTTTTCAATTAAATTATAAATTAAATTATTAAAATGTTTCTTAAAAATTCCAATAGAGATATACGAGTTAGCGAATTTTAGAGAGTCTACTCTCCGTCCACCATTTGAATCGAAATCTTGTGATTTTCCAAATCCCTTGCAAAACATCTCAGAAATGGCCATGTGAAATTTTATTAAATAGTCAGTAATGTCAAAAATATTCGAAAACAGAGTTTTGGGCCCACTGTGCAATATGTTATAAATAAATTTTAGAAAAAAATATTTGTATGGTTACAATATTTTCATTAGTTACAGTTGATAAACTATAAAAATAAAAGCAAAATACTCTTTACACATGTACATGCATGTGTATGTGTATGTATTTTTGTGTGAATGTATGAATATGAATATGAATAGTTTTAACGACTTTTGTATCTCAAACATAAAAATATCTTAGAAACAGAATTGAAAATGAAGTTGCGAACAAACTGTTTTTTTGTGAAAATCAAACCAGTTAAAACAAATTTATAATGTTCGTAATCAACCAGAGAAAAACGACAGGCTGCATAAAAATGTTTGAACGTGTGTGATAAAAAATTAAAAAATAAAAAGAAGTTGCAAGAGTATTGAAATGAAAGATGTTTAAATGAGGCAACAGGTGCACAGATTTATTTATTTTTAAGTTGTGATTTTTATTTCATGTTTTTTTTTTGCCTCCAATAAAGTGAATGTGAATGAGCATTAGAAAATAAGAGGAATTTTTCAATATCAATAAAAATAGAGTTATAGAAAACAAGGAGGAAGAAGAGTTTTTAATATCAGGTTTAAATTCGTTCAATTTATAATTTTTATATTCAGTTGAGGCGAATTTGAAATCCACTATATAAAACGAATATTTAAATCTGGACACAGGAATGACAAAACTAAGACGATACTTGTACTTGTACTTTCCTAAAACTCTTTTGTTTAAAAATCTTACATAGACGGAATATTTAAAGCGATTTTCGGAAGAAAGTCCATTTGTATCATGAAATGTTCAAATATATCAAATAACAACGTTACACCAACAGGCCGCACATCATTACTCAGGAAGTGATACTGAGTAGACCGGTATATTTTAAGGACCGTTCATCATTATTGTGATATCCCTAAAACTCCAATCAGCACAGAATTCACAATATCATATGGACAGACAGCTAGACAGACGGAGAAACGGACATGATTCGGATTCGATAAGTCCACTTTATGTACGATCATATGTGGTCTGATCTAACGTAAATTTGGATCCTGGATTTGGAATAAAGCAAAATTTGATCTATGATCTCTATTCCAGGAGGACATTTATGTAAGAACAACCTAAAATATGGAACTGATCACCACCAACTTAAATAAGCTTCATCCTTGATCATAAATGATCTTATGTATAAAGTTTCAGAGAAATATTTCTAAAACAGCGATCTGTAAAATATTTTCAACGTAAAATAGATGGACGTATGATTAGGCGAAATTTTAATTCGATCGATTTACTTCAAATTGGGGATAATATTATATTACTGTACGTTACAAACATTAGCGCAAACCCAAAATACCTCAAACACGTATGCCTACAGCCGTATGTAAATTAACAACCAGAAATAATGAGTATCTATAGGAACTACCATTCATTCATTCCATCTTCATGAGAGATCACCATTACAGAGGTAAAAATAACCTTTAATTTGTACCTTCCGAAAAATCTTTTTTGAAAGTTCTTCAAAACAGATCAGATTGAGGATTTCGATCTTACAGTGCACAGGAGTTCAACAGCATTAGACGTTCCTTATAAAACCTGTATTAGGATGGCTTTAAGATTTGAATCGATTTCTGACAGGAGCTCTTCAAATTGGTGTATGCTCAATTCTGGACCTATTGAGAAAGCTCAATTTTGACAAGTTGATTTTAAATGGCAAAAGATTTATAGACTTTTATTAGTTATAAATTTCATTCCGGGTCAACATTTCAAGAGAATTTGTCTAAACTCTTTAGCCCTTTAGAAAAAAATCAATAATTCAGGGGGTGTGATATATAGTGGTTCCATAACGATTTCCTATGCAAATAATTCTGTAATTTTAGATTCGTAACTAATTCCAAGATTCCTCATAAAATATTTAATTTGCAGATAAAATTGATTTTTTGTTCTAAATTGTGAAATGTTTTATTATTTTATACAGAAATCACTACGGAAATCCAAATCCAGGAGTTTGTCCAAATTGAACATAAATTAAATTTTTTGTTAAATTCTCAAATCGCAAAGTTGGCATCATTTTTTTAATAATCCTTAAATATTTTCTGTCAAACCGTCCTTATAATGGTAGGGTGACCATTTCAGTTTGAAACTCTTATTCCAAAGAGAGGAAAATTTGGTCTTTTGGATTATTGCGCTCAACTAATTTGTTCTTTAAGTCAACTATATAAATCTTTTCTGAATACAGTCGTAAATAATTATTTTATGAAAAAATTGAAATTTTTAGTCCTTCACAAATTTTAGTCATTTAACTTAATTTTTTTTTAATTGTGAATCCCAAGTTCTTAAGTTTTCTTAGTTGACAAATACTTGTATAAGAAATTAATACTTTTGCTAGTCAAATTTATCTATTTTCTATACATTTCTATGGAAATGATACAAATAATATTAACAAACCAGAGTTGGCCAACTTGGAAGGTTCAGCGACTACATCTCTGGTTTGATAAGAGCCTGTAGTCTAGTAGGAGTTCAAAAAATTATAGAAAATATAACGATTTGCATGCTCTTTGCACCTAATTATCTTATTATTTATACAGACAGAAAACACATGAAGCCAAATCAACATTGAACATAGTTGATTTCAGATAAAATCATTTGCTTTTCATTTTGTTTAAATTTAATGTTTTTACGTTTGTGGTGAAATAATATTGTACATATTAGAGTTTTTACTTTGAACTAGCAACATTTCAATAATATTCTCATGTAACTGTATTTACTGTGAAACAATGTTAAAATAACATTGAAGCAAAATCATAACTGAAAAAAAGTTAAATTATTTCCATTTCAATTAATTTTAAATTGATTTTTTTCATTGTGTATGTTTTTATAGTTAAATTTGTTAGACACTAAAACTAATGTCAATTTATGAGTTGATCTACAATTTCTTCCCAAAACTCAGATAAGGATTCAAAAATCTTATGCTTGACAATTTTTAACCGAAAATGCTCCAAAGTTTCTTCCAAATTCCATATGTTATATATCGTCTACTGAATGAATCTGAATATATTTAAAATAACAATATTTTTTATGTCATCGTGTTATTTCATTTTTTGTGAAACCACATTTTAACCGAGAATGTTGTCGATTTTTTTTGTCTTTTTATATTTAACATGTAATTTATTTGTAAATTTGTTATTTTTTCTAAATATTTTTTTTACTGAAATTTAATATAAAAAGTCTAAATGTTGATATTGACACTTTACGCTTAAGTGATCCACTTTTATAATAATAAAAAAATTTTATACAACTTTACAGAGAGCTGCTGGCAGCATTTAAGCGCCTTCTCGAATGGAATATTAAAAACAAAAAGATGAAAAATGTCGGCATTAGAAACAAAAATGGAAAAAATATATATGATGTGTGTGTGTTTATTTATTTATTTAATTTATTATTATTTTAAATTTATATATATGTATGCGTTAGGATGTAAGTGTATTAGGCTATGTGTGTGTGCGTGTTTTGTTTTTCTCTATTAATCATTGTTACAAAGTTTCCAGACCAAATGGCTTACATTCTTTATTTATCTAGACTTAGATGGAATGGAGGAACCATTCAAACAACCAACTATTTTTATGTATTTGAAAAAACAGACATTTAAAGGAATAAATTGTAAAAAAGTAATTAGATAAAATATTGGCTTTGCCTTCAAGCTTTATATTTATTTAGCGAAAAAAAGAAAATAATTTAATGTGCCTAATTATGTATTATAAGCATTTTTTATATAAAACTGGCAGCTGTACGTATTATTGGAAATGAAAATATTTTCGAAAAATATAACTCGGAAACGAGAATTTGATGTCAATAGTGATCTTATTGTAAACTGTTTTATTTTCAATCCCGGAATTCGGGATTCTTAAAATTAAATCTCGGCATTTTTCGGGATTAGGGGATTTTATAGGTTTTCGGTATTTTTCGGGATTTTCTATAACAAAACACAGTAATTTTGAAAATATATTTTTAAGATAAAACATTTACATCAGATTTTTACTGAAATTTGACGTTTTTTATATAAAAACATAATTTTGAAAAAAATCATTTTTACTGTTCGAAAAATCTATCACCGGAATGAAATGGGTTAATAACTATACACATTCTGTTAACATTTTTTTTTTAAATGGAGTTAAGATTTTTATAATTATGTCAATAAAATAAATTTGAAATGATTACATTATTCGGGATTTTCCGGAAAATTCGGAATTTCTTAATTCTGAAAAAAAGCCAGGATTTTCGTGATCGGGATTACGGGATTGACATCTCTAGTTTCTAAAATATGGTACTTCAAAAAGTTCATGCACTCTCAAGTAGAGTCGGAAGGTCCACGTTTTGACATGACCATACAACACATGAGATGAAAAGTGCCTAATCTGTCACTAGAAATACTAAATGCATCACGTCTCTGCAAGGTATATAAGGTTCATTTAGTTTGACCTGTTAAATTTTATCACAGCTGCTACAATGTACATTAAAGGGTAAACCAAGTCTACTTGGGTGCCTTCCTAACACATAGTGACCCATAATAACAGAAAGCAGCCAAAATACATCTCTGCGATTATGATTCAGGAGTTGTCTTAAACGTCTCAGAATGATTCTGTATCTACCTAATTCTATCTTCGGTTTATTTAAGAAAGCATTTGAAAATATTGTTTCTGTAGGACCAAGCGGTGTTGTAACTAACTCCATGTTGGATTGGCCTACTTGTTAATTGAGTGGTCTTGTATGCTGAGATCCAAACTAGTGTGATATCAGATGACCGAGAGAGTTATGTCAGTTTTTCCTTGCATTGACAGATACATACCGATTTAGTCACATGAGCTTTCACATGACTGTCAATAAATATTCCGATACTTCCGGAAGTTTTCCTGTCCTCTAAAAGCTCAGCAAACATTATAAAGTTCTGAACAAAAATTCGTTTGGAAAGTGACTAAATGTTGCCAACTTTTTGGAGAAAATCCCAAAAATTCGATATTTTTTTCGAAATTTCATTTATATCACGATTCAACCAATTCATATATTTGGAATCTGAAAAACAAGGTTAAATTTTATTTCGACTTGTATATCTCTGAAACTATTAGAGATAACCTACACATATAAATAAGATATAAAAAAGATTTTTTAAACTGAATTTGCAAATGATATTTTGTATAATTTTTGAAATATAAAATTCGCGGTGCGGCCAAATTTGAAGGGTCCCCGACTACGCACCCGCCCGCTAGACAACTAGAAAATACTTAAGCTAACTAACTATGTGAAATTTCTTTACGATATCTAGGACGGTTCAAAAGTTATAGAATTATTTCTAAGAAAAATTCATTTGGACACGTTGAACATACACGCTGTAGCTTCCTCCAAGCCACTTTAAAAACACTTCAGCTCCAACTATGTAAAATTTCATCAAAATATCTCTAACGGTTCAATGGCTACAAAATTATTTCCAAACAAATTAATTTGGGTGGTTTCAGGATAAAGTCTTTCAAAAGCATGTACAAATCATGAAAGCAAGTACAAATCATTTAACGAAATTCTACGAGGGTCGTTCAATATATATTCATCATTTGTTTTAATATTTCATAATGTGTCTACTCATTTCTTATTCCAAGAATTTGATCTTTTACAATTATTTTATGAAATCAATTAAGAGTTTATGCACACATATACAAACACATACATACAAACATACACATATGCATTATAAAAATAAATATAAATTCTAAAATTATAAATGCTGAAACTAAAAATAGCACAATCTATTTTTTTCGTAACTTTTCACTAAGTGAATTTAATACGAAATGAATTAATTATTTAGAGATCTGTTTCAAGTGTCTCTCTTACTCTCGCTTGAAATCATAAGATAATGTGAGTGCGTATATTGTTAAATATTTATGTATCCATGTGTATGTGTTTATATGTATATGTAATTATAGTGTAATACATATTAAAAATAATAAATTTTTATAATTAAAAATAATAATAAAAATACACTGAAATAAACAAATATGAATTATAAACATAATAAAAAAATGAAATATAAGTCCATCGGAAAATGTGATTGCAAATGTATTGTATTGGTATGAATTGTATAAGTGTTAGTATTTGATATTCATATAGTTTTCATCTTGTTCTGGTTGTATATTTATTATATGTTTTGTTTTTTTCATATTCATAAGATAATAAATTCCGCAAGGCCGGGGGTGGTTGGGTTGGTTTGTTGGATTTGAATGGATGATTGACTAACTGAATGAATGACTGTGTGACTGACTGACTGACTGGCTGGCTGGTTTGAAATTTAAACTGAGGCTGGCCTGGCGTCTATATAAAAGTAGTTGTTGTGGTTAAATCTTTTGTTCTCTTTTTTTTTCTTAATAATTTCATATGTAATAATACATTCTTATTTTTGTTTTTGTTGTTATTTTATTTTTTTAATTTTATTGTTTTTTCAGTTGCTTCTTTTAGTATATTGTTTTATTTAATTTTATTATATCCTCCACCATACAAGTGGTGAAGAGGGTATATTAACTTTGTCATTGTGTATGTAACGCTAAGAAGAAATCACTTAAGACCCTTTAATGTATATATATTCCTACATCAAATCAAAATCTGAGTCGATTTAGCTATATCCGTCTGTCTATTGTTAGCATGCTCACATCCACAATAATTGATCGAGCTGAATGAAATTTTCCCCAAATATTTGTTATTGTTCCACAAAAGGTTTCCTATTTAAACTCAAGCGAAGTTCTATCGTAAAATTTTCATAATATGAAGTGATATGAACCTCATTACTGTTCCAAGATTTTTCAATCGGTTCAGGAAAATGTAACTGTTATATTTTGTATGCGTTGGCTGCACACGTATTTGTGATGGAGAGTATTGAGGATTCCACATAGCCGAATATAGTATTCTTACTTGTTATACCCTACACCACCATAGGTGGTGGGAGTATTATGCGTTTGTGCAGATGTTTGTAACGGGCAGACAAAGATAGTCCTACCACCATTTTTAAGTATGCCGATCGATTTAACCATGTCCGTTCGTTCATCCGTTAAAGTGCAGGTCGCAGTTCTGAAAATATCTTGAAATGAAATTTGGAAGGTACTATTATTATTGACCAAAGGACGATGCCTGTTAAATATGTTTATGATCAGTCCATTATTTCATATAGATCCCATACAAAAGTACACCCCCGGAATGGGCTTTTTAGTCCATAAAAATCCTAAATATAAAAGGATTTTTTCTTGCAACGTTAAGACTAATTATATTCTGAAAAGATGTGCCAAATTATACGAGGCTCGATATATTATTTCTCACAATTTCCATACAACCACCCTTCCGAATATCTCATTGAAATTCATAAAACGCACATAAATGTGGGAATTATATAAATATTTAGTCAAATTAAGATAAAAAACCGCTGTGCGAAATTATACGAGGGTCGGATCGTAATTTTTTTCTAACTTCTATATTACCATCTAGAAAAAGTTCATTCTCATAAGTATAAGTATCTTGACAATCTATTGTAATCATAAGCATAAATAAGAAAACTAAATTATACGATGGCCGTTCATAAATTTTTCATAGTCGTCATTTTCAATCAACAATGTAGTGTAGGGTATTAAAAAGTCAGGATTGACCAACTTTATCAATTTTACTTGTTTTTTTTTGTTTATTTAATTCATATCGTGTTTTATATTGTTGTTACTGTTGTTGTAATTTCCTTATGTTGTCAAGTAATTTAATTATTATTATTTTTGCTTAACATACATATTTCTGAGTAATGTAAACAAACGAAATCTGAAAATTCTAAATAAAAACATTTTATGATTAATTCCTTTTTCTTTGAAGGCGTTTTAATAATTGTTTTTTCTTGTTATACAGTTAAAATAACTGAAATTAGTTCAAATTCTAAAGTTAAAGTCGAATGGGAATTTTCAGTTAATATTTCTGAAAAAATGTGTATTATTATCAGTTCGATACAGGGATCTATATGTGGGATACAATCACAAATATGCTCAATTATAGTTGTAGAGTCTTTAAGGAGAGTATTTTGCAAAATTTTCAATAACTTTAAAAGAGGTAAATAAAAAATTCCTTAAAAAGATTATTTCTGCAATTTGCACCCTGAGAAATATATTGTTTTGTGACAGAATATTTCGAAGAATTTAAACGTTTTCAAAGGCTTTAAAAAAGTTCTAGTTTTCTATATGGAAATACCCAAATTTCAGCTTTTTAAAATGTCTTAAAATGTTTGATTTTTTTCATTGAACCATTACCGTTATGAGGATCGTCCATTAGAAAATAATTGAAAATTTCAAAAAACTCCCATATTTTTATATCGAAGTACCCAAAATCCCAAACAGTATAAAATGTTTTTATATATTTATTATCACTTCACTGAAGTGATCATCCTATAATTATAGTAGGCGTCCGGTAGCAAAAACTTTTTTGGTGTTTAAAAAAGGTTAAGAATCTTTCAATAGGGCTTGATTACATATTATTACTCCAAGCACTTTCAGGTCAAAAAATAAAAAGATACAAAATGTTAAGACCTTTTTGGAACAAAAATTAAAAAAGAGGGATCTTCTATTCGTTAATATTACCTATTTGATGGATAATATGAGATCATTTTTTCAATGGACCAGATATATAATAGATCATATTCATACTTGATTTACCAGATAATTATCTTTAAAATTGATCAGACGATTATCGTTAGATCACTCTATTATCTTCTCGATGGATAATATACGACATTATACACTAAAGTGATCCACGATTCATCAGATGATCATCTTAATGGATAGTGGATGACAATTGATAGATCAAACTGATCTTTAATTTACGAGATGATCATTTTTACAAATGACCAGATAATTGTCTTTTCGTTAGGTTAGTCTATTTCATATATCAGACATTGATCTCTTTGAGAGACTAAACGATCTTTTATTGGTTAGATCATATCATTATCTATTCTACGATAGGCAATAGCAAACTGATTTATTCAATAATAATTATGTTGACTGACGAGACGATCATGTTATCTATATACTAAATATCCTGACAGTATGACTGATCTTGTTTTGCTAATTTCTATTTTTATTCCCATTTAGTTTGTAGTCAATTTTAAATGTCCGTTTAGATAAAAAAATACTTTTGTGTCTGAATTTTATCTGATATTTCTGATAATATAAAATGTCACTTTTAGATTTCTGAGAAAAGAATTGATATTGTCGTATATATGGATATCAGAAAATTTGTCATAAATCCGAATAATTTAAAAAACGATACGATCATTAGGTCCATTTAAAATCAAACAGCGACTGTCCAAACCGTCTTTTAAGATTTGAATTTCCCTATAATCTATTACAACTCTTTTCATTTATTGATAAAGGTAGATATACATAATTCGATTTTTGTAACACCATTAAGTCCATTGTTAAAATCATGCAGCGACCAACTTGTGCCCAGAAAATGAGTATAACACTTTTGGTTCAGGAGTTTAGAGGACATTTTTTGCGATATTTCTGAATTTTAAAAAAAGTCATTCCTCAAATTGGTATTTACCATAAAAATCTAGCATTTTTTCTATAAAATTCAATACTAAACTTTCACGATCATTATTATTTGATCTTAATTTTCCATCTTTGGCTTTAAAAAAATATTATTATTAAATATTTTTTAATACATTTAAATATGTATATGTGTAAGTAAATAAAGCGCCATCTATAAGTCAATTTATGATCAATTAAAATACTCTCTTTTTCTTGCTCTACAAATTCATAACGATCTCTTTCTCTTTTTTTGTTTTTTTTTGTTTTTGATGATCGTCAACGGAAAAAACACTTGTTGTTGGCATTTTATATTGTGTTTTTTTTTAAGTTTTTCGTATAAGTGTGAATAAATTTTGTATGAGAAATGTGAGTGAGTTATAAGTGTATGTGTGTGAGTTTTTAACTAATACAAGATCGTCTAGATTTTATTACACTTCGAATCAGGCTTTTTATTCAAGTTAAACAAAAACGTTGTACGTTGTCGGTTTTATTATTATTATTTTTTATTTATATTGAAAAAATAAACGTTATTTTTTTCTTAACTAAAATATTTCACGAGTGTTTTGATTTAATATAAATTTTCGATTTTTTTTTTAATTTCAATATTATTGTTTTCATGTGTTAAACGTTTAAATAATGAAAATTAATTTAATCTTTTATAACTTTTTTTTTCAAATTTGTTAATGTATTTTTTTACAACAATAACTACTACTATAACTATTGTTATTATTATTGTTGTTGTTGTTATTATTATTAGTATTTTTAATTGTATTATTGATTGATCACTTGCTAAAAGCGTGCTCTCTTTATTTTTATACCCTTCACCATTACAAGTGATAAAGAGGATATATTATCTTTGTTATTTCGTGTGTAACGCTAAGTAGGAATTATCTCAAATCCCATAATGTATATACATTAATGGATCAAATCAAAATCTGAGTTGTATTAGCTATGTCCTCAGTCTGTCTGTCGTATATCTGTCGGTCTTCCCAGTTTTGGGCACAATCACATCCACAACAATTGACAGACCTCAATCAAATTTGTCCTCAGTATTTTTTATAGTCCTGGCAAGTTTCCCATTTAAAACCAGCAAAATCGGTTCAGTATATTAGAAGATATAGAGCAATATCTGAGGCATCCTCTAAGTTCAAGCGAAGAACTTTCGTGAAATTGTCAATTATAAGTCGACGAAATAGAATAAAATTTTGCCATAACAGTAAGTTATGTGAACTTCGAATGGTCGAAATCGGTTCAGTTGAAAGAGAAGTTATAGCTAAAAATATAACTTATTTAATGACTCACTCAGTGTTCCGTGTTATATTAAGAAAAACGTTAATAAAATTCACTCGTTTTTAGTGTGAGTGTATATTTACGAAACATAACATAACATACTTCACACTTCACATTTGTGGTGAAGGGCATTAAAGATTCGGCATAACCGAATATAGCATTCTTATTTGTTTTTTTTTAATTCCCATTTTCTTTTTTATTTCAATGCAAGAAAATGATAAATAACTTTCATTACTTACAGTTTTAGAGAAAAAGTGCTATAATTATAATAAAAAATGCCATAATTTTAAAATAAAAAAGATTTAATTTTTTATCGTATTTTCATTTTAGTGTTAAAAAAAATTATAAAATAAAATATTTAATTTAAACCCAAACAACAACAAAAAATGGCTAAAAATAAAATAAAATATTTTAAAATTTGAAAAAATATGGAAATAATTTATTATTTAAAGTATATTTCCCCACGTGTGTATGTGTGTGTTTCAAAATAAATTCAAATTAATTTCAATTTATTTAACGTATTTTAAAAGTGATAATGGATGCAATTTTTATAACCAGTTATAATTGGAAATTATTACATTTGCAGCCGAAAGATTTGTGGATTTTAACGTTTATTTGAGAAAGGTAAGTTTTTGACAATCTCGTGTGCCTGATTAATTTTAAACTAAATTAAATTATAATCTTAAAGATTATTTGCAACCAGTGTCTTTTAAAATTAATATTAACTTTTTAAAAATGGTAAAATATAAAAAAGTGGGCCACAAATGAAAAATATAAATATTCGATTCAATTTATATACAAAATTACATTAAGGTGCTTAAGGTTAGTAAGAGAAGAAAATACTCTACAGAGTGATCTTGCTACAGACATTTTTTACACAGGAAAAAATTGCATATGAAATTTGTGAAATTTAAAATACATTTAAAATTTCCTGGAATTTCAAATTCTGGTTGTAGTTCATTTTTTCAGTTCCAGTTCAGTTTCAGTTCTAGTTCAGTTCTAGTCCGTTTCTAGTTGAGTTCTAATTTAGTTTTAGTTCAACTATAGTTTGGCTGTAGTTCTCTTCTAGTTCAGATTAAGTTCAGTTCTAGTTCAGCTGTAATTCAGTTTTAGTTCAATTCTAGTTTAGATCCAGTTAACTTCTAGTTCAATTCCAGTTCAGTTCTAGTCCGTATCTAGTTGAGTTCTAGTTCAGTTGCCAATCAGTTCCAGTTCAGTTTAAGTTCAGTTCTAATTCAGTTCAGGTTCAGTTCTATTTCCGTTCTAGTTCAGTTTTAGTTCAATTATAGTTTGGCTGTAGTTCTCTTCGAGTTCAGTTCCAGCTCAGTTCTTGTTTAGTTCAAGTTTAGTTCTATTGCAGTTTTAGTTCAATTCCAGTTCAGTTCTAGTTCAGTTATACTGTAGTTCCAATACAGTTCTACTACAGTTCTAGTTCTGGTTCTGAATTAAATCTTAATTAAACTTATCTGAACCAGAAATTGAACTGGTTCAGAAAAGTTTAATTTAGATTCATTCATATACTAAAAAACCACTATTTGGTAGATGAGATGATGCTATTTATAGAATTCAATTCTATTTCAGTTCAATTCTGTTTCAGCTTATTCTCGATACTCTCTATTTGTTAGATAAAATTTTTTCCTTTGATATACTAAAAAATGATCTGTTCTATATACCAAATCAAATATTAATCCCTCCGATATACCAGCTGATAATTTTTGTTTTGACAAAACTAAATTGTATTAAATAGAACATGAGATCTTATATTTAATAGACCAGATCTTTTAATTGATCCAGACGGCTATTCGGGTAAAGCGATTAATCTTAATTTATAAAACCACAAAGTTTATAAATTCAATATATCAGATGATCATCTACTTAATTGACTAACAGATGGTAAATTCGATGATAATCTACTGGATTGAAAAGAAAAGAAATTTCGTATCAGATAATTATTTAAATGTGAGCAGTTCATATCCCCGACCATAATATGATTAGACGACAGCCATAATTTTGTGTTGGCACAATCATAATAAGTTACATTTCAATTATGGTCATGTCCCCGACCATAATATGATTAGACGACAGCCATAATTTTGTGTTGGCACCATCAAGGAAATAGTTAAATCCTTGAGACATATTTAAGATTCGTTTTAGCAAATTAGCACTTCTATTTTCATATTTGCTGCACAATTAACAATATTTTCATTAAAATTATTTATATATTTTTCCCTACTCAATTCCAAAAGAAAACAGCAACAACATTAATCATTTCCTATGAACAATAAATACTTAATTACTTAATAATTTGAAATGATATCCCTCCTTCAAGATAAACTAAGTATTACTTATATTGATTAAATCATTTATCGATTTAGAATTATTATTATTATAATTAATTTTGTGTTAAAACATTATTTTTCACACTCTTTTTTCTGCTTGAAAGTAAAATAAATGAGTTGTCATGGAAAGTTTTTTGTGTTTTGCTTTTTAAAAAATTAATAAATTATTTATTAAATATTTTTTTAATAAGAAAAAAATTGTCATTCATGTTATAGACAATTATTTTAGTTGGTTACTTTAATTTAATGAGCACAAAAAATAAAAAATAAAAATTATTATTTAAAAAAAAATAACATAAAAATGTGAGTTTCAACCCACCTTTAAAGGTGTTAAAATTGTCAAGTCATAAAATATTTATAATTTTCGATATATATTTTTTTCTTATTTTTTTTTTTTTTTTGTTTTATTATTATTTTCTAACAAATGACATTCAATAAAAACTCATAAATATTTATTTGTTTATTTATTTATTTATTTATTTATTTATTTACTTACAGTTTGTTTTTTAATGAACATTATTGTTAATAATTTTTCATTTACTTCATTATTTTTGCATTCAAATGTTTTAGATTTGATCAGTAAAATCACATAAAAAGAATAAAACCGAAAAAATAAACAAGTTAAAGTGTTAAATTCGTCCGTGTCGAATTTTCTATACCCTTCACCTTTGCTTATATGAATTCTTTTTTTAAGCAACGGACTTCACATTTAACGTTAAGTTCCTAATAAATAGGCCTAAATAGGCTTTTATAATTTCACCACTGGTAGAGCCTTAATATGAGTCAATATAGATTCTCTGGAGCACTCAATATGCATTCAAAAAATTTTATTCAGTAGTATAAAAAAAGAGTAATTAATAACTCGGGGACGATTTATGGGACGATTTCGTAAATTTAAAAAATCAAAATTTAGATAAAAATCAGCTTTTCTTCTGCATAAAAATTTTGTCTATATAACCCATAGGAGTTTCAAAATATCGGAAAATGCCTATAACTCAGGAACTAATGGGCTAATTCATTTCATGTCTCCAGTGCATAAATCCGCTAAATAAATTGAAGATTCTTCAAAAAAAAAAAATAGAAAAAACTCGAAAAAGTTTGAAACACCTCCAGTTTTCTGTTAATATCTGAGCCATTTTTGAACCAATTTCCCTGGATTTCAATAACAAAATTCTCGAAAATATTTCGAATCGTCTCATATAAATATCATATATGCTAACTATAGATCGGCTTTATAAACTTGATTTCAACAGACATACGGACGCTCAATCAATTTCTTTTTTCATATCGATCCAGAATATATATATATACTATTGGTGGTCTAAGTCGAAAATTGTGGAAATTATAAATGGAATGATAAACTTATATATACCCTTCTGAAGGGTATTAAAACAAAAACAATTTTGTTTTATTTTTCCTGCATTGAGATCACTAATTGTTGTTATTTCTTAAAACTTAATTTTTATACCCTCCCCCAGCACAAGTGGTGACGAGCTGTTATAAACTTTGCCATTCCGTGTGTAACGCCGAGAAGGAATCATCTCAGGCCCTATATATATAAGTATATAAATATTCTTGCATCAAATCAAAATCTGAGTCGATTTAGCTCCGTCTGTGTATTTGTTGGAAACATTCTCACGTCTACAATAAATTACCGAATTTCGAAGTAAATTTGGTCACATTGTTTGTTATTTTTCTACACAGTTTTTTATTTAAAACCAGCTATATTAGTCCATTAATATCTGAGATAACCTTAAAATTCCCAAAAACAACTTTTTTATTTCTTTCACCTAAATTTAATTATAATATACAGTTATAAGTACTTCATAATCTTACAAAAGATCCTAAAAATCAGATGAATAGAAAAAAAGTTATCTGTGTGTCATATAGATTGCAATTTTTGGGATGATTTCCTGAAATGTATTACATATATTTCTGACACAATAATCAATACAAAGAAACTAGATTGTTCTGGGCTCATTATTTGATCTAGTCCCTTCCTGAAATATGGTTTATAGCTTATATATCTCTTAAAGTCTTTTAATATTTGGCATAATTAATTTTTAAATCGTCTAGAAAATATGTTATTCATTTTAATAATATCGGTCGATATTTTGCTATAGCACCCGTTCCCCTTCCTAGAACATGGGTTAAAGTTTATAAAACACTTAAATAAAGACCAATTCCAATGAAATTCGGCATAATTATTGATCTAAATATCATATACATATAAATGTTACTAATATGACAAATATCGGACCATATTTTGTTATAGCTCCTATTTAAGGCTTCGCAGAAAAGAATTAATATATTTTTTAACTGTCTTTAATATGAGAATCTATTTTGACAGTTATCGATATTTGATAAATACAAATTTATAGTTTAAGGATTAAAAGCTTTTTAAATATGTCTTCAATATACTTATACTTCTATATTTAACTAATTTCTTGAACACCTTTTATAAACTCGGACAATTGGTTCTAATATTTATAGATAATTTCAAGATTATGCAACCATGTTTTATAGAGGTTTTTCTCGTTAAAGGTGTTTTAGCTGATAAACGAATAATAATGTTAATTTCTGAATAATCTAATATAATAATGGTGGAGGGTATTTTAAATGCGGCACAGTCGAATGTGGTAGATTTACTTGTTTCTTTTTTTAAATTAAAAAAAATATCATAACATCCAAGTTCCAGAAATATTGTCATTTCTATAATGACTTGTTAATTTGTTAAAGTGTGAAAATTGTTTAAAAAGCATTTTTGCCTCGAGGGTATTTTTTTGAAACACTAAATTCTATTTTGTTAAGAAAATTATAATTATTTGCAGTTGAATTAAATTGAAAATAATTTTAATTGGATATGAAATATTTTTCTGCAAAAGACCCAATAGGAAATTTCAAAACATTTTCTTCTAGAGAAAGCTTGCAAAGTCATTCCGCATAATGCTAAATATATGCCATATAGGAGGCACACAAATACATAAAAAATAAGAAGATTCTTAGAAATTTAGAGGATCTCACTACTGGATGGAAGAAGAGTTGCACAAATTTATGGAAAATACACTGTGAAAATACGGAACCATCCCCAAACCTACTTGCAAGATTTCAAGTTGTAAAGACCACAGAGCATCGTAGATCTCTCCTGATAATGTGAGGGCGGAACACCCACTTATTCTCTCCTTAGAAAAAATATAGATTAAATTTTAGATATTAAGATTTAGATATTGAATATCTATTGTGAGGTCCATATAAGACGTATTTAATAAAGATAAACGTTAAAAAAAGATTTTTTTCTACTACTAGAAAAAATAATCGTCTGTTCAGTCTATCAGAGGATCGTCTAATCAAACAAATATAGGACCTGCTAGACAATCACATTAAAGATCGTCTGAGCATTCAAAGAAACGATCATGTGATATATGAAAATATCTTTTAAAACTTCGGAGTCACTGCCAAATGATCCTAAATTAAATTTTAGAAAAAGACTTCACTATAGCAGTGACATGATTCAAATCAGTTGAAAAATATATGGTCATATTTTTCTATCTCAGTTCTTGTTCAGATTCTGGTTTAGAGTCTCGTTCTATTCCCGGTTGACGTTTAGTTCTAGTAGAGCTTTAATTCAACTCTTGTTTTATTCTCGTTCAATTCAGATTCAGTTATAGTGGAGTTTTATATGAAGTTCAAGTTCAAGATCTTCTTTAGTTCGCTTTGTAGCTCAGTTTTCCTTATCAGATTCTAGTTCAGTTAAACTTTAAATTATAATAGTAAATATTGCTTTAGTTAAGATTCAAGATCTTGTTTAGGCTCTAGTTCAGTTCCACTTTAACTTCTAGTATATGTTCCTGTTAAGCACTACTTCAGATTTTAGTAAATGTTAGTTCAGTTTTAGTTCGAGTTTAGGTTTTAGTTTAAGCTCAGTTCCAATTCAAATTCTAGTTTTAGTACAGATACTAATTTTGATCTATTTCAGATTGAAGTCAAGTGCTAATTAAGTTTTACTGCAGTAAAAGTTTAGATTCTAATTTAGACCTTAGTTGAGTTTGTAGTTTAGTTTAGGATATAATTCATGTTCATGTTTTCGTTCCAGTTTCTGTTCAGGCCGTTATTCAAGATCTAATTCGTATACTGTTTTACTTCAGGTTACAGTTCAGATTTTATTTCAGGTTCTATTTCAAGGTTTAAGATTTCAGATTCAAGATTTTTAGTTCTAGCGCATATTTCAGTTCAGCTTTATTTCCGGTATCCGTTACAGGTTTAGTTTCCAATTCAGATTCTTGGTAGGTTATAGTTCAGTTTATTTTCCGAACAAGTGCAGTTCTTATTAAAATTCTTGCCTTAATTCTAGACTCTAATTAAGGATCTTATTTAGTTTTAATTTTAGTTCTAATAAAGTTTCAAATCCAAGTACTTAGATCAAGTTTCACTCTAAATTCGAGTTCAGGCTACAAATCTGGTTCTTGTTCAATTCGAGTTCTGATGTAGAGACTTATTTTCCTATTGACCTCTTTTTTTCATATTTGTCTCTTATAATTATTAATTTGTTTTGCGAAATTATTATTTTCTTTCATAATAACGAACTGTTTAATGAGCTTAAACAGAATTAGAGGAATAAAGTTGGATTAAATTGTTGTTTTTGTACAATTTAATTGCTTAGATTAATAGGTGTAATGGAATGTTGATTGATTGAAAAATAGTGATTTATTATAATCACAGAATATATCCACACAACAATATAGCCAATTCCGATAAACTATAATTATATTTGATGATGATTAAAAGTTGAATAAATAAATAAATAAATAATAAATAAATAAATAAATAAATAAATAAATAAATAAATATTTGAATTGAAAGACGAAGTTAGAAATTATTTATTTAATTAAAAAAATAAATATCTGTTACATTCCAAACATATTAAAAATAGATAATGTATTAAGTGAAACTGAACCGTTAAAAGTGTAAATCATTTTTAACATAAATAAATAATTAAATGTTGAATTTTTATCCATTTTATACTCTACACCATTCATAGGATATGTTTTTTTGCAAAAATTTTATCGGGCAGAAAAATATATATCGTATATCGTTCGACACAGGATCACTTTCTGTTTAACATGGCCAGTCATGGCATATGTCATTATTTTGGCCCAAAGTCGTTGCCTCTTGAAATAAGTGATGATGGGTTTATTGTTTCACTTAGCCCCCATTCAAATGTTCCCGGAATGGGATTTAAGTTCACAAAGGTCTTAAATATAAATTTATTTATATTTTAATGAAATGTGGCACAAATTAGTCTTATAATATTCTAAATCTATATTGCAAATTATACGAGAATCGGTCTATTATTAACTATAGGTCTCATACAACGAATCTAATAATCACTTTGAAGAGCTTAAATCTCACATATATGTTGGTAAAATCAAGACAACCACAATAAAAATCATGGTGCGAAATTTAACGAGGGTCGGTCCATAATTTCTTCTAGCTCCCATATGACGTTCACATGAATAAAATACTGTACTCTTAACCATTAAATAAAAAATAACTTTATACGAGGTTGGCTCATTAATTTTTGGTAGCTAACACTTAACCAAATGTGGTTGGTGTAGGGTATTATAGAGTTGAGCTTGACCGACTAAAACTTCTTACTTGTCATTAGTTTAATTAAAATTCTATTTTTATTAAACCTTTCTAATTTAGTTTTCTTAACTTCATTATTACATAATTTCCCCCTTTAATCCGTATTTCATGTAAATGCAAAAAAAAATAATTTATATTTTTAGAATATCACGTCGAAATATTTCCTTTTATTCATTCCAAGTGGTGACATTTAGCCAAAGAATTTTGACACATTGACGCCCAATATGTAACTGAATTTTTTTTTTACCTCAATTTTCTTTGAAAATTTCATTTGACATGTAAAATATCTAGAATTTATAATTTTAAACAAAAAATATATATATTTTTTCCAAATGAAACTTGTCAATAACACAAACAGCTGGAGATGAAGTTTTTTAACAGCGTGTTGTCTCAAAACCTGAATTATGATTTTTTTTCGTTACTTTTTTTTTTCTTTAACGAATTGTAAGCTTTTTTTACATAAAATAAAACAGTGAATGTGGTTTAGATCTTTTATTAATATAAAATAAAGCCGAATTTAAATAACTCAGTTGGAAACATAAGTTAAGATTGATTATTTTTGAATTGATTATTTGTTTAGAGCGATTTTAAATAAGTCACACAGAGATAAAGTTTAAGCAGATAAAATTCAAAACAACAAATTTCTGGCATTAAATATTAATCAAATTGTTGTATCAAATTTTATAAGAGTTAATTTTATTAGTAAAATTTCTGGAAGATATTGGTTATGAATAAAAGAATATACAGTTGTGGTGAATTCTTCAGTTCTAGCACAGTTAAGCTAAGGTCAAGTTCTAGATCTGTTCTTTATCTGTTCTATTTTAAGAAGTGAACTGGAACTGAACTTTAACTGAATTAGAACTAAACCAGAAGTGAAATAGAACTGAATTAGAACTGAACTAGACCCAACTAGAACTAAACTAGAAATCGAACGAAAACTGAACCAAAACTGAACTAAAAGTGAACTAGTACTGACCTAGAACTGATATTAAACTGAACTAGAACTGAGCTAGAACTGAACTAGAACTGAACTAAAACTGAACTTGAACTGAGCTAGAACTGAACTAAAACTGACCTAGAAATGAACTAGAACTAAACTAGAACTGAACTGGAACTAAACTAAAACCGACCTAGAAATGAACTAGAACTGAACTGGAACTGAACTGGAACTGAACTTTAACTGAATTAGAACTAAACTAGAAGTGAATTAGAACTGAATTAGAACTGAACTAGAACTGAGCAAGAATTGAAATAGAAGTGAACTAGAACTTAATTAGAAATGAACAATAACTGAACTAAAACTCAACTAGAACTAAACTAGAAATCGAACTAAAACTGAACTAGAACTTAAGTAGAACCGAACTAAAACTGACATGGAACTGAACTAGAACTGTACGAGAACTGAGCAAGAACTGAACTAGAACTGAATTGTAATTTGATTAAAACGGAATTAGAACTGAACTAAACTCAACTAGAACTAAACTAGAAATCAAACTAAAACTGAACTAGAACTGAAGTAGAACTGAACTGAAACTAAACTAAAAGTGAACTGATACTGAGCTAGAACTGATATAGAACTAAACTAGAACTGAACTAGAAGAAAACCTAAACTGAACTGAAATTGAACTGGAATTTAACTAGAACTGAACTAGAACTGACCTAGAAATGATCTAGAACTGAACTAGAACTGAACAAGAACTAGAAATGAACTAGAACTGAAGTAGAACTAAACAAAAGCTCAACTAAAACTGAACTAGAATAACTAGGCCCTATATTTTATGCCCTACACCACAATGTTGCTATTAAATGGTACTTACGAAAAGTGAAAAATTATTGCGACAATAATATTTATGTGAAATTTATTCGTTTTTAAATAATTATTCCCGAGATATTATATCAGAGCTAAAAGAAATTATGGACTTGGCTTATATTTATCTTAATATTATGAGAAACACGTTCATGAGAAACACGTTCATGTGAGATTTAGGTCCTTCAAAGTGATGTTAAGAAGGAGCTTTATGTGGGACCTTTGAGAGGCCTTGCATAATTTGGCACATCGTTTTAGAATATCATTAGACTTATTTTTGCCGAATTTTCATAAATCGCTTTATATTTAAAATGTTTATGAGCTTAAAACCCAATTTCGGGAGGACTTTTGTATGGGAGATAGTGAATATGACCAATGTCAATAAGCCTCTTCCTTGAGCATAAATAATATGTATCCAATTTCATCTGAAAATTTTGAGAAATTGCAACTTGTAGAGTGTTCAACAACGTTTGCATGAACAGCCAGACTGATGGACAGACGGACGGACATCATAAATATGACTCATAAAGTGAACCACCTATGGCGGTATAGACTATGGTTGAATAATTCTAGAAGTAACAATTACTTCTGTGATCATAAAAAATATTCTTCTAATATTGAATAGTTCTACTCATGATCTTTGTGACATAATTCATACGTTCGAGTACAATTTATCACCATTCGGTGTCAATTAAAGTCATTTTGTAATGCATAAATTATAAAATTAGAAAGTTAAACATTTAAATGAAATATAATTTTACATTTACATCTGTAACATTATAAAACATTTAAATCAATCTCTTCCTGAGTCTCTAAGAAAAAGACAGTAATGAAAACGAATATAAATTCATAATCAAATTATAATGACAATTTTGTGCGCAATAATTGTTAACAAAATAATAATTACTAAAAAGAGAGAGAGAGGAGAGAGAGAGGGGGGAGAGAGAGGGAAATACAATTGAAAATATAATTGAAAACAAGATTTCATAATAATAAATTGTATATTGAGGTTTATTTTTTTCATTCCTGCATAAATGTAAATGTCTCAGAGCTTTAAGACTTCAAAACGGCTGAAATTAAATAAAAACAAATGAGAATACTATATTTGGCTATGACGAATCTTTAGTACCCTTCACCACATATACATATATTATGTTTCGTACAAACACACTTACACATATACACTTACAAACATATATAATATGTAACTGTTTTTGTTAAAAACCTCAAAGGAACTCATTATGAGTCAAAAAATTAGTTATATTTTTGGCTATAACTTTTCTTTGTACTGTACCGATTTTAATAATTTTGGAATGGTAATGAAGTACATATGGCTTTATATTATGACTAAATTTATTTAATATTGTCGATTTCTAATTGACAGTTTTACGAAAATTCTTTGCAGAACTTAGAGGTTGCTTCAGCTATTGGTCTATATCTTGTGATATACTAAACCGATCTTGCTGATATTAAACAGAAAACTTCTCAGAGCTATAAAAATATTCAGGTTAAATTTCATCGAGTTCTGTTAATTATTGTGGATATGAGCGTGCCAATAACAGGCACACAAATGTTCATAGCTAATTGATTTTATGCAAGATTATACAGTTTGTCAAATATATATTTGCAATCATAAAAATATGAAAAATTCCAAGACGCCAAAATTTTCCAAATAAAAAAAAACAACAAAATATAAGTGTCAAACAAATGTTTGCAAAACTTGAAAATGTGAAATTTCTCGGTGATTTTTTAATGGAATCTTATTTTTAAGGAATAAGGAAAAGTTCCTTGTAAAATGAATATTTTTAAAGACACAAATGAAAAGGCAAGTTTCAAAGGATCCGAACACTTCAATTGTCTTAAGGGCATATCAATTATGGAAAACGATCGTTTGCGATTTTCCACATTTAGGATTGTATATAATACCATTTCCCATGAAGAAAATGTGGAAAGATCCATTGTTATAAGAAGTTAGCGAATTGAAAGTGATATTTTTAAACCTGTAAATAATAAGTATCTCCAAAGAAAAATGTCTATGGGTAAAGAGTATCACCAGAATCCAACCTAAATTTGTTACGAAAATTCAACTAACTAATATCAAAGAAAACAATCCCACGCTTATTTCATATTAATGAGATAAATGTCCCCTAGAACATTTCACTTAACATGAAACTTAATTTTGGGAGTCGGAATTGTTGTGTGGATTTTTCTTTTTCAGAAAAGTTACAGTGCTCTTTTGAAAGTGAGGATATGTTGGGTTACTGAATTTAACATTTTCAATGTTATGACATAAGAGTACGGCCGTTTTCCTAGTCACTAGTGTGAAACAGTTGAGATTTTTTAACACACCTAAAATAGTTTCATTGGAAACAGTTCACCTAAAGTAATTTTTCACTGGTAGAGTTCCTCCTTAAGTAAGTTTGATCAATAGTTTTTCTAATATTCCTTTTCGCAGAGTTAATTTCTTTAACCAATCTGTGTGTGTGATTTTTATTCTGGTCTTTCCTCATCTTCGTCATGGGACATGGTATTGAATGTAATCCTGAATGTGGAATATCACATAGGATCGTTTCTCATAATGCATTTGCCCTTGGAAAAATTAAAATGCTCCATTTTGAACTTTTTTAAGGACTTCTCGCATGGAATTATGAGGTCCCTAGTGATCATAAAGGCATTAATTTTACAAGAAACACTTTCTTCATTCGCCTAAAAAAGAAAATACATTTTCCATTTTTTCATAATTTTTGCAAACATTTATTTGACACTTTTCAAAATGGACATATTTCTTCTTTTATTGTTGTTGTTACAATCTGTCCGTCTAGTTGAAAAATTTTAACATTTTATAGTCTTAAACAGAGAAAACAACGAAATGTGTTCAGAACAACTGTAAAAATTGTAAGATTTTTACTTGAAAATCATTAATGAAATTGAAAATTTTTCACATTTTTTATAATTGCAAATATATATTTGACAAACTGTATATACATTATAGAGCTTGAGATGCTTTCTTCTTAACGTTACTCACAAAATGACAAAATTAATTTACCCACTTCACTTCACATGTGATGGTGGAGGTTATAAAAATTATTAATATATTTTCAATACTGGTCCCGTCGTCCGTAAATATGTAATATTGTCATTTTTAGCATTTTTAACACAGTTATTATTATTACTGCTGAACAAACGCACACATGTTATTTGTTGTTGTTATTGCTGTTGCTGCTGTTGATTTCAGTATAATTTTAAATAAATATTGAAAAAAAAATCAGAAATAAATATATGAGAATATCGGAATATGACAAACAATTGTCATAAATCTTAATTTTATTGCCTCTGTAGTCATAAATTTTGATTTGCATATTTTTGTAATTTAATTTTATTAATATTAATATTTATTTTTTATTTTTCATTTTCATTTCATTTTCATTTTTATTTTATTTTTTATTATTAATGTTTAGTTAAAGTTTTATCTTTTCTTGTTTCTGTTTCTTTTTATATTTTTTTCTTTATGAAGTTTTTTTCTAGATTTTTATTTCATGAAATTTTCTATTTTATTTTCTTGTTGTTTTTTTTCTTTCAGTGTAATTTTTATTAAATTTTCTTTGTGTAATATTGAGTGAAAAGAGCTGCCAGATTTTTTGATGAAATTAATTAAATGTTTTAAATATTTAATAAAAAAATATTGTGATATTTTTATGAGAAATGAAAAAGATGTGCTTTGCCAGAGCTTTTAAGTTTTTATTTTGATATAAAAGTTTTATACCATAAAGCCTTCTAAAGGCTGGTATTTAATTTTTTTGGATTTTATGCAGCTTTGGAATAATGTTCCATGATTTTAAAGAGATGTACAGTGTTTCGAAACAAGGGATTACGACGCAGAGAAGTGGTTCAAACAAGAGCAGCTGCATTTAAAACAAGGTAAGTGGAATATGTTTTTCTCTTTTATGAATTTTCTTTAATACTAAGTGATATATTAACCCTACACCCTGCTATAGATGAATGATGATAATTATAAATTTTGCACATGTAATTATTTTGGCCTTAACATGATGTCTATTGAAATCGGGGAGGATGGATCACTTAGCACCCATATAAATGCTCCTCCTGAATTAGGAATTCCAGTTCATTAAAGTCCTAAATATAAAAATTTTAATGAAACATTGTCATAAATAAAACGGTGTGACAAATTACACGATATTCGGTCTATAATTTCTCATAGGTCCGATACAACTCACCTTCCAAATACCATTTAATGGAGTTAAATCTATAATATGTCTTGTTATTTTAATACTATTTTGTCAAACTAAAATATATTCTTAAGCTAAGATCGATGTACAAAATTTTACGAGGGTCTGCCATAATTCATCTAGCACCCATGTAATGCCCAGAAAAAAATCATTTTAAAACGTATAAATTTCACATAAAATTTAGTGTCACAATAATGTGTTGCCTGACTTAAGCATAAATCTGAAAATCAAATTATACGAGGTTTGTTCACTAATTGGTCTTAATTACCATTTATAAATGGCATTGTAGTGCACAGTATTACATGGTCTGACTTGACCGACTATCTCATTTGTTTTTATATATCATATTGACACATTTAACTGCAATTCACAACTTCATCGCTACCAGTTTTATCGTGTCCGATATCGCCACCAAGTGTATTATAAGGAGACAGTTAACATTTTGTGAATATTAGTAGTCCTTCCACAATCACAAAATATTAAAGATAGTAAAGTGACAAGATGCAATTCGTTAAAGCATTTCATTGCTCACAAAGGATATCGCAGGGAGACAGCAAAATTATCAGAAAAAGACAAAAAAATTGCCATTTTTTTAACACTTGTAAAAAGTGAGTAGCTTATAGCGAAAGAAATCAGGTTATTTCTTTAAGGAAATAACCATGTATCGAATGGTGGTCTAAGAATCGAGGGTTATACCCTCAATATATCATTCGAATATCATAAATACTGATACATAAACTGTTAAACTTATAAAAAAGGCTAAAACATGATTTACTTTTAATGTAAAATTTGGATATGAGGAGTGAGATTGAAAAAGTCTTCACATACATGTATCTTAATATAATCGAAAACACTAAACTTACAGTTCCAATTTTTTTATTGGATTAAAATTATTATAACATTTTAAAAAAAATAAGATTTTAATAGTTTAAATCACAATCCATTAACGTCACTTTCTGTCACTTTGCACGAACAGGTAGTCCATCTCCGTTAAAAATCTATCAAACTTTGGACAACTTTTTTACCTCTTCTTTCTCTTTAAGGGAGAGCCCACTATCTTTCTATTTGCCTTAGCTCCGGACAGTTTGGAGAATTTTCCTCTCTTGTTACAAATTCCACAATAACGTTCTTGTATCACTGAAAGGCTTATTTACCATAGTAACTGGATGCCAAGTCAGTCCAAAAATAAGTGGACACCTTGTAAAGACTTATGAATGGAAACATCAGCCTTTTTTGGAAACATTCTTTCATAAAAATTTCGGTATTTATAAAAACCGTTAAACAAATGTTTTTGGAAAATTTTGATCGCTACGTTTCCTCATCTATTTTACAGCAAGATAACTTGAAATCTTGACTTTCTGGGAAATGTTGACAGCTTTTGAGTCCTAAACTTTTCTTCAACTTTTCCTTGTCCAAAATATTTCATAAATTTTAATCAGTTTCATTTGACCTCAAACGTAATAAGTGATATGCTTTACCAAGGTAACTTGACCAAAAGAAAAGAATAACGAAAAAACTAGCGTTAAGATTTTTTCGATCTCACTCCTTAAAAATATAGTGCTTTATCTTGTACTGAGGACTATCTACAAAAAATCTTTGTCTCATATAAAAAAAAATGAAAAAGCAACAAATCCGAGATGGCCAACTTTGAAAAAACATCCACAATTTCTCTGAATAGTGGAGATCCTGTAATCTTCCAACTAAACTTAGAAATATATCTCAATCTCAAATATATCCATCGCTTCATTATAAAATTATTTCGAAAAATCATGAAAACTTTAAATTATCGAATTTTATATATTTTAAGATTTGTTTGCGAACTCACCCATTATCTGCTTTAATTTGGGAATTTCGAGATTTCATTTATGTCTAATGTTTCAGAAACTAGTGAAGGGAAAGAAATGTTTGTTTCCTCATTTGTTAACCTCAAATGTAAATTAATAATTATTGTCTTAACAAAAAATATTTATATCATTTATAAAATATTTAAATTAAAATTTCAAGGTGTTTTTTTCAATCAATTTAAAAAATTAACATAATTTCCTTTAAAACAAATCATAAGCTAAAAATAACTTTTATTAAAAAAAAGCGAACAAACATATATATTGAAAATATCTGTTAAATATTAAAAAAAAATATATCATAAACCCATTAACACATTTCTCCATAATTCAGTTACTCTCCTACGAAAACAGTAAAAACAGAGAGTTAATCAATCTTTTTATGGATTTGAAAAAAAAATCAAAAATGTTATTTATACACAAAAAAATGAAGGTCTACCACTTTCTTAAATATATAAAAATGTTTACAACCATCAAAAAATAAATAAAAGTAGTAAAAATGACAACACACAGTGGTCTCTAAAGGCTTTTTTGGTAGTAATTCAGTAACTTTGGAAGTAATGAAGATATTTCAATGAAATTTCTCATGGAAATTCTTAAAGTGTTTTCCAAATGGTTTGGAGGAGCATGAGTTCTTAGTTGCTCCTGGGGTTGGTTGGTGGACCTTTAAAGTTGGTAACCATTTATTATGTATCAAAAACATATAATAAAAATGAGCAAATTTTGTTGGAGGGGGTCAAATTGAATCTCGTTTTTGGGCATTTGTTCCCTGTAATTATATATGTGTTTAGTATCTTTGGAAAGGTGATCACTTGAAAATTAATAGTATTTATATAATAAAGTATTAAAACATAATTCGTTTAACAAATTTCTCGAAAAAGCGAAAATTTTTATTTTTAGTTAAATTTTGTGAAATTTGTTATTATAATTGATCTTAAATGAAATCTATATAAATAAAGCTATGATTATGAAATTTTAATATAAAATAGACCAAATGCTCTTTAATACAGGTCTGTAAACAAATTCCCATTTTCTTATTTCAAAATACCCAAAATTCCAATCCGTGAAAAACTCGTTATAAAAACTGATTTTTTCAGAAAATTAGCTATACTGTTGCTATAAAAGGCTGAATTCATTTCAAAGTTTTCAGTACATAGAAAACATATGCAGTTGTATAAGGAGTTTACTTTTAATACAAATTTAGTTTTAAAAATTTTGTTCTTGCCACAAATTAAAGCAAATATATTTAAAATTGATGAAATTTATGTTAAGATTAAGGGAAAAAGTGTTGCCCCTAATGACAGCGATAATGATTTACCGGTTTTTAGGTAAAGAATTCCTTTGAAATTGCCAAGAAAATATTATAACTCAGAGGAAAATAATGGATTTTAAAGTGAAAAATGTTACCACCTTTTTGGAAAGGATTAAAAAAATACACTTTTTAAACTTTATTTCATAACAAGCTCTTTATTGGATAGAGGCATCTTACAAGAGTAGATGACTTATTAGGACTTTGGATTGTATTTTTAGTTGTTAATCAAATCTAGAAAAACTTCTGTCAACTTTGTTTTTTTTTTTTTTTTTTTTTTTAATTTTAAGACCCGAGTTAACCAATTTGCGGGTTCATCCTCTGCCAACTGGAGCCGCTAGAAACTTAAGGCCTTGTAAATCAATTGGAAAATACCTCAAGAATGTCTAAGTGAAGTTTTATTTAAAAATATTAAACAGTTCGAAAGCTACGAATTTATTTCTCTCAAATAAGTTAAACGGATGTATTTTTTTTAAATTTCAATACATGAGGTGACTAAATTTGCAGGTTCACTCTCTCTCCCTAGACCTAAATAGCACTTGAACTCTTGCAAATCAATTGAGAAACACCTTTGGTATGTCTATAAACAATTTCACTAAGAAATATTTAGTAGTTCTGAGTTACGGCATTATTTCCCCAAAAAAAGATTTTTAAATTTCCATTCATGAGGTGTAACCTGATATAAACCTGTAAATTTGGTCCCCTGGACCTACTCAGCACTTATACTCTTTCAAATCAATTGAAAAATACCTCAGGAATGTTTAATGGAAATTTCATTAAAAAATGTTAAGTAGTTCCAAAGTTATATAATTATTTCCCAAAAAATGGAGGTCCCACTGTAAAATATTTAAAAAATAAAAAATTATATGTTTTTTTAATTCATATAAAACAATAAATAACGTCAAAAATATGTAGAGAAACGCAAAAAAAATCGAATTGAAACGAAATAAAATATTTAATGAAAAAAAATCTGTAAAAGAAATAAATAAAAAAATGTTAAACAATTTAAAATATGCAAACGAGTTAAAAAGATAAAAAAGTGGTTTCAGATCGAGGAAGATATAAAATCAAAAATCCCAACAACTGCCTGAATGACTGGAACTGAACTGCAAAAAAACAATCAAATACATACTTACACACATTCTCTCACACACATACTCACTCAGTCAGTTCTCTAATAAAACTGAAAAAGATACAAAAAAAAACCTAATATTATGGTTTGATTGTATGTATCTTTTTAAATCATAAAGTATCTGTGTATCTATTTTAGTAGTCTTAGTTTTAAGTCTTAATAGCTTTCAATGTTTAGTATCAAAAGCTAGTAAAAAAAAGCAAATACAACCACACTCAACATCAATGTATTTAGTAGTTTTTGTTGTTGCGATTTTTTTGTTTCGTACACGTTCTTCTTCATCGTATCTACATTTGATCGAACAGATGCGATAACAAGATGCGCAATAATTTGCAGATGCGTTTTAGCTACTGGTCATTAGCAAAAGCAACAACAACAACTACTACTACACCAAATACTCTAGCAACAAAGATATAAAAAGTACAACAACAACAAAAATAAGTTAACCAGCATTAGTCTTCGTAACACAAGCCAAAACCAAAACAACAAAATAAAATTTAAAAAAAAAAACGTTTTAAAGACAAGTTTCGATTATTAGAGAAGACGATTGACTTCAAAATAATAAAAATAAAAATAAGAAGAAGAAATATTTATTATTAGATTTTGATTTTTTTTTTGGTGTTCAAGCAGCTGTAAAAAGCAAGAAATTTGAAATAACAAAAATTTTAATTTTGAACACAAAGAAAAATTTTAGGCAAAAATCTGAAAAAAAAATATTTTTTTTTGGAAATTAATCTGAAATTTTTTAAATCGCCCAAACGCTATTTTAAATGTTCACTTTAAATTGAAAAACATAATTTCAAATATTTGTAAAAATTTTATGACACCCTACACCACCACGCTTTTTGCTGATGTTTGTAACATATAGAAAAAATAGACTTAGACCCACCTTTAAGTATACCATTCTTCTCAGAATCATTTTCTGAGTAGATTTAATTATGTCCGCCCGTCCGTCTGTTTCAAACACACATTTTCTGTCCAAGTAAATGTTGTAAAACCTCTACAGATTTTTGAGATAACTTTATGAACATATTATCAAGGTCTATTGGAATTGACGATGTTCATTACAATATTTCCCGTACAAATGTCCTCACGGCATGAGGTTTTAAGCCCATAGAAGTCCTAAATATAAAATGATTTTAACGAAATTTAACAAAAATAAGTCTCATGATATTCTAAAACGAGGTGCCAAATGATGTGGGGTTTGGTCAACTACTTCTCAAAGGCCCATACAATCCCCCTTCCAAAAAGCACTTTGATCGACTCACATATGCGATGGTATTGTAATAAAAATTGATCAAAATAAGATTAATGTAAACAATAATCGTTGTGCAAAATTTAAGAGGGTCAATCCATTACTTTTCCATTACTTATCCATTACTTTTCATATGTCCCATACCATTATACGAGGATCGTTTATTATTTTTCCGTATTTACCATTTATAACCATCTTTGTGGTGTAGGGTACTACATACTCGGCATTGACCGACTATAATTTTAAAAAATCTAGCAATTTTTTACTAAATTTATTTTATTAATTAATTATTTATATAAGAAATTTTCACTAAAAATGTTCCCTAAAATCTTACTAAAAGGTGTGATTGAAAAAATCTTAACACACGTTTTCCATTCAAACTTTTAAATCAAATGTCATTTGATTTTCTTTTCTTTGAACAAATTACCTTTGAAAAACATGTCAGTCATAATGTTTAACGTCAAACAAATGAAAATCTGGTTAAAGTGAGTGATCAGAAAAATATTTTCAGAAAAAAGACCCAATTTGGTTCTACAAATGTTGGCCAAGCATTCAAAGGTCTACCGTCAAACTGTTTCAATGTTATTACATAGTACCAGGAGAACTTGTCAGTTGATAGAAAACCTGGTTCAGGTAGGAAGAAATGATTTAACAAAATGAAATTTTCAAAAGAGTTCTTAATACATTCGGTAGGAAAGCAGCTCGGTTAGCCCCAGTAATCGGACTATTTGATACGAAAAGTAAAACATAATGGAGGTTTTAAAACATACAAGACTTATAAAGTTCCTGAAAGAAAAGAGTTCTTAACACATTCGATAGGAAAGCAGCCCGGTTAGCCCAGTAATCGGACTATTTGATACGAAAAGTAAAACATAATGGAGGTTTTAAAACATACAAGACTTATAAAGTTCCTGAAAGAAATGCTAGTAAAAATTAAGAGGCTAAAAACAGAGCACGGATATCGAAACAAGTTTTCTAAAAAAATATTCTTTCTGCAAAATGGACGACAAATCATTTCTTTTGACAGATTTTTCGCAACTTTCTAGTCCAAACTTGGGTTTGGGCACTATTACAGAAAACGTCCACTTATTATTGGCCTGACTTGGCATCCTGTCAATATAAGTGAACAAGCTCTTGGGTGGTATAAGCACAATAATGTGGTATCTGTTACAAGAAAGGGAAATTCTTCATACTGCGCGGAATTAATCACAAGGAGCGCAAAAACTGTGTCCGAACGTGTGTTCAAACAAAGTGACAGAAAGCACTGTAAAAACGTTAAAAGAAGTGTTTCCGGTATTTTTTTTTTTTTTTTTTTTGAAAATTATAAAAATAAGTTTAATCAAACAACAAAATTAAAACTGAAAGTTTAGGGGTTTTTATTAACATTTATGTATGTTTAGAATTTTTTAATTTCACTCCTTATGAATTAAAATTTGACATTTTTAATAAAATTTGAAATTCTTATTTATATAAAAACTTCCAACAAAATTTCAATTTTTTAATAAAATATTAAATTTCTAATAAAAAGTTGAACTTAACTTTTCAAAATTTTTAATAAAATCGAATCATTCACTAAAATTAAAGTGTTCAATATAATAAATATTTTCAATAAAATTTAAAATTTTCAATAATTTTTAACTTAAAGAAGAGATCAAATTTGTTCTTAAAATTTTAGTTTTTAATAAATTTCAAATTTTATATAAAATTATCAACTTTTAATAAATTTAAAATTTCTATAAATTAAAATATTTTAAGAAAATTAAAATTTTAAATAAAAAATGAAATTTAATAGTTTTCAAAAAATTTATAGTTTTCAATTAATTTAATTTTTTAAAAAATTCTCTATAAATTTCAATTTTAAAAAAAATTCAATAAAAAATAATTTTCAGCAAAATTTCATATTGACAATTAAATTTCAAATTTTCAATAATTTTCTATTTTGTTTAATACAAATTTTCAATAAAACTGAAATTTTTAAGTTTTTATAATAAAAATTATTTCTTTAATAAATTTTCAATTAATAAAATAAAAAAATTTAAAATTTGTTTTAAAATTATTTTTTTTTTTTCAATATAAAATTTTCTTAAATTTTGTTTTTTAAATGAAATTTTAAAAATTCACTTGAACTTGATTTTTTTTTAAATTTTCAAAAATTCCACAAAATTTCAAATTTATTTCAATTTTTTTTTTTTTTGCAAAAAAAAATTAATCTTTTTTTAATAAAAAGATTTAAAGTAAAAAAAATATGAAAAGTCTCAGTATTTATTTTATTTATTTTTAATTTTTTCTTAAAATTTTAAATTTTTCTTAAAGTTTTAAAATTTCTATTAAAAATTTAAGTTTTTCGGTTATTTTTTCAGTGTATTCAAAATATTTATATTGAAAATAACAAGTGGTATTTTCACTTGCAACCAACCAACCAACAATGTTGTCATACCGAACACATTTGAACAGATATTTAAATATTTGAAGCTTAACGTACATTTGTGACTCCATAAAAATAAAAAAATACAGAATAATAAATAAAACTAAATAAATATAAACTTCGATATTAAAGAGATTGTTAATATCAAAAAACTCAAGATAAAGATCAGAGATTTACTGGTTTAAGACCCAAACTTATGGGCAAACAACCAGCAAACAATCAGCCAACAGTTCAGCTCAAAGATTAAACAAATAAAAAAGCTGAAAAAAAGCTTTAAAACAAATATTAAATAAAGCAAATAAATGTCGAATCTTCAATACCCTCTACCACAAATGCGTGTGAAGTAAATACGTTATGTTTCGTATATAAACACTTACACATACACTCACTTATACAATATATATAAAAGTTTTTCTTAAATTTTACATTTAATATAAAATTTAAGGAGTCATAAAAATAGTTATATTTTTGGCTATAACATTTTTATTAACTGAACCGATTTTGATAATTTTTGGAATGATTATGAAGTATATATAACTTTATATTATAGCAAAACTTCATTCTAATTTGTCAATTTATAATGAATAAATTTTACGAAAGTTCTTCGCTTGAATTTAGAGGTTGCATCATTTATAAGACTATAACTTTTAATATACTGAACCGATTTAGCTAGTTTTAAGTAGGAAACTTAACAGGACTTTAACAAATACACCGGCCAAATTTCATTGAGCTCTGTCAAACGGATAGATAGACGGACATAGCTTAATCGACTCAGATTTTGATTTGATGTAAGAATGTATTTATATATGCATTATAGAGTCTGAGATTATACCTTCTTAGCGTTACACACATAATGACAAAGTTAATATACCCTCTTCACCACTTGTGTTGGTTGGTGGAGGGTATGAAAGGCGAAAAGAAATTCAGAAAACATAAAAAAGGCACAAAATAGTGGTGGCAATATTATGAATATTTTTTCTTAAAGCGGTATTTAGTTGTTTAGGAGATCTTACACATCTTATTAACGCACACACACACACAGGCACACGCACACATAATCACACATTTCAATGTATCTAAGACTCTTATCAAATGTCCATGGAAATTAGACCTCGATTGCGCGTGCTTAAAGCCAAAGTACATTTAACAGTTTGTGTACGTGTGTGTGTGTGTATGTGTGAGTTAACTTCATCTAGTGAAAAATGCTAAAATGTACTTGAAGTTGAAACTGAAAAATAAAAACATTTTAAATTCCTTTAGCATCTTTAGTCCGAACGTCCGAAACGTTCAAATGTCTATTTTATTTAAAAAAAATTCAAAAACCAAAAAAAAAAACATATCTAAGCATGACATGCTTGCCTGAATGCGTGTGTCATTCCATTTTCAAAGTATGCATGAGCTAAAGAATGTGTACATGTGTACTTATGCTATAGCTGGTCCAAAAAGTATGCAAAAGGGGCTGTTGCTGTTATAAGTTGCAAACAAGTTTATTGTGAACACAAGTACTTGTTGCAAGCATGTTGCATATAAAAATATGCACAAGTGTGTTGTGATTTTTTTTGTTGTTGTTGTTGTTGTTGCTGTTCTTGTTATGCATATTTTTTGTTTTGTGAAATAAAATAGTTAACGTAAACCTAAGTTGAGAGCCTCCTCTATGTCTGCATAGGTAAATCACATGACTTTGTTGATGACAGTTGTCTCAAAGAATGAAATCATTAGAGATGATTTATTTCTTTTTTTTTAATTAAGAAAACATAAACTTGAGTTGAGAGCTTCTCCAAAAATTCAGCATTGTTAACATTTTGGCACTGAAATTCAAAGTACACTGGTCCAATAAAAAAACATTATTGGAAATAATTATGTAACTCTGTAGAGGTGCAGTTGGAGATCATGCTGGGATCATCTTTAATTAACCCTTAATATATAACAAAATATATAACATAAATAGTTTAACAGTATTTTCTGTCGAAAGGCCCTTTTAACGAAAGGGCGATCATTTAAGTGAAAAAAGCAAATTTCTAAACATGATTTACGCGGATTGTGATGTTGTTAATTATTTTACATAAATTTCACAATTCACAAAATAATTTTTGGCGAATTTTTAAAAAATCAACATATCCGAGTTGGCCAATTTTGTAACCGACTTAGCCCTCGAAAATATAGGGACTTGTACTTCTGCTAATCAACTTGAAAATACTTCAGCTTTCACCATGTGAACTTTCATTCAGATATCTTTTGTTTTAATTCATAAAAAAACAAGTAAGAATGTTTAGTCGGTCAAGCCCGATCCTACAACATATTGTCGCTTAAAAGTGGTAGTTATTAATTAATAAAAATTAATGAACCACCCTCGTATTATTTGATTTTCTGTGACACTAAGATTAATGTTACATTTATGTGATTTAAAAGAATTTTCCTGGGGGATTATATAGGGTGTTAATGCCAAAAGGGCCTAAACTCCCTTTGACATTAATATTGTGATGAGTAAAGCTTTTCCCCTTTTTGAGTACCTATATTTAAGCTGAATTTTATGAAAACCACATTTTCTCTTTCCCTCATAACGCCTAAAATAAACGTCATTCTGGTGACATAGCCTAAAATGTCGCTTCCGTTCTACATAAAATAATTTTTCCTTCTTCTTGAACTTGCTGTAAGACGATAAAGAGGTAATCTGTCCAATAAACTTTCTTCATTTCCTAAATCCTAATAAATTTGTTTTATTTCATCTTCTTTTCCTATTGGGATTTTGTTAATGAGAATAACAAAATAAATATTATTCTGTTATTCCCGGCTCAGAGTATTATCTTCCATATTCCAAAGTGGCTAAAGATTAAGATTCAACATTTGCTCCATATCGAACCGGATTGGAAATTTGCTTTTAATTCTCTGGGAATTCTCGTTCATTGGATTTCTTTCTACTCATCTTAACTCATCTACATACTACATTCCAACAAAGGTATGTTTTGTATTTATTTGCTTGTGCATTAATAAGTTATTGAAGTGCATTCGGGATAAGATTAAAAACCTCTTTATATTTATTGTCTTTTGCTATCGTGTATATTCAACGAAATTTCAATTTATTAATACAATTTTTATTCAAATTGTTTAAAAATATTCAATTAAAATAATTAAAATAAAAAAAGTAAAACAACAAGAAAAAGAATTAACAACAATACACGAATAAAAAAAAGTAAAGTGCTCGGCCAAAATTTCATTACGGTGGAGGATTTATCGTTTAATTGCAGTCAAAGTTCCTATAAGTTAATATTCAATTAAAAGAAAAATATTAGAAGGAAAGTGCTCGGTGATCATAATTATTCCTATTAAAAAAAAAAAAAAGAAACATTATTTTTCAAGAAAATTAATTCCTGATATAGTGTGTTTCTCCATTCCTTCTTCCCTTCAAATTTGGTTCCCCCCTATATTGATCACTTTTCAGCTCATGACATATGTATGTATGTTAGTTTGTACATTTCTTTTTCAGCATTCCTCATTTTTTGTATTTCTTAGTACACTCTCTCTTTTTAATTACTCTTGAAAATTAATTTTTGCACTTAAGCTTCTCTTTCGAAACCATCCAATAGTTCGATTATTACTCATTCTTTCCTACATCTCTCTTAAATGCAATTCTCATTTTTTAATTACATGCTATACAGTGTATAATTTGGGGTTGTTTATTGACACATAAGTGAGAAAATTTACCCAATTGACCACAATTCGATTGTTCGCAATTTTTATGAAGATTTCATGAATACATGAACTCTAGAAAATTGTCTTATTTATTCCATTATACCACATTTTTCATTTTCCTTCGTGTATACGCCAACATTTTTTTCCTTTGAAGAAATTTGTACATTCAATAGAACTATTTTTTAATTTCTACAATTGTTTGTTTTTTATTCAGATTTATAAACTTTTCTCAATCCATTGATCAATTTTTAACATAAATTCAAAATTAAATTGAATATTTAATTCTAAATTTTTTATATTGTAAAATCATACATTCTTACATGCTTTTGCTTAGTGGGTAATTTATTCCAATTTATTACATATAAAACAAATAGCATGGTAAGGGTTGCCATAGGACAAAAAATTAATTATTTATAAAATAATTTAAAACTTTATTCTATAATTTTCAAGGAAAACATTTCGGAATTCTAGTTCCTTATTTCATTTTTTTAAATTATTTTTTAATAATTTTACTCCTAGATCATATTTTCTTAGAGTAATTTGGTAACACTGGTATATGATCACATATTCCAATTTTGTCATATTCTCATTTTATTTTTGTTTTAAGAGAATTTTTTTCCCTTTACTACCGAGAGTACGCACCAATTTCCACATTAATTGTGGAAGATTACATATTCTCAATTATTGCAATTGGAAATAATAGGCCTTTTCGTGTATATATTTTTAGTCCATTATATACAATTATTCCAATTTGAAATAAGATAAAATTACATTATTTGCAAAATACAATTCGTTTCTTAATTTTATCATTGTAAAACAGTACATTTGTTTTTACAATTTTTGATCATATTCCTGATTAATTTTTAACGAACAGACCTAGTGTGCAATTTATTATTGGGAAATAAAGTATATCTTCCAGTTTAAAAAGGGTCAATGAACTTTTTCAAGAATAATTTTATAAACAGCTGATTTGAGATTCAGTTCACTGAATTAATGAAATCATAAAACGCTCAATAATTTGAGTTTTTGAACTATTTTTATTCTACTTTTTTGTTTTCTCCTTTTAAATATTTTAATTAATTATTGTATAATTTTTTTTGTCCTTAATTTGCATTTTCATCAGTTTCCAAATTTATACAACTTTATAAGCAATTAGTTCAGTTTCCAAATAGTTTTTTATATTTCTGAAAAAGATTCAAATATATTAAAAAAAATGTCGCTTGACCAATTCATACGTTTAGCTGATAGCATAGTAGAGTTCGAGGCTGACCTAAATAATAACCAATATCCAGTATCGTCCTTGAATGCTTTAGAAGTTCACAGATATGAACTGAAATCCAACTGGAGTCAGGTTAAGGTAGCTTTCGAACAATATATTAGGGACATAGAAAAGGAAGATGATGCTGACAATCCAATTGACATAGAGTCCTTTAAGTTGAAGTACAAAAGTACTTATACAACTTATTGTAATTGTTTAGTCCGCTTGTCAGAAATGTCTGATTCAATTCGACAATCTTTAAACCCTTCTTCTGAAGCTACAGTTCCTCAAACTTCAAATTCTATTCGTCCAAGCTCTTCTCATTTTATAGAATCTGAATCCAAAAATCTGCATCTCCCTCCAATTGACATTGAAGATTTTCATGGTGATTATGCTTCTTGGCCAACATTCCGAGATATTTTCACCGCCGTTGTTTCCAATTCCCGAGCTAGCAATGTTGAGAAATTATTTTTCTTGACTCAGAAAACGAAAGGTGAAGCCAGGGAGATTGTTCGTAAGAGTCCTCTTACAAACCAAGGTTTCGACATAGCTTGGAAAAATTTGTGTTTCCGATTTGACAATCGAAGGGTTCTAGTGAACGGTCAGTTGAAGGTACTTTTCAATCTTCAGACTGTTAATTCCGAATCTGGCAAGTCCTTGAAACTATTACAAAGGGACATTAATTCATGCATAGCGAATTTAAAGATCCATAATATTGATGTGGCTAGTTGGGACCCTATATTTGTTTTCCTCTGCACCAATAAGCTTCCTGAGACTACTCTGACGTTATGGGAACATCAATTAAGGGACAAAACATCTATTCCAAAGTGGTCTGAACTAGACGAATTCTTGACCAATCGCTACAGAACGTTAGAATCCGTTTCCGAAATTCGTAGTACAAATGGTCATAAAGCCACAGATTTAAAACGAGGAAGTAATTCGAATACTAGTATCAAACAAAAGGTACATAGTTTTCAGGTAAATGTCAATAGTCCAGTTTGCCAGTTATGTCCAAAAGAAAATCACATCATCCGCAAGTGTCCCAAATTCCTAAAAATGTCCTATAAATACAGATTAGATGAAATAAAAAAGGAAGGTTTATGTCTAAACTGTTTTTCGAAAACCCATAGTGTCAGAAATTGTACAAGCAAACACAGTTGTTTTAAATGCCAGAAACGACACAATACACTTTTACACAAAGAGATTGATATTCCAATCGATAATACCCAAATTTCAACAACAAATGTGAACTCATCACTTAATCCTAACTCGGCTCCTTATATTCGACCAAACAAAAACAATATACAGTCCACTTCTACCACAAGTTCAGGGCAAATACAATCATGTTTTGCTACTAATTCGAAAGGGGTCTTGCTGGGAACAGCTTGGGTTAATATTTGTCATTTAGGTTTGGAATATAAAGTACGTGCCTTGATAGATTCGGGTTCTGAAGGTACCTTTATTTCCCAACGTATATTCAATCTCTTAAAACTTCCATCTGAATCTACTAATGCTCAGATATCTGGTTTGAACAATTCAGTTTCAGCCAAAGTTCAACATGAATGTTCCTTAATATTGGGTTCACCGCTGAACAGTGATATCTCAATTCCAGTCACTGCTCTTGTGGTTCCTCATCTTTCGAATAGTCTTCCATCACGTACAATTCCTAAGGATCAGTTTGATACTCTTCCTGACATTCCACTAGCAGATCCAAAATTTTATAGCAGTTCTAAGATTGACATTTTACTTGGTGGTGATATTTTCCCTTCCATTATTTGTCCAGGGATACGACATAATATATGTAAATCACTCATTGCTCAAGAAACCATTTTTGGATGGATTCTTACAGGTCCAATTCGTAGTAACCTCAGTACAAGATCCGCAATAGTTTCATATTTCTGTGAAATTTCCTTAGACAAGGAAATTTCACGTTTTTGGGAGGTGGAGAATCTTCCAAGAACGAATCTTTTGTCTTCTTCCGATAAGTTTTGTGAGGATCTTTACCTAAGAACTACGAAAAGGAATTCCAATGGAAGATACATAGTATCGCTTCCTTTTAAAGAAGAATTTCCAAATACGATAAAGATAGGTCAATCTAGAACCAATGCTATGGCACAGTTTTTCAGAAATGAGGCAAGACTGATGCGAAATCGAGAATTGAAATCCGAATACGATAAGGTCATTCAGGAATATGAAGATCTGGGTCATATGTCTAGAGTCGGTTCGTATAACGAATCAGACTATCAAAGAACTTTTTATTTACCACATCACGCCGTTTTAAAGCCGGATAGTGTAACTACGAAAGTTCGTGTAGTGTTCAATGCTTCTGCTCCGTCATCTAATGGACAAAGTCTAAATTCTCTCCTACACACAGGTCCGATACTACAAAACGACCTTACAATTCTTATTCTAAAATGGCGCTTTTTTAAATTTGTAATTAATGCTGACATTCAAAAAATGTACAGACAGATTTTGGTCCATCCTGACCATACTCCTTTTCAAAGAATATTATTCCGAAGCGATCCACATACTCCAATAACAGATTATGAACTTAATACTGTTACTTTCGGAGTTAATTGTGCGCCATATTTAGCCATTCGTACTCTTTTAAAACTAGCTGATGACGTAGAAGCTATTTATCCGTTAGCAAGTTCCATATTACGCAATTCCATGTATGTCGATGATGTCCTTGCCGGTTTTCACACTGGGGAAGAATCAATTAAAGCCAAAGAACAGCTAATCCAAGCTTTGAAATCCGCTGGATTTTCCCTAAGAAAATGGACGTCGAACTCCAAAGATATTTTAGATGATATTCCTCCAGATCATCTATTACATGAAGACTTTTTAAAGCTCGAAGAAACTAGTTCGGCAAAGACATTAGGCATTAGATGGAATGCGTGCTTTGATAATTTCTATTTCGTTGCACATCCATTGGACGAGACAGTAAATTATACGAAACGGGAAGTCTTGTCCCAAATTGCCAAATTATTTGATCCAGCAGGTTGGTTAGCACCATGTATAATTACAGCTAAAATTCTAATGCAAAAAATTTGGATGGATGGTACTGGTTGGGATGAAATAATTTCTTCAGAAGCACTTATCCAATGGAAAAATTTTCAATCCAATTATTCTTCTATTAATTCCATTCGCATTCCTCGATGGATTCGATATTGTCCACAGTCCAAACTCCAGTTTCATGGATTTTGCGACGCATCTGAAAAGGCTTATGCAGCTGCATTGTATGTGCGTGTCGAAAATGTATCATCTATATCGACCTTCCTTATATCCTCGAAAACTAAAGTAGCTCCTATTAAAACCATTTCGATTCCAAGGCTAGAGTTATGCGGTGCAGTTCTCTTATCTGAAATGCTCGACACTTTGATTCCAAGGTTAAATGTTGAAAAATATTCTATTTTTTGTTGGACCGACTCGACTATTGTCTTATCTTGGCTGGCTAAACCACCATGCTGCTGGCAAACTTTCGTTGCTAACAGAGTTTCCAAAATCACAAAAATAATTAATTATTCTCAGTGGAATCATGTAAGTTCTGGATCTAATCCTGCTGATCTCGCAAGTAGAGGCGTTACCCCACAGGAGTTATTGGACAATGAACTATGGTGGTATGGACCAAAGTGGCTTGAAAAACCGGAATCCCAATGGCCTTACGTTGAATATTCAACAGTCTTAAAAAATATTCCAGAAGCGAAGTCTATTCAAGTTCATTTTTCCTACTTCAAAAATTTCGATGATCCACTAGAACGATTTTCTTCATTTCATAGAGCAATGCGAGTCATGGCATATGTTTACAGATTTTTCCATCGTACTCATCCTCGTCACCGTTCCACTTTTTCCAAAGCCACGACCATTCTTTCAACATGTGAGATTGTTGATGTGCAAACTAAATTCGTTATCATCTACCAAAAGGCCTGGTATCCAAATGAATACAAAGCTTTATCAGATGGACAATACATTTCCAAATGCAGTATCATTTTAAGCTTAAATCCTTTTCTAGATCCAGAAGGTATAATTCGTTCCTGCGGTCGATGTGAAACCTCTTCTATCGATTCTATCCCACATTCTTCTCGAGATTCAAATCCAATTCTTTCTCCCACTGAACGCAGTACAACAAAGTCACATTCTCATCACAAAGAGCCAATTCCTTCCACTACGAAAACTACATCTTTAACATCCATTATTCGCCAGAATTCGGTTATTTTGCTTCCTACCGTCCTCGTAAAAGTAGGTTCCTCTACCGCACATGTTCGATGTTTATTAGATTCTGGTTCTGCATACAGTCGTGTTTCCAAAAAGCTCGTAGATCAGTTGGATCTAACAGGCTATACACTCAAGGAAGAAAGCATTTGTCCTTTGATCATAAAATCTCGATTTGATTCAACTTCGAAGATAGAAGGTACTTTTCGAGTCGATAATCGCATCGCTCTTAGAACACCCTCACAATCCCTTCCCGAATCCTATAAAAAACACTTCCGCGATTTATTCCTGGCGGATTCCAAATTTATGAATCGGCATCGATCGATATCGTAATTGGTGTAGACCTATATCCAAAGGTAATATGTCCAGGAGTATTTTCCAGAATCGGTTTTCCAACAGACCAAAGCACCATTTTTGGCTGGGTTATATATGGTACTTGTACTTTATAAATTTTCAATAAAATATTTCGTAAAAAAAAATGCACTAAATAGCAAGCAAAATACAAAACCTATCTTTGTCCTAATAAAAAAATGCATAATATACATTATTATAAATGAATTGTTAATATCCTAGATTTAAGTTGCATGCCAATTTCCTTAAACATTATCATACTTTTGTATATAATTTGAATAACATGAATTAATTGTAACTGAATTTCATTAAATTAATTTATTATTTTATTTTCCTTTCTATACTAGAAGCTGCATCTTAGGCTGAACCAGAATTATATCTTACAGTTTTTTCTTTGCATAAATCCTGCAAGGCGGGCGGCAATGTTAATGCCAAAAGGGCCTAAACTCCCTTTGACATTAATATTGTGATGAGTAAAGCTTTTCCCCTTTTTGAGTACCTATATTTAAGCTGAATTTTATGAAAACCACATTTTCTCTTTCCCTCATAACGCCTAAAATAAACGTCATTCTGGTGACATAGCCTAAAATGTCGCTTCCGTTCTACATAAAATAATTTTTCCTTCTTCTTGAACTTGCTGTAAGACGATAAAGAGGTAATCTGTCCAATAAACTTTCTTCATTTCCTAAATCCTAATAAATTTGTTTTATTTCATCTTCTTTCCTATTGGGATTTTGTTAATGAGAATAACAAAATAAATATTATTCTGTTATTCCCGGCTCAGAGTATTATCTTCCATATTCCAAAGTGGCTAAAGATTAAGATTCAACAAGGGACTACAAGAAATTTTGAACCGACCTTCGTATAATTTCGCATATCGATTTTTGCTTATATTTATCTTAATTTATATGTTCTATTTTCCCTTTTAAAATGATACTTGGAAGGGGATTTGTATGCGACCAATAAGAAATAATGGACCGACCCTTACATATTTGGGCACATCGTTTTGAAATATTATCATTAGACTCAGGCTAAATTAATAATATGTACCAAATTTCATCGAGATGTTCCAAAAATTGTGACCTGTTGTCTGTTCACAACGTTTACAAATACAGTTAGCCGGCAGACAGACGGACGGACATCATTAAATCGTCTCACAAAGTGATTCTGAGTTGAACGGTTTACTTAAAGGCATCATATTTTCTACATCTTACAAACATCATCACAAAGGCATAATACCCCACAACCATCTACGTTGGTGTAGGGTATAATTATTAGCGAATTTCTGAAAATTAACATATCAGAGGTGACCAATTTTAGAGTATCAGAGACTATGTCCCGACTTAATAAGCACTTGTACATCTCCAAATCAATGTAAAAACACTTCAACTGTAACCATATTTTTTGTCTTAATTCATTTATTAATTTTTAGCGAATTTTTCCAAATCTACATATTCGATAAGGTCAACTATAAAGGTCCACGACTTTATAAGCACTTGTACATTCCCATCAATCAGCTCTTAAGCTCTAATTGCGGAAAATTTCATAAAGGTTCAAAGGTTATAGAATTGTTTTAAAAAAATCGATTAAGAAACACTTACAATGTCCATTCTCTATGTATCATCAGTCAATGAAAAATGGGTGTCAAGGACAAACCTTGACAGGTTAGACGGACCAGCGGTTGGACAGACATAGAATTCTTTTTAGCCCTCCATGTTACACATGGAATAACAAATTCAATATAACTGCCTTTACCGCCTGCATTGTTGTAGGGTATACATATCGCTTCTCTTCATAAATTCCATTAAACATCCCAAAGAATCTACATGGAAAACTAACACTGTTTTATGGTTGTTGTTGCCAATTGCTGTTGTTGTTGTTGCTGGTAGTGGAAGTAAATTGTTGTTAGATAATTACTAATGACACCACTTTCCATGCAATTTTTCAGATTTTATTTTAAGTTATTTTTGCAAATTTTAAAAAATTTTTTATCATAAATAGAACGAATGAACGAACAACAAACACCTGTTTGTTTGTTGCAAACAGTTCTTTAAATAATGAGAAGCAGCAACAGCTGCAACAACACCAAAGAATTAAAAAGGTTGTTATCCTTCAGAAAGGTTTACAAAATAAATCTCATATTTCATGTTTTAAATTTCAAAGTTAAAATTAATTTTGAAATTTTGCTGTTTTTTTTTTCTTCTAAACTTTATTTGTGATGAATGTTTGGTTGTTTGGTTGTTTAGAGTTTAAATAACAGAATTTCAAAATATCTAATTTTTTTTCAAAATCAAAATCAAAAAACCGAATAATTTAAACTTGTCTTTATTGTTGTTGTTGTTGTTGTATATTGATTTTTATGTTGAACAAAGTTTTGAAGGTTTTTTGTTTTGAATTTATTTTTCCAAATCGCCAAAGTGATGGTTAACTGAAATACTTGAATCAACCGTAACCCGATGCCACTATAAAGTTTTTTTTTTACAAAAAATAATAAAATAAAATAAAATTTAAATAAAATCTATTTATTTGACATGGTCCATGAGGTTGATTGACAGGTTTGTTGAGAATTTTATTTATGATTTTTGAATTCGAATTTATTTTTGGTCTCTTGTCTAATCCAATAATTTATTTTTTCAAATATTTAAACAAGAGTCTTTTTATGGCTTTTTTTTATAAAAAAGCTAAAACGAATTATAGCGAATAGTTAATTAAAGTGGATATTCAAATCGATTTTGAATAAAATAAGTCACATGTTTTTCACGAGAAAAATGAAATATTTGCTACAGTAACTTAAATTAAAAGTACCATTTTCTGTTCTTAAGTGATGGCAAAGGCATAGAACCATTTTAAATTATCCCTGATCCAAAGTGGTCTCAAAACGGTATTTTGGAAATAAGTCTGTAACTGTAACTGTAAAATTTTACTCATGTATTCTCCAAAGGATTTGGAGGGCCATTGAATCTTAGTGGATCCAGTGGACGGGAATTAAACATCTAAAGTTGGTCACATCGGATAATGAAATTGGAAAAAAAAACTTAGCCACAATTACTGATGAGGGTATATTAACGTTGTCATTCCATACTTAACGCCAAGAAAGAATCATCCAAAACCCATACTTTTCGGGTTTTTTTACATCAAATCAAAATAAGAACCAATAAAGCTTTGTACTTCTATTTGTCCGTCGGTTGTTGGTATGCTCACATACGTAATAAAGGACAGAACTCAATGGATTTTAATCTAAGTATTTGTTATTGTCCTAAAAAGCTTCCTATCAACATCGGTTCAATAGAAAAAAGTTATACCCCGATATCTGAGACAATCTCCTTAAACGAACAAATTCGACCAAACATTATGACTAAACTTTCGTTCCCACGACAACTGGATCTCCCCTCCGTAAAGACCTAAGTCACACTCGGCCAAAGATTAGCAACCCAGTAACAATGCTGTAACAAACGAAAGGTCTTTCCCCAAGATAGAATTTTGGATGCAGTCAAGCTGTTGCAACAACTAAACGGCTTATTGAAGTTTCATGAAATTTGAATAGGCCACGGATAAGGGGTAACCCCACACAAACGCAAATCTCTATAACTAATACAGAAAATTTTACGAAATTTGTCACATGAATAGTTTTTAAATATGATTACAAAATATGTCACGGGGTTAGCTATCGCCCTAATAACAAAACCTTTAATATCGCATATCTCTGAAACTATTTAAGTAACTTAAAGACTAATGAAATGTGGTATGAGACATGGACGAGAAGTATCTCCCTTACAAACAATATTTTTAATATGTCATATCTCTGAAACTGCTACAGAAAATATTATGAGAATTGGCGTATGGTCGAAGCAATAATGACAAAATATTTTTGATATAATTGTGGGTAGGCCACGAGGGAGTTTGATCTTAAAAGCGAAATTTTTAATATGTTCAAACAATAATTTCAAAATCAATCGACTTAAAAGGTATTAAAGATTCGGCATAGCCAAACCGAACATAATCTTCTTCTTTTTTAGTTTTTAAAAGTTGTTCGGCTCAATTTGCCTGGGTTCCGTTCAAAATAGTAAATGATTATTATCTAAGAATCGTATACCATAAAGATCCCAAATATAGAAATTTAAATTGAATTTTGAATTCGGTACAAAGAAAAGTCCATTATTTTGTAAACGGAATAACATTTTCTATTTAAAAAAATTGTGTGTTTTAAATTTGCAATGTCATAAGCTTGACGTTTAATGTAGCATAACAACCATTTGCGAAGTAGTGAAAAAATCCAGTTTTTTTCTCTTACAACTTACACCAGTTGGATCTAATTGTAGGCAGTTTTTTGTTTTAAATTTCCATATTTTAATATTAATATTCACGTACCAGTTTAGTTACAATTATTTATAGATTATGAGGTAAAACGTTTTTTTTTTCTCTAACTGAAGAAAGAAAATGAAAAAAGATAAGAATGAGTCATATTGAATAGAATGCATTCTTGAAAGAAAATTCGATTTGGAAATAAAAAAATAAAACATTTTTTTTTTTTGATTTTTTTTCAAAAAAGGTGGCAACACAAAAAGTTTTTTTTTGTCAATCGGCCCTAATTACGACAGGTTGACCATTGAGGTAGGAAAAGTCATTTTTTAAACGTGATTTATTAAAATTGAGATTTTGGGTATTCTGCTAATGCTCTGATCCGTGGATAAGTTCTTATATCCTTCTTCGTTTTGAAATTATTAAAGTTCTTAACTTCTGACACCATATGACATTACAAAAATATTCCAAAAAATATGATTTCAGAGAAAATTATCTACCAAATTTCATTAAACGGAACATTTTCCATAAACTTTCATTTAAGAGAAATAAAAAAAATTCTTTTAAGAGAAAATTTTCTAAAAAAATTCTTTTAAGAGAAAATTTCCTTTAAGAGAAAATTTTCTAGAAAATTTCATTTAAGAGAAAATTTTCTAGAAAATTTCATTTAAGAGAAAATTTTCTAGAAAATTTCATTTAAGAGAAATGTTTTCTAGAAAATTTCATTTAAGAGAAATGTTTTCTAGAAAATTTCATTTAAAAGAAAATTTCATTTAAGAGAAAATTTTCTAGAAAACTTCATTTAAGAGAAAATTTTCTAGAAAACTTCATTTAAGAGAAAATTTTCTAGAAAACTTCATTTAAGAGAAAATTTTCTAGAAAATTTCATTTAAGAGAAATTTCTATTAAGAAAAATTGTTTAAAGTTCAGATTTTTTCTAACTCACTCCTTATGGCGTAATATTTATGAATTTTTATATTATGACTTTATTTGAGTTTAAAGTCAACATCCTTCAGAGCATTCACTTTTATTATGAAATAAGAATAAAAATAATAACAAAAACTAAAGAAAACATTGTATTTTAAATAAAACAACTAAGAATGTTATAGTCAGTCCAGCTCGACTATACAATAGCCTACACCATGTTGTTGGTTTAAGTGACTGCTACAATAAATTTATGAACGGTCCTCGTATAAATTGGTTTTCTTATTTATGCTTATGTGTGCAATTGTGATATTAACATTTATATAAAAAAGGAATTTTTTCTGGGAGTTAGATAAAATTATGGACCGACCTTCATATAATTTTGTACAGCGGTTTTATCTTAATTCGATCAAATATTTTTACAAACAACCGTATATATATGTGCGATTTATGGGTTTGAAAGTGGTATTTGGAAGAGTGATTGTAATGGACCTCGTATATTTTGGCACATCATTTGAGAATATAAGACTTACTTTTGCTAAATTTAGTTAAAATTGTTTTATATTTAGGAGTTTTATGGACTAAAAAGATCATGAAATAATGGTCCGATCATAACCAATTTTAATAGGCATTGACCTTGAGCCAAAATAATACTAAGAAATTTTCAAAACTGCTACCTGTGCTTTTCGAAAAACCGGACGAACGGACGGACATGCTTAAATCAACTCAGGATGTCGAACGTTATACTTAAAAGTGGTGGTGGGTCTATTTTTTCTGGCCGTTGCAAACATTTGCACTAATGCATAATACCCCAAATAGCTATGGTGGTGTAGGGTATAAAAATTAATATAAACAAATTATATCATCATTGTCTACTCCAGAATAAAATAAAGCAGACAGATTAAAATTTTTATATATATAAAAAAAGAAACTGATCTATATTTGATATTTTAATGAGTTTAATAAATAAACAAGAGAAAAAAGCAACAATAAAACAATCTTATTATATTGTTGTAAAATATTTGAGTAAAAAGGAAAAATGACCTTAATTTAATATCACACAAGGGAAAAAGGAAAAAATAATCAAATTTTTTAAAAAAATAGCGCAATTTCAATTATCACTTAGATCACCGTTTAAAGCTAATTTCCAACAAAGTATTCCAAAAAAAGATAATAAAACTATTTCTATTTGTAAAAATTAATCTCATAAGACAAGTGAATATGTTCAGCTAAATAAATATCAGTTAATACGTTACTTGTTTTTTAATAGCGATTTCTAGTCAACCATATGATTTTGTTTTGAAAAAGAAGGAAAATAAAAAAACGCAAAAAAATTATTAAAAAAATAATAATAAATAAAAAAACATCTTGAAATAAACTAAAATAAACATCTGTAACGTAACGTGAATATTGAATGCATTAAATTTATTGCTGCTATAGCAGTAACAGCAACAGCAACACTCTCAATACTGAATTGTAAATGCTGCACAACGTTACAGATACAGATTCCAATCTTCATGGAATGTCACCAAACTGGTTGATGAAACATTTAAAGTGAACAAAAGTTATAGAAAAAAAATATTATTTATTATTAAATAAAAAAAGATGGAAATTTACAAGAGACTGTAATAGAGGATTTATACCGGAAATATTGCAATACAATACTATTTTAATACAATTTGAGAGGAAATTATCAATAACATTTTATTTAAGAGAAAATTTTTGATTAAAATCCATTGAAGAAATTCTTGGCAAAACTTCATTTAGGAAGGATTTTTTTTAAATTTCTTTTAAGAGAATATTTAAGAAGAAATTTTCTAGAAAATTTTACTTAAAAGAAAATTGCATTGAAGTTAAATGCCATTATAGAAAAAATTTCTAGAAAATCCATTTAAAACCCAATTTTCTGGAAATTCTATTAAGATCAAATTTTTAAAAATCTTTTATTTAAAAAACAGTTTTATAGACAATTTCATTCTGTAGAAATTTCCACTTAAGAGTAAATTTATTTCGTTGAAGAGGAAATTTTCTACAAAAAAAAACTAAAAGAGGAAATTTTCTACAAGAATTTTGTGGAAGAGAAAAATTTTCTATAAAATTTTGTGGAAAAAAATTTGCTATAAAATTTTATGAAGGAGAAAATTTTCTATAAAATTTTGTGGAAGAGAAAAATTTCAATAAAATTTTGTGGGAGAGAAAACTTGCTATAACATTTTGTGGGAGAGAAAATTTGCTATAAAATTTTGTGGAAAAGAAAATGTTCTATAAAATGTTGTTAAAGAGAAAAATCTTCTATAAAATTTTATTTAACAAAAATTGCCTATAAAATGTTGCAGAAGAGAAGATTTTGTTTAAGAGAAAATATTCTATAAAATATTGTCGGTTTGAACATTTTTCTTTAAAATTTAGTGGTAGAGAAAATTTACTATAAAATTTTGTGGAAGAGAAAATTTTCTATAAATTTGTGTGGAGGAGAAAATTTTCAATAAAAATTTGTGGAAAAGAAAATGTTCTACAAAAATCTTGTGGAAGAGAAAATATTCTATAAAATTGAGTGGAAGATAAAATTTTCTATAAAATGTTGTGGAAGATAAAATTTTCTATAAAATGTTGTGGAAGAGAAAATTTTGTTTAAGAGAACATTTTTTATAAAATTTTGTGGAAGAGAAAAATTTCATTTAAGAGATTCTTTTGCATTCTGCTTTGTTTCCTTAATTTTATTTCACTCTATAAAATTTTATCTACTTTGTTAACAAATAAAATCAATCAATAAATAAAAACACTTTGACTTTAAATGGAATTTCAAATTCCAATTAAACACTTGATTTGCATATAAATATTCAATCATTCATACATCTGATCAGATCTGATGATAATTGAAAGGAAAGATTCCAATTGAAAATGAAAAGTAAAATTATTAAAATTTTATTTATTACAACAAAAATCTTAACAAATTCATTATTATTAAAACAAATAAACAAATAAATATTAAAATTAAATTTTCACATTAAAAATAGATTTTTTTGCAAAAATATTTATTTAGAAAAAAATATTTAAAAATAGAAACAAATTGAAAATTTCAAAGGTGAAAAATTTTGAAGTTAAAATTAGAATTAATTATTTTTATTGATGGTTACTTTTTGGCGGCCGAATTGCGGTTAAAGAGGCCGCATCATCATTATCTTTCTGTAGAAATAAATAAATGATATTTTTGTACCCTACACCACCAAAGGTATTATACGTTTGTGCTAAAGTTTGAAACATACAGAAGAAATTGTGTTACACCCATGTTTAAATATACTCGAATCACTTTCTAAGTCGATTTAACGATATCCGTACGGCCTTGAGAAGGTCTTTAATACTCTACGTGTTACGTGTTATTATTTCGGCCCAGGGACGAAGCCTCTTTCGATCTTATTCATACAAATATGAATAAGGTTTGAGCTCTTACAAGTACAAAATATAAAACGATTTTACTGAAATTTGGCTCAAATGATATTTTAAAATGCTATGCCAAATTATGCGAGTGTCGCTTCATGCCTTCTCATTGATCTCAAAAAAGTCCCCTCCCAAATATCATTATGAAGAGCTTAAATCCTATAAATGCGTTGGTATCGTAATAAAAATTAGTCATATTAAGATAAATATAAGTAAAACTCGATATAGTAAATTATACGAGGGTCGGTTTATAATTTCTTCTAGCCCCCATATAACTCTTCAGAAAAAATCATTTTTAGACTAAAAATTTCACAGAAATGTTAGTGCACACCTAAATCAGAAAATCAAATTATACGAGGGTCGTTCATTAATTTTTCTTAACTCTTATTCAAATTATTTTTGATGTAGGGTATTAATGATCGGGTTTGTTCGATTGTAGCACTCTTACTTATTTTTAAATAAAGTGTTTTTATTATTCTTGTTATTTTCTTAATAATTAAGATTGATTACGTTCAGACACGCACGCCCAGAATTTTCACAATAATTTACAAATATTTTACTTCGAAATGTTTTCTTTTCTATTAAAAATTAAATAATTTTTTTATTAAATTTTTTTCTATTATTTTTTTCTTTATGGTGATCATGTTGACCATAAAAAAATTAATAGAAATTGTACATTTTATTTATACGTTTTGTTTTGTTTCTATTTATTTATAATTATTTATTTAGTTTATTTATAGAAATTGTAATTTATACGTTTGTGTAAAATTACATGTGACATATTTATGGCATCAAAATTATATTGAAATTGAAATGAATTTTTAATTAAGAAAAACAAATGAAAAAAAAAATAATAAAAATAATTAAAATGAAATTTAATTGCAATTTTATTAGGTGAATTTTTTTATTAAATAATTGCTGGATTTTTCTAGACACAGAAAAAAATAATACGAAATTTTCGATCAAATGAAATTTTCTAAAAAATTTTCTCTTAAATGAAACTTTCCAGAAAATTTTCTCTTAAATGAAATTTTTTAGAAAATTTTCCCCTTAAATGAAATTTTTAGAAAATTTTCCCTTGAATGAAATTTTTTAGAAAATTTTCTCTTAAATGAAATTTTTTAGAAAATTTTCTCTTAAATGAAATTTTCTAGAAAATTTTCTCTTAAATGAAATTTTCTAGAAAATTTTCTCTTAAATAAAATTTTTTTAGAAAATTTTCTCTTAAATGAAATTTTTTTTTTTTTTAATTTTCTCTTAAACGAAATTTTTTAAGAAAATTTTCTCTTCAACGAAATTTTTTAGAAAATTTTCTCTTAAATGAAATTTTATAAAAAAATTTCTCTTAAATGAAATTTTTAGATAATTTTCTCTTAAATGAGATTTTCTAGAAAATTTTCTCTTAAATGAGATTTTCTAGAAAATCTTCTCTTAAATGAAATTTTATAGAAAAAATCTCTCTTAAATGAAATTTTATAGAAAAAATTTCTCTTAAATAAAATTTTCTAGAAAACATTTCTCTTAAATGAAATTTTCTAGAAAACATTTCTCTAAATGAAATTTTCTAGAAAACATTTCTCTTAAATGAAATTTTCTAGAAAACATTTCTCTTAAATGAAATTTTTTCAGAAAATTTTCTCTTAAATGAAATTTTTTAGAAAATTTTCTCTTAAATGAAATTTTCTAGAAAATTTTCTCTTAAATGAAATTTTCTAGAAAATTTTCTCTTAAATGAAATTTTCTAGAAATTTTCTCTTAAATGAAATTTTCTAGAAAATTTTCTCTTAAATGAAATTTTCTAGAAAATTTTCTCTTAAATGAAATTTTCTAGAAAATTTTCTCTTAAATGAAATTTTCTAGAAAATTTCTCTTAAATGAAATTTTCTAGAAAATTTTCTCTTAAATGAAATTTTTAGAAAATTTTCTCCTAAATGAAATTTTTTAGAAAATTTTCTCTTAAATGAAATTTTTTAGAAAATTTTCTCTTAAATGAAATTTTTAGAAAATTTTCTCTTAAATGAAATTTTTTTAGAAAATTTTCTCTTAAATGAATTTTTTTAGAAGATTTTATAGAATTTTATAGATTTAAGTGAGTTTTGCTTTATCCAGGATTTCCATTGCAAATTCCTGATAATGACATGAAAAAGTTACGTTTGGAATCCGATTAAAAATATTTAATGCACAAAATTTTGTTTCTATATAAATTCAACTCACATACACCTGCTGGGTATTTTATATATATACACACACACTGTGCAAAAATATGTATTTCTCAACAAATCGTGCAAAGTAACAAAAATCTTAATTGATTGAATTAAAGAAAAACAAATATTTAAAGCCAAAATAAATAATAAGAAAACACAAAAACAAAATTTTCTTTTAATGTCGAAACATTAAAATAGTAAAGAGATAAAGAAAGAAACAAATATTTTCGCTATAAATATTTAAGAACAAAACTTTAACGCGAAAAAATTAACCGACATCCCATTGTGATATCCTGTAGCGAATTAAAAAGCCACGAACAGAAAAAACACTTTATTTAAATAGATGCGTTTTAGTTAGTGACTGAGTGGTGATAGGAAAGGCGGAGAATGGAGAAGAAATTAAGAAAAGAATAAAATAATGCTGAAATTATGTTAGTGAAACAAATTTTGGTTATAAAATATTTACGACTCTAATAAACCTATTTCGATAAAAAGCATATTAATACAACCTTGACCAGTTTTTTTGTTGGGGGGGATAAAATCAAAATAAGAACTTAAATATTGGAAAATAATTTTTTTTATTGGATTTTATATTTTTTTCAAGTTTATTTTAATTTTTCTCTAAACATTTTTAGATACAATTAAAAAATTATTTAACCTTTAATTAGGCAATAGAAAATTTGCACTATTTAAGAGAATTTTTACTTACAATCTCTATAAATATTAAGCGAAATTTTCTAGAAAATGTTCTCTTATCTGAAATGTTCTAAAAATGTTGAAAATTTATGGAAAATTTTCTCTTCAATGAAATTTTTATAAAAATTCTCTCTGCAATGAAATTTTATAAAATATTCTCTTTGCAATGAAATTTATAATTTTTTCCTCTTCATTGAAATTTTCTTGATAATTTTCTCTTAAATAAATTTTCTTCAACATTTCCTTCTAACTGAAATTTTTTAGAACATTTTTTTCTTCAAAAAAAATTACAGAAAATTGGTTTCTTCCAGAAAATTTTCTCTTTTAATTAAATTTTCTAAGAATTTTTCTCTTTAAATTAATTTTTCTAGGGAATTTCCTTTTAAATTAAATTTTCTAAATTTTTTTCTTTTAACGAAGTTTTTCTCTTTAAAAAAATTTTCTAGGAAATTTCCTTTTTTAATGAAAATTTCTCTTTTAATATAATTTATAGGAAATTTTCTCTTAAATGAACTTTTCTCTTTTAATAAAATTTCTAGAAAAAATTCTTTTTTAATTAAAATTTCTCTCTTTAATATAATTATTGGAAATTTTCTCTTTAAATGAAATCTTCTCTTTTAATTTATTTTCAATTTTAATAAATTTTATTTAGAAAAATTTCTCTTAATAAAATTTTTTAGGAAATTTTCTCTTTTAATAAAATTTTGTTAGAAAATTTTCTCCTTCAATGAAACTTGTTAGGAAATTTTCTTTTAAATTAAATGTTCTCGAAGTTTTCTTTTAAATTAGTTTTTAAATTATTTTTTTTTTCAAAAATTTTTTTCTTCAAAAAGTTAATTTTTTTTCTCTTTCACCGAAAATAATTGTTAACAAATTTTGTTGTTAAATAAAATCTATAAATTGTAATTTTATTTTTATTCCTGCATTTAATTTCTTTTTACAATTTTTAGCAAAACGTAAAACAATAATTTAATTAAAGTTCAAATAGAAAATTACAAAAATTATTTAATTTCAAAATCTTTTTTCTTCAAAATTATTTTATGCAACAAAATGTGGAAAGAACAAATGTTTATTTAATTTTATTATTTGTTGTTTTCTATAATATTTTTTTGTTAATTTTTTGAATTTTATATATTTTTTTGTGTTTTTGTAAATGTGCGAAAAGTACTTTGTGTCTAGATTTCAACAACTAAATACCACCTGTATTTAATATTCATTTCAATTTTAAATTTGATGAAAAACGAAAAAGAAATTGGAAAAAAAATAATAAAGAATTTTTGGAAGTGTAAACAGAAAGTGCAAAAGAAAATTAAAATTAATTCTTACAAGAAATTTCGGAGAACATTTTCTTCTTAAAATTAATTTTCAGAATATTGTTTTGTAAAAAGAAATATTCTAAAATATTTTCTCTTAAATTATATTATATAGAAAATTTTCTCTTAAATGACATTTTCTAGTAAATATTCTCTTAAATGAATTTCTCTTAAAATAGATTTCCTCAAAAAATTATATTAAATTAAATTTTCTAACAAATCGTCTCTCAATTGAAATATTCTCTAAAATTTTCTCTTAAATGAATTTTTTTCTTAAACGAAATTCCCTAGTAAAATATCTTATAAATTATTTTTTTAGAAAATTTCTCCTCAATAAATTTTTTTCATCAGAAGTTTTTAGAAATCTTTTCTTTAACAAAATGTTTTATAAAACATTGTGTTAAATTTTTTTAATATTTTATAGAAAATTTCTCTATAATAAGATTTCTAGAAAATTCTTCATTAAAATATTTTTTTTTTTTTTGATTGATTCCTTCAATGAAATTTTATGAAAATTTTCTTAAAATAATTTTCTTCAAATATCCTCTTGAAAGATATTTTTTAACAAAATTTACTGTTAAATGAAATTTTCTAAGAAATTTTTTCTGGAATGAAATTTTTAGAAAATTTTCTCTTCCATAAAATTTCATGGTTTTGTAAACTTTAATGTAAACTTTAATGAATATTTTTTAGGTTATTTCTCTTAAATGTATTTTAATAAATGAAATTTTCTCATTGTTTGTTTGAAATTTGCAAAAAAATCTTTTTTATGAAAAATTTTCTCTTAAATGAATTTTTTTTGGAAATTTTTTTCATTAATGAATTTTATAAAAATTTTCTCTTAAATTCAATTTTCTTGAAATTTTCTCTTAACTTCAATTTTCTTGAAATTTCTCTTAAATGAAATTTTCTAGAAAATGATCTGTTTTAATGTAATTTTCTAAAAAATTATCTTTTTTTTACGAAACTCTCTTAGTTGAAATTCTATAAAAAATTTCTTTACAGAAATGTTTATAAAAATAAAGCTTT
>PYHX02000158.1:14980647-15035709 GCA_004302925.2 Cochliomyia hominivorax
AAAAGTCGACGAGTTCTTCAAAATTGTTAAGAACTAAAAATGTTTTATTTATTAATAAGTGAAACAAAACGCATGAAATGGTCAAAAGATTTCAGTTCTTGGAAAAATTGAACCTCGAAAACGTGTAAAATTTAAATAGTTATTAAAATTCTCATCCGTTATATATGTTTCATTGACCACGGTGACGAGTCAGCTAACAGTTTGTTCTTCGTTAACGATTTGAGCAAGAATCCATCCAACAATTGATGTCGTAAAAGACTTCTAAAATCTTAATGCTTCGCTCAATTTTGTTCTCCTTAACACCGAAGTAAAGTAGTCTGAAATCAAATTAAACTTGACAGTGAACTGTGATCCTCAGTTACCTTCGTGCATGATATTTGATTACATTCTCCCGCTTTGCCATCTTCATTTTTTACGATTTCACTCTTTTGCAGTGTTGCATTTTTATGGCAGATTATTATGTGTTGTTATGCATAGATTATATGCCACACAAAAATAATTTAATGTATATTTTATATATTTTGTTTTTGTTGGCTCTAAATAAACAACAAAAATCTTATAGATTTTTTTTGTTTATTTTCCGTTTTCTGTTTTTTTTCGCACAAAACCAATAAAATATAAATATTGTTTTTCACTTATTTTTTTGTGGACTGAACAGAATCCGCTTGTTTTTTTAATATTTATATAGAATTTGTTGTATTTCATTGTTGTTGCGTTTCCAGCATATTTCATCTGGTATTCTGTGGGTTTCACTTATTGGTTCTTGTCTTATTTCTTTCTTTTTGTCGTATTTTGGGGAAACTCAGCAGGAGGGTTTGATACATGCGATATTCTTATGAAAATGACAAATAAGTTTTATAGGAAATTTATTTTTTGCTCCTCTTGCAATTTATTTAAAAGATAATTATGGTTTTTGATATTATTTTATAAGCAAATTTATGTGAAAATCAAATTCGGTTATTTTTTCTTTATCTGTAATTGTTAGCATTATTTTGGAGGGAAATTGTAATTTGCAGTAAATCACATAAAATTTATAATAACTTCTTTTTGTAAAAAGTATTATTACTTAACCTAAAATTTAAGCCTCTTTACAAAAAGAAAACATAACCAAAAACTAAAGTAAATTTTAGAGGTTACGAAAAAAAAATACATTTGTGACATGTTTGCGATTAATGTCAAGTGAAGTGACATAAAGGCTTGACGCTTGATGTGTGAGTGTAACATGACAGTCTGGCATATATAAGAAAAAATAAAACACAAGATGTAAATAACATATATTAAATTGAAGAGTTGCATTTCAATTGTTTTCGAATTTAATTTAAATAATAAATTATATTAAAGCCTTCGTTGGCAACTCTAGTTTCTATCCAACACTTTGACTTGAATTATTTTAATGTATATTTAAGCTAAGTAACAGCAGAACTACTTAAATAAAGTAATACAACCCACACTTAATTTTTTCCCCCAGAATTTCCACTAAACCTTGTTTGAAATGGCATTAGAATTAAGTAAAATGTGGGCCGTACTTAAGAGGAAAAAAGGCAAATCTAAAAGTATTTTGAATTATATTTTATTTAATAAATCTAAAATGCATTTTGAAATAGTCAGAACGTTTCAGTTGCAGATTCATGAACCTTTAGATGCGTAGCAAACAAACCTCTATCCAATATTCGCATCAGTAATGGGTCATAAGGAATTTTATTATTGGGAAAGATGGTGAGTTGAGGTCGACAGGTTCAGCCATACAAATGCGAACATTTTTAACATTATTCGCAGTACGAATTGGAAAATTATTCGATTTTCGCCATTCTCGTAATTGAAAGTGTTGCTGTAAAATAATTGGCAATCAATCTTAGACGTTCGAAATTTTCAAATATTAAACGAACAATGAAATTGATACGCATTTTAATTTATAAATCTTTCTCAAATGAAGCAACGAGGGGAGAGTAGTCTGTTGTTAGTCCAAATTAGTTGAAAAAGGAATATCAGAATACCAAGGAAATACAGTTGCTGAAGTCTTAAAAAATCTGCAAAAAATTCTTTAAATTAAGAGCCTTCAATGAAACGACTTTGAAATGGGAAGACATTTTGACGGCCTTACGAACTAATATTACTTAGAGCTTTCTAAAAATAGGAGCGGGAAGAAAAAGAAGTTGGTTGTACGTTAGAAATAAAAAGTTGATCACTGATCGCTTATGAGTTCAGTTAGTTGGGATGACATATAATTAATCATGCTTAAGGAATCAAGAGTTGACTTTATTGAGAGTGAACATCAGATAAATGGGGTTCAAAGTAAGACGAGAACAATGGAATCTTAGATTTATTAGAATTTCAGATTTTTTAAAAGACTTTTAAATCTTTCTTCGGTTTACGACGAAAACAAGTAACTACTTAAAATTAACAATGTTAAAATTTCAACTTAAATATTAACAACAACAAAAATCCCCACAAAAGCAACAGCAGCCCCACTTTGTTCCACAGAAATAAGAGTTTTTAAACTACAAGAAAAAAAAACAGAATTAAAATTTGAAACAAAAACTCCCAAGTGATTTTTTTTTGTTTTTGTTTAAAACCCAGTTAAGTAAGTAGGCAAATAGGCGGTAACGCCATGACAACACATGCAACAAACTAAAATCATAACTAAGTAAATGCAACACTCGTTATTATAGGGAGGCATACAAAAAAATATATATTTGTTGCAACTTTGGCGAAACAATGAATAAAAATTTGTAAGACTTCCAAAAGGGAACAAAATGAAATGAAATATTATTTCTTTCAACAGATGTTGATGATGATGATGACGAGGCGTATAAGCAGAAAATAAGCGTTACAAATACTATTTAACTCTCAATGCTGCTGCTGCTCTCAGTGGCAAGTTGTGCCAACTTCACTTATGTTATGCATGATGCCATTAATATGTTAAGATGGCGCTGTTTATATGCTGAGGTTGCTATATAGTGTGTCCATGTCTGTATAACATACGATTGTTGCTTTAACGTTTTCTGGCTGCTGACTTAGCACAAAAAAACATCACAAGGAATATGCCCCATCATAAAATTTTATTTAACAGTTTGTCTGTATGAAAGTGTATGTGTTTGTGTATTGCAAAATACATATGTCAAAAATTTGCAAACGCTTGTTAATTTATTACAAGACTTGTTAAATACAACAACATCACACATTACACACACATTTTAAACGAAACAAAACTCTGTTAGGAAATACAGAAGAATTACAGTAACAAATTAAAATAATAATAAAAATACGAAAAAGAAAAATTATTTAAAACAGAAGAAGGAAGACAAAAAAACACAGGAGGAGACACTTGAGATGGTAAATGCATTTTGTTGCAACAACGACAATCCGTAAAATAAAAAAAAAAAACGTTAGCAATCTGGCAAGTGCGTTTTGCATCGTATTCTTCTTCTTTTTTCAATATTGGCACGTTTAACGTGTTGTTTTCTGCCACATTGTGCTGTGCATAACATGCGACTGCTTCAAAAATCTTTACGTTAAACAGCCTCCAGTTATAACAGCAGGAGTATCTGAAGAATCTTAAATAATATTTTAAAGTTTTTGTTTTACATTCATACATATATGTATATGCGTTTGTAAGTATGTATGTTTTTAAAGGTATCCAACATAAAAAATGTTAAACGGCAGCTCAAGTTATTCAATTACTAGAGAATATTTTATGAGTTTCTTTTCCACGTTTTTTTTTTTATTTTTTTTTTTTTTTGCATTTTAAACACGCGCATTTATTTACATCTTTTGGTGGGACAGACGGACAGACTTCTACTTTTCAGGAAAGCTTTGGTTGTTTGGTTTGGCTTATTTCCTTTGCCGTATTATAGAAACAACAACAGAGACATTAACAACATTACAAATGTCATTGCACCTACACTGAGGTGTAGAAGAGGCAGCAAATTTAAACATTTAAACTTTTATTCGTTAAGTCATATTGTTTGAAAAACTACACGCATAAAAATTGTTTTATTTAAATTTACAAAAATGCTGGGGTGGACATTTATTCATATTTTGATTTACTGAAATTTCAAATTGAAATTAATAATTTTGCTTTAAAAGGAGAAAATGTTTTATATGAAAAGATGAATTATTGGAAATGGAGAAAGTGGGAAGCAAGCATGCCAGTGATATTACTAAAGTTTCTTCAATTATTTTTATTCCCTAATACCACATCAACGTTTAAAAAATCTATCTCAAATTTGTAACGGTAACGATCACATTGAAAAGATTTTCTTCCTAACTAGGAGTTCCCGAATAATCATTTCTCTATAAAGCATATCTTAATCACAACCAAAGATCACTTTTTTAATGATATTTTCATTTGATCAACGTGTCTCTTAAAAAAAATGACTTGTTTTTAAAGGCATCGGGAAAATGTGTACATCAGAGCGAACGGAAAATAATCAACATTGTCAATATTAAACAGTATTTAATTTCATTACATTCTTTTAAGAACGAAGTTTATGTTTCTCGCTCATTGTGAATTTAACGGATTTAAAATCTCTCATTTTTAAATCTTTTACAGAGTACAACTATTATTGCTTTAAGTGTCATAAATTTCTCTAAGTGTATTAGCATATACCACACATATATACATGTCATATTAATTACTTTTGTAATTTGCCATAAATAATGCCATATTTGTAAAAGGAGCCTTATTGTTTCTTTTTTACACTCTCTTTATATGGTTTATTTATTGTTATTTTTGTTAATTATGTTTTGTTTTTGTGTTTCTTTTTGTTGTTGTTTTTTTTATTGATGATAAAATTTTTCATACAGATTTCTTTTCTTGTGTCATTTTATTGGTTTTTTAACAAAATTTACTTATTTTATTGGAAATATTTTTTCCACATGATAATTTTATTATTTTCTACCTTATTTGTTATGAAATTATAGTACGTTGTTGTTGTTTTTCGTACATAGTACAACAACAGTTTGTATATATAATTTTAATATTTGTTTTAATTATCTTTGGCCAATAAATTACGCAAAAATAATAAATTTATTATTTTTAAACATTTGCTGTGTCATTCTGTATGTCCGCTTGTCATTTTCACATAATTAATTACATTTATATCTAATTTAAAATGAAATAAAAATGCAATTAAATAAACAAACCTCTATATACATACATACATACATACATATAACATATTAATGTATATAAATATGTATATGTTTATATACATGTGTATGTAAATATAGTATTTTAGTGTTTGTGTGTTTATAAATTTGAAATAATAAAATTGTGTAAAAAAAAGGAACTAAATAAATAAATTTTATATAAAATATAAATAAATTTGATTTTAAATAAAGTTAATTTATTGACAAGAAAAATATTAAATTAATAGACACATGAAATTTATTTAATACGTGTAAATTTCAAAAATTCATTATTTATAGAAAATTTTATTATATTTAATTAAGTATTTTTATTTTTTGTGAAAATATTCACCTGAATTTTTGTAATACAATTTATTCTATAATTTAGGCAGCTCAGTAGCGCAATTCCGTAACTTATTAACGACAAAAAATTAAGTTAAGTTAAAACAAATTTTATCGTTAAAAAAATATTTTTATTTTTGTCGTTAAAAGTATCGTAAATTAACAATATTTTTCCTAACTAACTACAAATAAAAAGTTGCCGTAAAACCATAATGACAATATTAAAGTTGCTATATTGACCCATGTCTATAATATTCAGCTAATATTGTAACATTTTTGGATATTTTATAGCATTGTTGTAGCACATTATAAAATAATGACACTAAATTACAAGAATTTTGGAAGAGAATAATATCGTAGAAGTCTTTTGGCCAACCTGGAATATGGAGAATGTCAACAACGAAATTCCAGAGTATCGTCATTTCCCTCTACTCCATTATCCGGAAAAAGAGGGAATGAAAAATTAGCAAAGTTCCCCACCACCTCTTCACACATGGAAGGTAATGTTCCAGCTTACATTAAATACGAGTCTTCAATATTGTAAAATTACGCCACAGCATTCTTATAATCTATTAAACGGAATTATATAATAAGCTGAAACTAAGCAGACAATCCAACCCCATCAGTGAGCTTTGATGAGACCCTATGCTCCTTGTAGGAACAACTGGGAAAAACAATAACTAAACGACTTATTTTTCAGAGCAGAAAGAAATCCAAAGTATTTATCTGGTACAATTTTATTCTATATTAATTAAAACACCTATTTTTAGTCTCCGTTGGAATCATAGTTCTTCATAATAGATTTATCTAATTGGAAAGCATTTATACAGTATTGGAATCGCTTTAAATTAATATATATTTAAGCAATACAAAGTAAAAGTATATATCTCATTAGATCAATATTTTCTTAATCATTAGCCAAAGATTTATCCTCCAAAAATGGAAAATGTTATCTCCGAAATCTCTTGATCACACCTATTGATCCATTATATTTATTTCTTTGAATCTTAGGTCCTTTTTGATAGCAATAAAGGAGACTGAATGTCTACATTCCTACTGCCCATTTCCACTTCATTTACTAACTCTATAGAAAACTCCTTCTCACTAACACTTTAAATCTGTTAACGTATTACAAATGGAAAATTCATTGTTGCGAATTTAAACCGGAAATATTTAAATTTTCCAGACTTTTATCATCCCCTTAAAAAAAAAAAAAAAAAAAACTAAATGAAAGGAAAAACTAAATATGGATTTAACAAAGAGCAGCTAGACTTTTTCCTATAAATATTATAACTAGTTGACATAAAAATAATTACAAATAATAATCTAAACTAACAAAGAAAAGGAACCAGAACTACTAACTCTTGGTTTCTTTTTTCTACCCAGTGAAAGCTTAAACATTAAACGAACTTTGACTGACTTTTAACTAAAAGAACGCGCAAAAAAGGGGGATACAACAAGATAAAAAGGTCAAAACTTTAACTCCAACATAACCATCATCCTTCTCCATTCATCAAATGCAACACCCAACAATAGCAACTACAAAAACTACAGCAACATTAGCTGTGGCAACACAAACAAATATAAAATATGTTGCCTGTTTGGCTGTTTGGCTACACTGGGAACGACATGTTGCCATATGTATGTAAGATTTTGTTAAAGTTAGATCGTTATCAATATCATGAAAAGAAAGAAAGAAATACACATAACCACAACATGTTGAAAAAAATATGTGATAAAGCCTTAAAGCTTTTTGCTTATTTCATTAAAAAAAATCTAAAGAAAATATTAAAAATATATAAGTAAAATATAAATTTATATATATGTATATATAGACGACTTTTGTATTATCAATAAATAGTTAAGTGTTGGTATGAGTTGTAAAAAAAACTCTTATATTATGCACCTTGGGGCGAATTTTCTACGTGTGAGTGTGCAAGTTGATGCCAGAAATGAAATGAAAAGGAAAAAACAGGAGACAAAACTATTTAGTAAAGAAGAAGAATAAAATGTTTAAATAATGTTAACAAAATTTATTTACACAAAATGTATGTAAACAAACGTCTCTAAGAATTTTATAAGATTTTCACGATTTGATAAGATTTTAATTTTGCCTGGATTTTGTTCCTTCTCTCTTCCTTTTTTGTTTGCGTTTAATGATTTTCTTTTTTTTATAGGGAACGCATTTATAAAAATGAAACATGTCTGAGGAGAGGGCAAGAGGTATAGTTAGTAGCAGTTTTGTGTAGTCAAAATCCCTGGCATCCAAAGTCAGATTGAGCCACAACAAAAACAAATATGTATTTAGTAGTTTTTAATGATTTTTAACCTTAAAAGGGGATTTTTATTACAGAAAGTCAAAAGAAAAATAGATAAATTTTGAATATAAAATAATTTAAAACATTAAAATAAACGTTGAAATTACTAAAATCGCTTTAACACGAATAATAAATACCAAAAATCCCTGAATAAAAAATAAGCCTTTGCTTAGAGCTTATTGCTTCGAGAAAGTACAAGTTCATCAACAGAATTTAAAATCGTCTATATACGAAAAAAAGCATTTATAAAATCAGCCAATGCCGAAGACATAAAATTTCGTAATATCGCCATAATAATGATATTGATTCTGAAATAGAAAAAATCGCTAAAATTGCTGAAAAGGTCGCAAACAACGAATTCCAAAAAACCACCAAATATATAAAATAAAGCGAGAATCCAGATCTTAGTTTTACAAAGATCAATAAACTCTTCTAATACCAAAAAGCGCTTGAAAAGAAGAATTTGACTAAATGTTCAATATATCCAAATATTAAAAGTCTAAAAATAATAATTTGTTGAAAAATCATAAAATTCGAAAAGAAATCTTTAAATTTCTTACAAAATCGCTAAATTATGAAAAAATCGCTAAATTATGAAAAAATCGCTTAAACTAAAAAATACGATATAATGAAAAAACTGCAATAAATAGTAAATAGACGAAGAAATACGACTCCTGGGACTTTGATATAGTTCACTAAAAACTCTTTACTTGTTTTTCCCAAGTTAAATTACCCCACATTTTGTAAAACAATTCAGTAAATACGCATAAATAAATAATCCGTTTGTACAGAGTGGGTCCAGAACCCTGATCTCAATTGAAACATTTTGTTTCTTTAATCATCTACATTTGACGTCATCTATATAGATCAAATTTCATGAGCTCGAATATATTTTTAGGGTTTTTTTAGGCCTATAACTTTATTTTGTGAAACAAGCAGAAGAAAATAATAAACAATCTGGACAAAATTTACTGAATTTTGATTACTAATTTGGCAGATGTGAATATCGGATAATGATGGTTAGAAGAATATAGTTAAATCAGTTCAGAATTTTAGCGTCCAAGATTATATTACTTTAGCTTAATTATGGAAAAATATTTTTTTGATAGACTTCAATAAAAAAGACTATAACAATTAAACAAATATCGATCCTCTTAAAAATCGTTTATTGTCCCATATTGGATTATTTTTCTAAAATTCCCTTTTTAAGTTTAAAATTCGTTATTTTTAAAACCAATATTATTATAAAAGAAACTAACGCAAAAACAAATATTGAATAAGAAGAAAAAGTGATGAAAAAAATATAAAACTAATAAAAATAAAAATAAAAATAACGATGAATGTCTAAAGATTTTAAAATCAGATTTGGCTGGAAATGAAAAGGAACTAACTACAGAAATAAGAAAAAAAAATAACAACAACAACTACATAAAACGCTAAAATAAAATAAAACCTTGTTATATATGAACATGACTTTTATACAAGATGACGATAATAATGATGATGACGCTGGTGATGATGATGATGATTTTTTCAACAGACATATTTAAGAAACTGATGATGAGAATGATGACGACTACAATGATGGTGATGGTGAATGCTGTTGCTCATTTCCAATGTTTATATAAAGGTAGCTGGCTGGCTGTTAGGTTACTGTTGACGACATGTTGTAGCCCATAACAATATACAACATCAGCAATAGCACCCACAGTTGTTGATGTTACGAAAAATAAAATATTTTAGCAACACACAATATTTTCTAACAATTCTTATGAAAACTACAACAACAGCAGCAGCAGCAGCAACAGCAATGAAAAACATTAAACATGAACAACTTTTTTGTTTATCTTCATTTTTTGGATTTTGGTATTTTGTAACAGATTCAAACTGATGAAGGAAGGAAGAACGAACGAACGTAGAGACTCAACAAGCAAGCAACAACAACAATATTAGCCAATATTTCTATTCCACACATATCCGGCAGATATTCACATATATAAAATATGGGCTAATAAATATGGCAAATAAAAACATTTAGTAAATTTATTTTAGTGTAACAATTATGAGGTTCGCTTTGAACTTTAAGTCACTCGGTATTGTCTGAAAAGTTGCCAACTTCAAAGAGTATTGAAAATTCAAATGGCAGCTACGAGTTGCCAATCTCTTTTAAGCTTAAAAATTTCAAGCGTGACCAATACACATTGTTTGTCAATGTAAATTGTAAGTGACATCTGGAGGATGGCAAAAATTCAATGAGAATTAGTAGCCTCAACTCGTTGAAACCCGAAATTGCAAACATCTTCGATACACGTCGTTAGTTAATGTAAACTTTAAGTCACATCTTAAGAACTGAAGAGTATTTAAGTAACTGAAGATTTGCCAACAACAAATTGTTAAAACTTGAACATTGCAAAAGGCTTTAATACAAATCGTGTATTTGCGTTGGACCACACTTATGGTAATAGCAAACTAATATGGAAAATAATATATGTTGTAGATTTTATTATGGATGGTTCAACTTGAATGCCCGATGTAAATAGTAACTCAATACGTCTGGAAAGTTGTCCAACTTTAAAATAGTTGACGAGTTACCAACCTTGAGTCTTAAAAACCTGAACATTCTAAGCGTCATTAAAGCTCATCGTTATTAGTGTTAATTGTTATGACATCTTTAAAAAAAAAAAAAATATTTACTGAATTTAAAGTGGAGACAAAAATTCCATAAGTAACTGACGAACTTAACGTTAAAACTTGACACTTTTAACACTTTTTAAATTTTAAAATTTTTTAGTATTCACCCATATTTATAAATTTTACGTTTTAGCTATATGTTGCCAGTATTGTTTGATGCAACCCTAAGGCCAACAATTTCCATTTGCTGAAGTTGTTGTTGTAGTTATTATTGTTATTGTTAAAAAAATCTCTCCACGATGATGTTGCTGATGATAGTAAGTGTTGAAAGCATTCAATATTAGTTTTATTTTATTTTTATTATTTTTTTCAAAATATTTCCCATTTTTTCTGCTTTATAAAATCTATTTCAGTTTTTTTTGTTGTTGTCAAAATTTTGATCCTTAAAACTTATAACACCGGAACACACAACAAAAAAAAAGAAATTTTGAAATTTTCTATTTAGTAATTTAAAATTTTCCAGAAAACTTTTCCTTGTTCAAAATATTTCATAAATTTTAATCAGTTTCATTTGACCTTAAAGGTAATAACTGATATGCTTTATTAAGGTAACTTGACAAAATGAAAACAAAATAATGAAGAACGTGCCGTTAAGAGTTTTCGATCTCACTCCTTAAAAATATGGTGCTTTATCTTGTACTTTTACTGAGGACTATCTACACAAAAATCTTTGTCTCATATAAAAAAAATTAAGAAGCAACAAATCCGAGATGGCCAACTTTGAAGGAACATCCACAATTTCTTCTGAATAGTGGAGATCCTGTCAGTCTTCCAACTAAACTTAGAAATATATCTCAATCTCCAATATATCCATCGCTTCATGATAAAATTATTACGAAAAATCATGAAAACTTTAAATTATCGAATTTTATATATTTTAAGATTTGTTTGCGAACTCACACATTATCTGCTTTAATTTGGAATTTCGAGATTTCATTTATGTCTAATGTTTCAGAAACTAGTGAAGGGAAAGAAATGTTTGTTTCCTCATTTGTTAACCTCAAATGTAAATTAATAATTATTTTTTTAACAAAAAATATTTATATCATTTATAAAATATTTAAATTAAAATTTCAAGGTGTTTTTTCAATCAATTTAAAAAATTAACATAATTTCCTTTAAAACAAATCATAAGCTAAAAATAACTTTTATTAAAAAAAAGCAAACAAACATATATATTGAAAATATCTGTTAAATATTAAAAAAAATATATCATAAACCCATTAACACATTTCTCCATAATTCAGTTACTCTCCTACGAAAACAGTAAAAACAGAGAGTTAATCAATCTTTTATGGATTTGAAAAAAAAATCAAAAATGTTATTTATACACAAAAAAATGAAGGTCTACCACTTTCTTAAATATAAAAAAAATTGTTTACAACCATTAAAAATAAATAAAAGTAGTAAAAATGACAATACACAGTGGTCTCTAAACGGTTTTTTGGTAGTAATTCAGTAACTTTGGAAGTAATGAAGATATTTCAATGAAATTTCTCATGGAAATTCTTAAAGTGTTTTCCAAATGGTTTGGAGAAGCCTGAGTTCTTAGTTGCTCCTGGGGTTGGTTGGTGGACCTTCAAATTTGGTAACCATTTATTATGTATCAAAGACATCTAATAAAAATGGGCAAATTTTGTTGGAGAGGGTCAAATTGAATCTCTTTCTTAAGCATTTGTTTCCAGTAATTATATATGTGTTTAGTATCTTTGGAAAGGTGATCACTTGAAAATTAATAGTATTTATATAATAAAGTATTAAAACATAATTCGTTTAACAAATTTCTCGAAAAAGCGAAAATTTTTATTTTTAGTTAAATTTTGTGAAATTTGTTATTATAATTGATCTTAAATGAAATCTATATAAATAAAGCTATGATTATGAAATTTTAATATAAAATAGACCAAATGCTCCTTATTACAGGTCTGTAAACAAATTCCCATTTTCTTATTTCAAAATACCCAAAATTCCAATTCGTGAAAAACTCGTTTTAAAAACTGACTTTTTTCAGAAAATTTGCTATACTGTTGCTATAAAAGACTGAATTCATTTCAAATTTTTTCAGTACATAGAAAACATATGCAGTTGTATAAGGAGTTTACTTTTAATACAATTTAGTTTTAAAAATTTTGTTCTTGCCACAAATTAAGAAAATATATTTAAAATTTATGAAATTTCTGATAACAATAAGGGGAAAAGTGTTGCCCCTAATGACAGCGATAATGATTTACCGGTTTCTAGGTAAAGAAGTTTTTAGGAATTGCCAAGAAAATATTATAACCCAGAGGAAAATAATGGATTTTAAAGCGAAAAATGTTTCCACCTTTTTGGAAAGAATTGAAAAATACACTTTTTAAACTCTATTTCATAACAAGCTCTTTATTGGATAGAGGCATCTTACAAGAGTAGATGACTTATTAGGACTTTGCATTGTATTTTTATTTTTTAATCAAATCTAGAAAAACTTCTGGCAACTTTGTTTTTTTTTTTTTTTTTTTTTTTTTTTTTTAATTTTAAGACCCGAGTTAACCAATTTGCGGGTTCATCCTCTGCCAACTGGAGCCGCTAGAAACTTAAGGCCTTGTAAATCAATTGGAAAATACCTCAAGAATGTCTAAGTGATGTTTTGTTTAAAAATATTAAACAGTTCGAAAGCTACGAATTTATTTCTCCCAAATAAGTTAAACGGATGTACATTTTTAAATTTCAATACATGAGATGACTAAATTTGCAGGTTCACTCTCTCTCCCCTAGACCTAAATAGCACTAGAGCTCTTGCAAATCAATTGAGAAACACCTTTGGTATGTTTATAAAAAATTTCACTAAGAAATATTTAGTAGTTCTGAGTTACGGCATTATTTCCCTAAAAAAAAGATTTTTAAATTTCCATACATGAGGTGTAACCTGATGTAAACCTGTAAATTTGGTCCTCGGGACCTACTAAGCACTTATACTCTTTCAAATCAATTGAAAAACACCTCAGGAATGTTTAATGGAAATTTCATTAAAAAATGTTAAGTAGTTCCAAAGTTATATAATTATTTCCCAAAAAAAGCGTTTAATGGAGGTCCCACTGTAAAACATTTAAAAAATAAAAAATTATATGTTTTTTTTAAATTCATATAAAACAATAAATAACGTCAAAAATATGTAGAGAAACGCAAAAAAAAATGGAATTGAAATGAAATAAAATATTTAATGAAAAAATCTGTAAAAGAAATAAATAAAAAAATGTTAAACAATTTAAAATATGCAAACGAGTTAAAAAGATAAAAAAGTGGTTTCAGATCGAGGAAGATATAAAATCAAAAATCCCAACAACTGCCTGAATGACTGGAACTGAACTGCAAAAAAACAATCAAATACATACTTACACACATTCTCTCACACACATACTCACTCAGTCAGTTCTCTAATAAAACTGAAAAAGATACAAAAAAAAACCTAATATTATGGTTTGATTGTATGTATCTTTTTAAATCATAAAGTATCTGTGTATCTATTTTAGTAGTCTTAGTTTTAAGTCTTAATAGCTTTCAATGTTTAGTATCAAAAGCTAGTAAAAAAAAGCAAATACAACCACACTCAACATCAATGTATTTAGTAGTTTTTGTTGTTGCGATTTTTTTGTTTCGTACACGTTCTTCTTCATCGTATCTACATTTGATCGAACAGATGCGATAACAAGATGCGCAATAATTTGCAGATGCGTTTTAGCTACTGGTCATTAGCAAAAGCAACAATAACAACTACTACTACTACACCAAATACTCTAGCAACAAAGATATAAAAAGTACAACAACAACAACAACAAAATAAGTTAACCAACATTAGTCTTCGTAACACAAGCCAAAACCAAAAGCAACAAAATAAAATTAAAAAAAAAACGTTTTAAAGACAAGTTTCGATTATTAGAGAAGACGATTGACTTCAAAATAATAAAAATAAAATAAAAAAATAAGAAGAAGAAATATTTATTATTAGATTTTGAATTTTGTTGTTTTTTTTTTTTTTTGGTGTTCAAGCAGCTGTAAAAAGCAAGAAATTTGAAATAACAAAAATTTTAATTTTGAACACAAAGAAAAATTTTAGGCAAAAATCTGGAAAAAAAAACATTTTTTATGGAAATCAATCTGAAATTTTTTAAATCGCCCAAACGCAATTTCAAATGTTCACTTTAAATTGAAAAACATAATTTCAAATATTTAAAATATTTTTAAAAATTTTATGACACCCTACACCACCACGCTTTTTGCTGATGTTTGTAACATATAGAAAAAATAGACTTAGACCCACCTTTAAGTATACCATTCTTCTCAGAATCATTTTCTGAGTCGATTTAATTATGTCCGCCCGTCCGTCTGTCTCACACACACATTTACTGTCCAAGTAAATGTTGTAAAACCTCTACAGATTTTTGAGATAACTTTATGAACATATTATCAAGGTCTATTGGAATTGACGATGTTCATTACAATATTTCCCGTACAAATGTCCTCACGGCATGAGGTTTTAAGCCCATAGAAGTCCTAAATATAAAATGATTTTAACGAAATTTAACAAAAATAAGTCTCATGATATTCTAAAACGAGGTGCCAAATGATGTGGGGTTTGGTCAACTACTTCTCAAAGGCCCATACAATCCCCCTTCCAAAAAGCACTTTGATCGACTCACATATGCGATGGTATTGTAATAAAAATTGATCAAAATAAGATTAATGTAAACAATAATCGTTGTGCAAAATTTAAGAGGGTCAATCCATTACTTTTCCATTACTTATCCATTACTTTTCATATGTCCCATACCATTATACGAGGATCGTTTATTATTTTTCCGTATTTACCATTTATAACCATCTTTGTGGTGTAGGGTACTACATACTCGGCATTGACCGACTATAATTTTAAAAAATCTAGCAATTTTTTACTAAATTTATTTTATTAATTAATTATTTATATAAGAAATTTTCACTAAAAATGTTCCCTAAAATCTTACTAAAAGGTGTGATTGAAAAAATCTTAACACACGTTTTCCATTCAAACTTTTAAATCAAATATCATTTGATTTTCTTTTCTTTGAACAAATTACCTTTGAAAAACATGTCAGTCATAATGTTTAACGTCAAACAAATGAAAATCTGGTTAAAGTGAGTGATCAGAAAAATATTTTCAGAAAAAAGACCCAATTTGGTTCTACAAATGTTGGCCAAGCATTCAAAGGTCTACCGTCAAACTGTTTCCAATGTTATTACATAGTACCAGGAGAACTTGTCAGTTGATAGAAAACCTGGTTCAGGTAGGAAGAATGATACACATGAATTTTCAAAAGAGCTCTTAATACATCCGGTAGGAAAGCAGCTCGGTTAGCCCCAGTGATCAGACTATTCGATACGAAAAGTAGAACATAATGGAGGTTTTAAAACATACAAGACTTATAAAGTTCCTGAAAAGAATGCTAGTAAAAATTAAGAGGCTAAAAACAGAGCACGGATATCGAAACAAGTTTTCTAAAAAAGTATAATGGACGACAAATCGTTTGTTCTGACAGTTTTTCGCAACTTCCTGGTCCAAACTTTTATGTTTTATGCGGCAAAAGGAGCCAATCAATTGTTACAATGGGATCGATTACAAAAAACGTTTTTTCATTTCATAAGGCTTAAATATGTCCACTTATTTTTGGCCTGACTTCACACTGCCCGGAACTAAATCCATGGAGCACAAAAACTGTGTCCGAAAGTGTTGTAGATTTTTAACGGATATACTACCTGTTCAAGCAAAGTGACAGAAAAAGGTTCCGAAAAGGGTTCAAAATTTCGATAATTTTTTTGGAAATAAAATAAGTTTAATCAAATAAAAAAATTTATACTGTAAAGTTAGAGATAGTTAGAGTTAAAATTTAACATTTTTAATAAAATTTGAAATTATTTTTTATATAAAAATTTCCAACAAAATTTAAATTTTTAATAAAATATTGAACTTAACTTTTTTGTTTTCAAATTTTTAATAAAATCGAATCATTCACTAAAATTAAAATGTTCAATATAATAAATATAATAAATATTTTCAATAAAATTTAAAATTTTCAATAATTTTTAACTTAAAGAAGAGATCAAATTTGTTCTTAAAATTTTAGTTTTTAATAAATTTCAAATTTTCCATAAAATTATCAACTTTTAATAAATTTAAAATTTCTATAAATTAAAATATTTTAAGAAAATTAAAATTTTAAATAAAAAATGAAATTTAATAGTTTTCAAAAAATTTATAGTTTTCAATTAATTTTAATTTTTTAAAAAATTCTCTATAAATTTCAATTTAAAAAAAAATTTCAATAAAAAATAATTTTCAGCAAAATTTCATATTGACAATTAAATTTCAAATTTTCAATAATTTTCTATTTTGTTTAATACAAATTTTCAATAAAACTGAAATTTTTAAGTTTTTATAATAAAAATTATTTCTTTAATAAATTTTCAATTAATAAAATAAAAAAAATTTAAAATTTGTTTTAAAATTATTTTTTTTTTTTTCAATATAAAATTTTCTTAAATTTTGTTTTTTAAATGAAATTTTAAAAATTCACTTGAACTTGATTTTTTTTTTAAATTTTCAAAAATTCCACAAAATTTTCAAATTTATTCAATTTTTTTTTTTTGCAAAAAAAAAAATTATTTTTTTTTTAATAAAAAGATTTAAATTAAAAAAATATGAAAAGTCTCAGTATTTATTTTATTTATTTTTTAATTTTTTCTTAAAATTTTAAATTTTTCTTAAAGTTTTAAAATTTTTATTAAAAATTTAAGCTTTTCGGTTATTTTTTCAGTGTATTCAAAATATTTATATTGAAAATAACAAGTGGTATTTTCACTTACAACCAACCAACAATGTTGTCATACCGAACACATTTGAACAGATATTTAAATATTTGAAGCTTAACGTACATTTGTGACTCCATAAAAATAAAAAAATACAGAATAATAAATAAAACTAAATAAATATAAACTTCGATATTAAAGAGATTGTTAATATCAAAAAACTCAAGATAAAGATCAGAGATTTACTGGTTTAAGACCCAAACTTATGGGCAAACAACCAGCAAACAATCAGCCAACAGTTCAGCTCAAAGATTAAACAAATAAAAAAGCTGAAAAAAAACTTTAAAACAAATATTAAATAAAACAAATAAATGTCGAATCTTCAATACCCTCTACCACAAATGCGTGTGAAGTAAATACGTTATGTTTCGTATATCAACACTTACACATACACTCACTTATGTAATATATAAAAGTTTTTATTAACATTTAATATAACATTTAAGGAGTCATAAAAATAGTTATATTTTTGGCTATAACTTTTTTATCAACTGAACCGATTTTGATAATTTTTGGAATGATTATGAAGTATATATAACTTTATAATGAACAAATTTTACGAAAGTTCTTCGCATGAATTTAGAGGTTGCATCATTTATAAGACTATAACATTTAATATACTGAACCGATTTAGCTAGTTTTAAGTAGGAAACTTAACAGGACTTTAACAAATACACAGGCCAAATTTCATTGAGCTCTGTCAAACGGATAGATAGATGGACATAGCTTAATCAACTCAGATTTTGGTTTCATGCAAGAATATATAGGGTCTGAGATTATACCTTCTTAGCGTGTACACACAGAATGACAAAGTCAATATACCCTCTTCATCACTTGTGTTGGTTGGTGGAGGGTATGAAAGGCGAAAAGAAATGCAGAAAACATAAAAAAGGCACAAAATAGTGGTGGCAATATTATGAATATTTTTTCTTAAAGCGGTATTTAGTTGTTTAAGAGATCTTACACATCTTATTTAGGCACACACACACACAGGCACACGCACATAATCACACATTTCAATGTATCTAAGACTCTTATCAAATGTCCATGCAAATTAGACCTCGATTGCGCGTGCTTAAAGCCAAAGTACATTTAACAGTTTGTGTACGTGTGTGTGTGTATGTGTGAGTTAACTTCATCTAGTGAAAAATGCTAAAATGTACTTGAAGTTAAAACTGAAAAATAAAAAACATTTTAAATTCCTTTAGCATCTTTAGTTCGAACGTCCGAAACGTTCAAATGTCTATTTTATTTAAAAAAATTCAAAAACCAAAAAAAAAAACATATCTAAGCATGACATGCTTGCCTGAATGCGTGTGTCATTCCATTTTCAAAGTATGCATGAGCTAAAGAATGTGTACATATGTACTTATGCTATAGCTGGTCCAAAAAGTATGCAAAAGGGGCTGTTGCTGTTATAAGTTGCAAACAAGTTTATTGTGAACACAAGTACTTGTTGCAAGCATGTTGCATATAAAAATATGCACAAGTGTGTTGTGATTTTTGTTGTTGTTGTTGTTGTAGTTGCAGTTCTTGTTATGCATATTTTTTGTTTTGTGAAATAAAATAGTTAACATAAACCTAAGTTGAGAGCCTCCTCTATGTCTGCATAGGTAAATCACATGACTTTGTTGATGACAGTTGTCTCAAAGAATGAAATCATTAGAGATGATTTATTTCTTTTTTTTAATTAAGAAAACATAAACTTGAGTTGAGAGCTTCTCCAAAAATTCAGCATTGTTAACATTTTGGCACTGAAATTCAAAGCACAGTGGTCCAATAAAAAACATTATTGGAAATAATTATGTAACTTTGTAGAGGTGCAGTTGGAGATCATGCTGGGATCATCTTTAATTAACCCTTAATATATAACAAAATATATAACATAAATAGTTTAACAGTACAGGCCCTTTTAACGACAGGGCGAAAAAAGTGAAAGTGAAAAAAGCAAATTTCTAAACATGATTTACGCGGATTGTGATGTTGTTAATTATTTTACATAAATTTCACAATTCACAAAATAATTTTTGGCGAATTTTTAAAAAATCAACATATCCGAGTTGGCCAATTTTGTAGGGTCACCGACTTAGCCCTCGAAAATATAGGGACTTGTACTTCTGCTAATCAACTTGAAAATACTTCAGCTTTAACCATGTGAACTTTCATTCAGATATCTTTTGTTTTAATTCATAAAAAAACAAGTAAGAATGTTTAGTCGGTCAAGCCCGATCCTACAACATATTGTCGCTTAAAAGTGGTAGTTATTAATTAATAAAAATTAATGAACCACCCTCGTATAATTTGATTTTCTGATTTATTCTTAAGTGTGTAGTACATTATTGTGACACTAAGATTAATGTTACATTTATGTGATTTAAAAGAATTTTCCTGGAGGATTATATAGGGGCTACAGGAAATTTTGAACCGACCCTAGTATAATTACGCATATCGATTTTTGCTTATATTTATCTTAATTTATATGTTCTATTTTCCCTTTTAAAATGATACTTGGAAGGGGATTTGTATGCGACCAATAAGAAATAATGGACCGACCCTTACATATTTGGGCACATCGTTTTGAAATATTATTATTAGACTTAGGCCAAAATAATAATATGTACCAAATTTCATCGAGATGTTCCAAAAATTGTGACCTTAGTCTGTTCACAACGTTTACAAATACAGCCAGCCGACAGACAGACGGACGGACATCATTAAATCGTCTCACAAAGTGATTCTGAGTTGAACGGTTTACTTAAAGGCATCATATTTTCTACATGTTACAAACATCATCACAAAGGCATAATATCCCACAACCATCTTCGTTGGTGTAGGGTATAATTATTAGCGAATTTCTGAAAATTAACATATCAGAGGTGGCCAACTTTAGAGTATCACAGACTATGTCCCGACTTTATAAGCACTTGCACATCTCCAAATCAATGTAAAAACACTTCAACTGTAACCATATTTTTTGTCTTAATTCATTTATTAATTTTTAGCGAATTTTTCAAAATCAGCAAAATCGATAAGGTTAACTATAGAGGTCCACGACTTTAAAAGCACTTGTACATTCCCATCAATCAACTCTTAAGCTCTAATTGCGGAAAATTTCATAAAGGTTCAAAGGTTACAGAATTGTTTTAAAAAATCGATTAAGAAACACTTGCAATGTCCATTCTCAATGTATCATCAATCAATAAAAAATGGGTGTCAAGGACAAAGCCTTGACAGGTTAGACGGACCGGTGGTTGGACAGATATAGAATTCGTTATAGCCCTCCATGTTATACATGGAATAACATATTCAATATAACTGCCTTTAACGCCTGCATTATTGTAGGGTATACATATCGCTTCTCTTCATAAATTCCATTAAACATCCCAAAGAATCTACATGGAAAACTAACACTGTTTTATGTTTGTTGTTGCCAATTGCTGTTGTTGTTGCTGGTAGTGGAAGTAAATTGTTGTTAGATAATTACTAATGACACCACTTTCCATGCAATTTTTCAGATTTTATTTTTAGTTATTTTTGCAAATTTAAAAAATTTTTTATCATAAATAGAACGAATGAACGAACAACGAACACCTGTTTGTTTGTTGCAAACAGTTCTTTAAATAATGAGAAGCAACAACAGCTGCAACAACACCAAAGAATTAAAAAGGTTGTTATCCTTCAGAAAGGTTTACAAAATAAATCTCATATTTCATGTTTTAAATTTCAAAGTTAAAATAAATTTTGAAATTTTGCTGCTTTTTTTTCTTCTAAACTTTAGTTTTGATGAATGTTTGGTTGTTTGTTTGTTTGTTTGTGTGTTTAGAGTTTAAATAACAGAATTTCAAAATATCTATTTTTTTCAAAATCAAAATCAAAAAACCGAATAATTTAAACTTGTCTTAATTGTTGTTGTTGTTGTATATTGATTTTTATGTTGAACAAAGTTTTGAAGGTTTTTTGTTTTGAATTTATTTTTCCAAATCGCCAAAGTGATGGTTAACTGAAATACTTGAATCAACCGTAACCCGATGCCACTATAAAGTTTTTTTTTTTTTACAAAAAATAATAAAATAAAATAAAATTTAAATAAAATCTATTTATTTGACATGGTCCATGAGGTTGATTGACAGGTTTGTTGAGAATTTTATTTATGATTTTTGAATTCGAATTTATTTTTGGTCTCTTGTCTAATCCAATAATTTATTTTTTCAAATATTTAAACAAGAGTCTTTTTTATGGCTTTTTTTTTATAAAAAAGCTAAAACGAATTATAGCGAATAGTTAATTAAAGTGGATATTCAAATCGATTTTGAATAAAATAAGTCACATGTTTTTCACGAGAAAAATGAAATATTTTCTTTAGTAACTTAAATTAAATGTACCATTTTCTGTTCTTAAGTGATGGCAAAGGCATAGAACCATTATAAATTATCCCTGATCCAAAGTGATCTCAAAACGGTATTTTGGAAATAAGTCTGTAACTGTAATAAGTCTGTAACTGTTAAATTTTACTCATGTATTCTCCAAAGGATTTGGAGAGCTATTGAATCTTAGTGGATCCAGTGGACGGCAATTGAACATCTAAAGTTGGTCACATCGGATAATGAAATTGGAAAAGAAACAATTAGTGATGAGGGTATATTAACGTTGTCATGCCATACTTAACGCCAAGAAAGAATCATCCAAAAACCCATACTTTTCGGGTTTTTTTACATCAAATCAAAATAAGAACCAATAAAGCTTGTACTTCTGTTTGTCCGTCGGTTATTGGTATGCTCACATACGTAATAAAGGACAGAGCTCAATGGATTTTAATCTAAGTATTTGTTATTGTCCTAAAAAGCTTCCTTTTAACATCGGTTCAATAGAAAAAAGTTCTACCCCGATATCTGAGACAATCTCCTTAAACGAACAAATTCGACCAAACATTATGACTAAACTTTCGTTCCCACGACAACTGGATCTCCCCTCCGTAAAGACCTAAGTCACACTCGGCCAAAGATTAGCAACCCAGTAACAATGCTGTAACAAACGAAAGGTCTTTCCCCAAGATAGAATTTTTGGATGCAGTCAAGCTGTTGCAACAACTAAACGGCTTATTGAAGTTTCATGAAATTTGAATAGGCCACGGATAAGGGGTAACCCCACACAAACGCAAATCTCTATAACTAATACAGAAAATTTTACGAAATTTGTCACATGAATAGTTTTTAAATATGATTACAAAATATGTCACGGGGTTAGCTATCGCCCTAATAACAAAACCTTTAATATCGCATATCTCTGAAACTATTTAAGTAACTTAAAGACTAATGAAATGTGGTATGAGACATGGACGAGAAGTATCTCCCTTACAAACAATATTTTTAATATGTCATATCTCTGAAACTGCTACAGAAAATATTATGAGAATTGGCGTATGGTCGAAGCAATAATGACAAAATATTTTTGATATAATTGTGGGTAGGCCACGAGGGAGTTTGATCTTAAAAGCGAAATTTTTAATATGTTCAAACAATAATTTCAAAATCAATCGACTTAAAAGGTATTAAAGATTCGGCATAGCCAAACCGAACATAGTCTTCTTCATTTTTAGTTTTTAAAACTTGTTCGGCTCAATTTGCCTGGGTTCCGTCCAAAATAGTAAATGATTATTATCTAAGAATCGTATACCATAAAGATCCTAAAAATAGAAATTTAATTGAAGTTTGAATTCGGTACAAAGAAAAGACTCATAATTTTGTAAACGGAATAACATTTTCTATTAAAAAAATTTTGTGTTTTAAATTTGCAATGTCATAAGCTTGACGTTTAACGTAGCATGACAAACTTTTGCGAAGTAGTGAAAAAATCCAGTTTTTTTCTCTCTTACAACTTACACCAGTTGGATCTAATTGTAGGCAGTTTTTTTGTTTTTGTTTTAAATTTCCATATTTTAATATTAATATTCACGTACCAGTTTAGTTGCAATTATTTATAGATTATGAGGTAAAACGTTTTTTTTTTCTCTAACTGAAGAAAGAAAATGAAAAAAGATAAGAATGAGTCATATTGAATAGAATGCATTCTTGAAAGAAAATTCGATTTGGAAATAAAAAAATAAAAAAATATTTTTTTTTTTTTATTTTTTTTTTCAAAAAGGTGGCAACATAAAAAACTTTTTTCTGCCAATCGGCCCTAATTACGACAGGTTGACCATTGAGGTAGGAAAAGTCATTTTTTAAACGTGATTTATTAAAATTGAGATTTTGGGTATTCTGCTAATGCTCTGATCAGTGGATAAGTTCTTATATCCTTCTTCGTTTTGAAATTATTAAAGTTCATTAACTTCTGACACCATATGACATTACAAAAATTTTCAAAAAAATATAATTTCAGAGAAAATTTTTCTACAAAATTTCATAAAACGGAACATTTTCCATAAACTTTCATTTAAGAGAAATTTTTGTATAAAATTTCATTTAAGAGAAAATTGTTTATAAAATTTTATTTACTAGAAAATTTTCTATGAAAATTTATTTAAGAAAATTTTCTACAAAATTTATTTTAAGAGAAATTTTTCTAGAAAATTTCTTTTAAGAGAAATGTTTTCTAGAAAATTTCATTTAAGAGAAATTTTTCTATAAAATTTCTTTTAAGAGAAATATATTTTATAAAATTTCGTTTAAGAGAAATTTTTCTAGAAAATTTCATTTAAGAGAAAATTTTCTAGAAAATTTCATTTAAAAGAAAATTTTCTAGAAAATTTAATTTAAGAGAAAATTTTCTAGAAAATTTCATTTAAGAGAAATTTTTCGAGAAAATTTCATTTAAGAGAAAATTTTCTAGAAAATTTCATTTAAGAGAAAATTTCATTTAAGAGAAAATTTCTAGAAAATTTCATTTAAGAGAAAATTTTCTAGAAAATTTCATTTAAGAGAAAATTTTCTAGAAAATTTCATTTAAGAGAAAATTTTCTAGAAAATTTCATTTAAGAGAAAATTTTCTAGAAAATTTCATTTAAGAGAAAATTTTCTAGAAAATTTCATTTAAGAGAAAATTTTCTAGAAAATTTCATTTAAGAGAAAATTTTCTAGAAAATTTCATTTAAGAGAAAATTTTCTAGAAAATTTCATTTAAGAGAAAATTTTCTAGAAAATTTCATTTAAGAGAAAATTTTCTAGAAAATTTCATTTAAGAGAAAATTTTCTAGAAAATTTCATTTAAGAGAAAATTTTCTAGAAAATTTCATTTAAGAGAAAATTTTCTAGAAAATTTCATTTAAGAGAAAATTTTCTAGAAAATTTCATTTAAGAGAAAATTTTCTAGAAAATTTCATTTAAGAGAAAATTTTCTAGAAAATTTCATTTAAGAGAAAATTTTCTAGAAAATTTCATTTAAGAGAAAATTTTCTAGAAAATTTCATTTAAGAGAAAATTTTCTAGAAAATTTCATTTAAGAGAAAATTTTCTAAAAAATTTCATTTAAGAGAAAATTTCTAGAAAATTTCATTTAAGAGAAAATTTTCTAGAAAATTTCATTTAAGAGAAAATTTTCTAGAAAATTTCATTTAAGAGAAAATTTTCAAGAAAATTTCATTTAAGAGAAAATATTCTAGAAAATTGCATTTAAGAGAAATTTCATTTGATCGAAAATTTCATTTAAGAGAAATTTCTAGAAAATTTCATTTAAGAGAAAATTTTCTAGAAAATTTCATTTAAGAGAAAATTTTCTAGAAAATTTCATTTAAGAGTAAATTTTCTAGAAAATTTCATTTAAGAGTAAATTTTCTAGAAAATTTCATTTAAGAGTAAATTTTCTAGAAAATTTCATTTAAGAGTAAATTTTCTAGAAAATTTCATTTAAGAGTAAATTTTCTAGAAAATTTCATTTAAGAGTAAATTTTCTAGAAAATTTCATTTAAGAGTAAATTTTCTAGAAAATTTCATTTAAGAGTAAATTTTCTAGAAAATTTCATTTAAGAGTAAATTTTCTAGAAAATTTCATTTAAGAGTAAATTTTCTAGAAAATTTCATTTAAGAGTAAATTTTCTAGAAAATTTCATTTAAGAGTAAATTTTCTAGAAAATTTCATTTAAGAGTAAATTTTCTAGAAAATTTCATTTAAGAGTAAATTTTCTAGAAAATTTCATTTAAGAGTAAATTTTCTAGAAAATTTCATTTAAGAGTAAATTTTCTAGAAAATTTCATTTAAGAGTAAATTTTCTAGAAAATTTCATTTAAGAGTAAATTTTCTAGAAAATTTCATTTAAGAGTAAATTTTCTAGAAAATTTCATTTAAGAGTAAATTTTCTAGAAAATTTCATTTAAGAGTAAATTTTCTAGAAAATTTCATTTAAGAGTAAATTTTCTAGAAAATTTCATTTAAGAGTAAATTTTCTAGAAAATTTCATTTAAGAGTAAATTTTCTACAAAATTTCATTTAAGAGTAAATTTTCTACAAAATTTCATTTAAGAGAAAATTTTCTAGAAAATTTCATTTAAGAGAAAATTTCATTTAGGAGAAAATTTTCTAGTAAATTTCATTTAAGGGAAAATTTTCTAGAAAATTTCATTTAAGAGAAATTTTCTAGAAAATTTCATTTAAGAGAAATTTTTCTAGAAAATTTCATTTAAAAAAATTTTTCTAGAAAATTTCTCTTAAGGGAAATTTTTCTAGAAATTTTTTTTTAAGGAAATTTTTTCTAGAAAATTTCTTTTTAGGGAAATTTTTCTAGAAAACTTCTTTTAAGGGAAATTTTTCTAGAAAATTTCTTTTAAGGGAAAGTTTTCTAGAAAATTTCTTTTAAGGGAAATTTTTCTAGAAAATTTCATTTAAGGGAAATTTTTCTAGAAAATTTCATTTAAGGGAAATTTTTCTAGAAAATTTCATTTAAGGGACATTTTTTTAGAAAATTTCATTTAAGAGAAAATTTTTTAGAAAATTTCATTTAAGAGAAAATTTTCTAGAAAATTTAATTTAAGGGAAATTTTTCTAGAAAATTTAATTTAAGGGAAATTTTTCTAGAAAATTTAATTTAAGGGAAATTTTTCTAGAAAATTTAATTTAAGGGAAATTTTTCTAGAAAATTTAATTTAAAGGAAATTTTTCTAGAAAAATTCTTTTAAGGGAAATTTTTCTAGAAAATTTCTTTTAAGGGAAATTTTTCTAGAAAATTTCATTTAAGAGAAATTTTTTCTAGAAAATTTCATTTAAGAGAAAATTTTCTAGAAAATTTCATTTAAGAGAAATTTCTATTAAGAAAAATTGTTTAAAGTTCAGATTTTTTCTAACTCATTCCTTATGGCGTAATATTTATGAATTTTTATATTATGACTTTATTTGAGTTTAAAGTCAACATCCTTCAGAGCATTCACTTTTATTATGAAATAAGAATAAAAATAATAACAAAAACTAAAGAAAACATTGTATTTTAAATAAAACAGTCAGTCCAGCTCGACTATACAATAGCATACACCATGTTGTTGGTTGTAAGTGACTGCTACAATAAATTTATGAACGGTCCTCGTATAAATTGGTTTTCTTATTTATGCTTATGTGTGCAATAGATTATGATATTAACATTTATATAAAACTTATGCGTTTTGAAAGGATTTCTTTCTGGTAGTTAGATAAGATCAAGGACCGACCTTCGTATAATTTTGTACAGCAGTTTTATCTTAATTCGATCAAATATTTTTACAACTACCGTATATATGTGCGATTTATGGGTTTGAAAGTGATATTTGGAAGAGCGACTGTAATGGACCTCGTATATTTTGGCACATCATTTGAGAATATAAGACTTACTTTTGCTAAATTTAGTTAAAATTGTTTTATATTTAGGAGTTTTATGGACTAAAAAGATCATGAAATAATGGTCCAATCATAACCAATTTCAATAGACATCGACCTTGAACCAAAATAATACTAAGAAATCTTCAAAACTGCTACCTGTGCTTTTCGAAAAATACGGACGGTCGGACGGACATGCTTAAATCGCCTCAGGATGTGATTCTGAGTCGAACGTTATACTTAAAAGTGGTGGTGGGACTATTTCTTTCTGGCCGTTGCAAACATTTGCACTAACGCATAATACCCCAAATAGCTATGGTGGTGTAGGGTATAAAAATTAATATAAACAAATTATATCATCATTGTCTACTCCAGAATAAAATAAAGCAGACAGATTAAATTTTTTATATATATAAAAAAAGAAACTGATCTATATTTGATATTTTAATGAGTTTAATAAATAAACAAGAGAAAAAAGCAACAATAAAACAATCTTATTATATTGTTGTAAAATATTGAGTAAAAAAGGAAAAATGACCTTAATTTAATATCGAACAAGGGAAAAAGGAAAAAATGAATAAAACTTTTTAAAAAATAGTGCAATTTTAATTATCACTTAGATCACCGTTTAAAGCTAATTTCCAACAAAGTATTCCAAAAAAAGGTAATAAAACTATTTCTATTAAAAAAAGAATTAATCTCATAAGACAAGTGAATATGTTCAGCTAAATAAATATCAGTTAATACGTTACTTGTTTTTTAATAGCGATTTCTAGTCAACCATATGATTTTGTTTTGAAAAAGAAGGAAAATAAAAAAACGCAAAAAAAATATTAAAAAAAATAATAAATAAAAAAACATCTTGAAATAAACTAAAATAAACATCTGTAACGTAACGTGAATATTGAATGCATTAAATTTATTGCTGCTATAGCAGCAACAGCAACAGCAACACTCTCAATACTGAATTGCAATGCTGCACAACGTTACAGATACAGATTCCAATCTTCATGGAATGTCACCAAACTGGTTGATGAAACATTTAAAGTGAACAAAAGTTATAGAAAAAAAATATTATTTATTATTAAATAAAAAAAGATGGAAATTTACAAGAGACTGTAATAGAGGATTTATACCGGAAAATATTGCAATACAATACTATTTTAATACAATTTGAGAGGAAATTATCAATAACATTTTATTTAAGAGAAAATTTTTGATTAAAATCCATTGAAGAAATTCTTGGCAAAACTTCATTTAGGAAGGATTTTTTTTAAATTTCTTTTAAGAGAATATTTAAGAAGAAATTTTCTAGAAAATTTTACTTAAAAGAAAATTGCATTGAAGTTAAATGTCATTTAAGAAAAAATTTCTAGAAAATCCATTTAAAACCCAATTTTCTGGAAATTCTATTTAAGATCAAATTTTTAAAAATCTCTTATTTAAAACACAGTTTTATAAAAAAATTTCATTCTGTAGAAATTTCCACTAAAGAGTAAATTTATTTTGTTGAAGAGGAAATTTTATACAAAAAAATCTGAAAGAGGAAATTTTCTACAAGAATTTTGTGGAAGAGAAAAATTTTCTATAAAATTTTGTGGAAAAAAATTTGCTATAAAATTTTATGAAGGAGAAAATTTTCTATAAAATTTTGTGGAAGAGAAAAATTTCAATAAAATTTTGTGGGAGAGAAAACTTGCTATAACATTTTGTGGGAGAGAAAATTTGCTATAAAATTTTGTGGAAAAAAAATGTTCTATAAAATGTTGTTAAAGAGAAAATCTTCTATAAAATTTTATTTAACAAAAATTGCCTATAAAATGTTGCAGAAGAGAAGATTTTGTTTAAGAGAAAATATTCTATAAAATATTGTCGGTTTGAACATTTTTCTTTAAAATTTAGTGGTAGAGAAAATTTACTATAAAATTTTGTGGAAGAGAAAATTTTCTATAAATTTGTGTGGAGGAGAAAATTTTCAATAAAAATTTGTGGAAAAGAAAATGTTCTACAAAAATCTTGTGGAAGAGAAAATATTCTATAAAATTGAGTGGAAGATAAAATTTTCTATAAAATGTTGTGGAAGATAAAATTTTCTATAAAATGTTGTGGAAGAGAAAATTTTGTTTAAGAGAACATTTTTTATAAAATTTTGTGGAAGAGAAAAATTTCATTTAAGAGATTCTTTTGCATTCTGCTTTGTTTCCTTAATTTTATTTCACTCTATAAAATTTTATCTACTTTGTTAACAAATAAAATCAATCAATAAATAAAAACACTTTGACTTTAAATGGAATTTCAAATTCCAATTAAACACTTGATTTGCATATAAATATTCAATCATTCATACATCTGATCAGATCTGATGATAATTGAAAGGAAAGATTCCAATTGAAAATGAAAAGTAAAATTATTAAAATTTTATTTATTACAACAAAAATCTTAACAAATTCATTATTATTAAAACAAATAAACAAATAAATATTAAAATTAAATTTTCACATTAAAAATAGATTTTTTTGCAAAAATATTTATTTAGAAAAAAATATTTAAAAATAGAAACAAATTGAAAATTTCAAAGGTGAAAAATTTTGAAGTTAAAATTAGAATTAATTATTTTTATTGATGGTTACTTTTTGGCGGCCGAATTGCGGTTAAAGAGGCCGCATCATCATTATCTTTCTGTAGAAATAAATAAATGATATTTTTGTACCCTACACCACCAAAGGTATTATACGTTTGTGCTAAAGTTTGAAACATACAGAAGAAATTGTGTTACACCCATGTTTAAATATACTCGAATCACTTTCTAAGTCGATTTAACGATATCCGTACGGCCTTGAGAAGGTCTTTAATACTCTACGTGTTACGTGTTATTATTTCGGCCCAGGGACGAAGCCTCTTTCGATCTTATTCATACAAATATGAATAAGGTTTGAGCTCTTACAAGTACAAAATATAAAACGATTTTACTGAAATTTGGCTCAAATGATATTTTAAAATGCTATGCCAAATTATGCGAGTGTCGCTTCATGCCTTCTCATTGATCTCAAAAAAGTCCCCTCCCAAATATCATTATGAAGAGCTTAAATCCTATGAATGCGTTGGTATCGTAATAAAAATTAGTCATATTAAGATAAATATAAGTAAAACTCGATATAGTAAATTATACGACGGTCGGTTTATAATTTCTTCTAGCCCCCATATAACTCTTCAGAAAAAATCATTTTTAGACTATAAATTTCACAGAAAAGTTAGCGCGCATCTAAGTCAGAAAATCAAATTATACGAGGGTCGTTCATTAATTTTTCTTAACTCTTATTCAAATTATTTTGATGTAGGGTATTTAATGATCGGGTTTGTTCGATTGTAGCACTCTTACTTATTTTTAAATAAAGTGTTTTTATTATTCTTGTTATTTTCTTAATAATTAAGATTGATTACGTTCAGACACGCACGCCAGAATTTCCACAATAATTTACAAATATTTTACTTCGAAATGTTTTCTTTTCTATTAAAAATTAAATAATTTTTTTTATTTAATTTTTTTCTATTATTTTTTTCTTTATGGTGATCATGTTGACCATAAAAAAATTAATAGAAATTGTACATTTTATTTATACGTTTTGTTTTGTTTCTATTTATTTATAATTATTTATTTAGTTTATTTATAGAAATTGTAATTTATACGTTTGTGTAAAATTACATGTGACACATTTATGGCATCAAAATTATATTGAAATTGAAATGAATTTTTAATTAAGAAAAACAAATGAAAAAAAAATAATTAAAATGAAATTTAATTGCAATTTTATTAGGTGAATTTTTTTATTAAATAATTGCTGGATTTTTCTAGACACAGAAAAAAATAATACGAAATTCATTAAACAAAATTTTCTTTTCAATGAAATTGTATAAAAAATATAGTGATATTTTATAGCAAATTTTCCATTCAATGAAAAATTGTCTCAAATGAGATTTTCTAGAAATTTTTCTCTTAAGTTAAATTTTATAGGAATAATTCTCTTAAATGAAATTTTCTAGAAAATTTTCTCTTAAATGAAATTTTCTCTAAAATGAAATTTTTTAGAAAATTTTCTCTTAAATGAAACTTTTTTTAGAAAATTTTCTCTTAAATGAATTTTTTTTTAGAAAATTTTCTCTTAAATGAAATTTTTTAGAAAATTTTCTCTTAAATGAAACTTTTTTTTAGAAAATTTTCTCTTAAATGAATTTTTTTTTAGAAAATTTTCTCTTAAATGAAATTTTTTAGAAAATTTTCTCTTAAATGAAATTTTTTTAGAAAATTTTCTCTTAAACGAATTTTTTTTAGAAAATTTTCTCTTGAATGAAATTTTTTTAGAAAATTTTCTCTTGAATGAAATTTTTTAGAAAATTTTCTCTTAAATGAAATTTTTTAGAAAATTTTCTCTTAAATTAAATTTTTTAGAAAATGTTCTCTTAAATGTAATTTTACAGAAAATTTTCTCTTAAATGTAATTTTACAGAAAATTTTCTCTTAAATGTAATTTTTTAGAAAATTTTCTCTTAAATGAAATTTCTCTAAAATGAAATTTTTTAGAAAATTTTCTCTTAAATGAAACTTTTTTTTAGAAAATTTTCTCTTAAATGAATTTTTTTTTAGAAAATTTTCTCTTAAATGAAATTTTTTAGAAAATTTTCTCTTAAATGAAATTTTTTTAGAAAATTTTCTCTTAAACGAATTTTTTTTAGAAAATTTTCTCTTGAATGAAATTTTTTTAGAAAATTTTCTCTTGAATGAAATTTTTTAGAAAATTTTCTCTTAAATGAAATTTTTTAGAAAATTTTCTCTTAAATTAAATTTTTTAGAAAATGTTCTCTTAAATGTAATTTTACAGAAAATTTTCTCTTAAATGTAATTTTACAGAAAATTTTCTCTTAAATGTAATTTTTTTAGAAAATTTTCTCTTAAATAAAATTTTTTAGAAAATTCTCTTAAATGAATTTTTTTAGAAAATTTTCTCTTAAATGAAATTTTTTAGAAAATTTTCTCTTAAATGAAATTTTTTAGAAAATTTTCTCTTAAATGAAATTTTTTAGAAAATTTTCTCTTAAATGAAATTTTTTAGAAAATTTTCTCTTAAATGAAATTTTTTAGAAAATGTTCTCTTAAATGAAATTTTTTAGAAAATTTTCTCTTAAATGAAATTTTTTAGAAAATTTTCTCTTAAATGAAACTTTTTAGAAAATTTTCTCTTAAATGAAATTTTTTAGAAAATTTTCTCTTAAATGAAATTTTTTAGAAAATTTTCTCTTAAATGAAATTTTTTTAAGAAAATTTTCTCTTAAATGAAATTTTCTTAGAAAATTTTCTCTTAAATGAAATTTTCTTAGAAAATTTTCTCTTAAATGAAATTTTCTTAGAAAATTTTCTCTTAAATGAAATTTTCTTAGAAAATTTTCTCTTAAATGAAATTTTTTAGAAAATTTTCTCTTAAATGAAATTTTTTAGAAAATTTTCTCTTAAATGAAATTTTTTAGAAAATTTTCTCTTAAATGAAATTTTTTAGAAAATTTTCTCTTAAATGAAATTTTTTAGAAAATTTTCTCTTAAATGAAATTTTCTAGAAAATTTTCTCTTAAATGATATTTTCTAGAAAATTTTCTCTTAAATGAAATTTTCTAGAAAATTTTCTCTTAAATGAAATTTTCTAGAAAATTTTCTCTTAAATGAAATTTTCTAGAAAATTTTCTCTTAAATGAAATTTTTTAGAAAATTTTCTCTTAAATGAAATTTTTTAGAAATTTTCTCTTAAATGAAATTTTTTTAAGAAAATTTTCTCTTAAATGAAATTTTCTTAGAAAATTTTCTCTTAAATGAAATTTTCTTAGAAAATTTTCTCTTAAATGAAATTTTTTAGAAAATTTTCTCTTAAATGAAATTTTTTAGAAAATTTTCTCTTAAATGAAATTTTATAGAATTTTATAGATTTAAGTGAGTTTTGCTTTATCCAGGATTTCCATTGCAAATTCCTGATAATGACATGAAAAAGTTACGTTTGGAATCCGATTAAAAATATTTTATGCACAAGATTTTGTTTCTATATAAAATTCAACTCACACACACCTGCTGGGTATTTTATATATATACACACACTGTGCAAAAATATGTATTTCTCAACAAATCGTGCAAAGTAACAAAAATCTTAATTGATTGAATTAAAGAAAAAATAATATTTAAAGCCAAAAATAAATAATAAGAAAACAACAAAAACAAAAATTTCTTTTAATGTTGAAACATTAAAATAGTAAAGAGATAAAGAAAGAAACAAATATTTCGCTATAAATATTTAAGAACAAAATTTTAACGCGAAAAAATTAACCGACATCCCATTGTGATATCCTGTAGCGAATTAAAAAGCCACGAACAGAAAAAACACTTTATTAAATAGATGCGTTTTAGTTAGTGACTGAGTGGTGATAGGAAAGGCGGAGAATAGAGAAGAAATTAAGAAAAGAAAAAAATAATAATGCTGAAATTATGTTAGTGAAACAAATTTTGGTTATAAAATATTTACGACTTTAATAAACCTATTTCGATAAAAAGCATATTAATACAACCTTGACCAGTTTTTTTTGTTGAAGGGGATAAAATCAAAATAAGAACTTAAATATTGGAAATATTTTTTTTAGTGGATTTTAGATTTTTTCCAAGGTTATTTTTAATTTTTCTTTGATAGAAACTAAACATTTTTAGATACAATTAAAAAATTATCTAACCTTTAATTAGGCAATAGAAAATTTGCACTATTTAAGAGAATTTTTACTTACAATCTCTATAAATATTAAGCAAAATTTTCTAGAAAATGATCTTTTATCTGAAATGTTCTTAAAAAATGTTGAAAATTTATGGAAAATTTTCTCTTCAATGAAATTAAAAAAAAATTCTCTCTGCAATGAATTTTTATAAATTTTTCCTCTTCATTGAAATTTTCTTGATAATCTTCTCTTAAATCAAATTGTCTTCAACATTTCCTTCTAACTGAAATTTTTTAGAAAATTTTTTGCTTCAAAAAGAATTTTACAGAAAATTTGTTCTTCTAGAAAATTTTCCCATTTAATTAAATTTTCTAAAAATTTTTCTCTTTAAATCAATTTTTCTCTTTAAATCAATTTTTCTAAAAATGTTTCTCTTTAAATTAATTTTTCTGGGAAATTTTCCCTTTAAATGAAATTTTCTTAATTTTTTTCTTTTAACAAAATTTTCTCTTTTAAAGAAATTTTTTTAAGAAATTTTCTCTTTAAATGAACTTTTCTCTTTTAATATAATTTCTAGGAAATTTTCTCTTAAAATGAACTTTTCTCTTTTAATAAAATTTTCTAGGAAATTTTCTCTTTTAATGAAATTTTCTAGAAGGTTTTCACTTAAATGAAAATTTTCTGAAATCAATTTTTCTATTAAATGAAATTTTACCTTAAATGAAACCTCCTTTTTAATGTAATTTTCCTTTTTAATGAAATTTTGTTTTAATGAAATTTACCAGAAAAATTTCTCTTAATGACATTTTTTAGGAAATTTTCTTTTTTAATAAAATTTTGTAGAAAATTTTCTCATTCAATAAAATTTATTAGGAAATTTTCTTTTAAATGAAATGTTCTAAAAGTTTTCTTTTAAATTACTTTATTTTTTTCAATTTTTTTTTCTTCAAAAAATTAAAAAGTTTTCTAATTTACCAAAAAATAATTATTAACAAATTTTGTTGTTAAATAAAATCTATAAATTGTAATTTTATTTTTATTCCTGCATTTAATTTCTTTTTACAATTTTTGGCAAAACGTAAAACAATAATTTAATTAAAATTCAAATAGAAAATTACGAAAATTATTTAATTTCAAAATCTCTTTTTTTTCTTCAAAATTATTTTGTGCAACAAAATGTGGAAAGAACAAATGTTTATTTAATTTTATTATTTGTTGTTTTCTACAATAATTTTTTTTTTAATTTTTTGAATTATATATATTTTTTTTTGTGTTTTTGTAAATGTGCGAAAAGTACTTTGTGTCTAGATTTCAACAACTAAATACCACCTGTATTTAATATTCATTTCAATTTTAAATTTGATGAAAAACGAAAAAGAAATTGGAAAAAAATAATAAAGAATTTTTGGAAGTGTAAACAGAAAGTGCAGAAGAAAATTAAAATTATTTCTTACAAGAAATTTTGGAGAATTTTTTTTTTTCTAAAAATTAATTTTCAGAATATTGTTTTGTAAAAAGAAATATTCTAAAATATTTTCTCTTAAATTATATTATATAGAAAATTTTCTCTTAAATGACATTTTCTAGTAAATATTCTCTTAAATGAATTTCTCTTAAAAGAGATTTCCTCAAAAAATTATATTAAATTAAATTTTCTAACAAATCGTCTCTCAATTGAAATATTCTCTAAAATTTTCTCTTAAATGAATTTTTTTCTTAAACGAAATTCCCTAGTAAAATATCTTATAAATTATTTTTTTAGAAAATTTCTCCTCAATAAATTTTTTTCATCAGAAGTTTTCAGAAATCTTTTCTTTAACAAAATGTTTTATAAAACATTGTGTTAAATTTTTTTAATATTTTATAGAAAATTTTCTCTATAATAAGATTTCTAGAAAATTCTTCATTAAAATATATTTTTTTTTTGATTGATTCCTTCAATGAAATTTTATAAAATTTTTTTTAAATATAATTTTCTTCAAAATATCCTCTTGAAAGATATTTTTTTAACAAAATTTGCTGTTAAATGAAATTTTCTAAGAAATTTTTTCTGGAATGAAATTTTTAGAAAATTTTCTCTTCCATAAAATTTCATGGTTTTGTAAACTTTAATGTAAACTTTAATGAATATTTTTTAGGTTATTTTCTCTTAAATGTATTTTAATAAATGAAATTTTCTCGTTTTTTGTTTGAAATTTGCAAAAAATCTTTTTTATGAAAAATTTTCTCTTAAATGAATTTTTTTTGGAAATTTTTTTCATTAATGAAATTTTATAAAAAATTTTCTCTTAAATTCAATTTTCTTGAAATTTTCTCTTAACTTCAATTTTCTTGAAATTTTCTCATAAATTAAATTTTCTAGAAAATGATCTGTTTTAATGAAATTTTCTAAAAAATTATCTTTTTTTACGAAACTCTCTTAGTGAAATTCTATAAAAAATTTCTCTTTACAGAAATGTTATAAAAAATAAAGCTTTTCAATGAAATTTTATATAAGTTTTCAATTAATTGAAATTTTATAGAAAATTTTCTCTTTTATTAAATTTTATATTTTCCTTTTAAATGAAATTGTTTAAAGATTTTTCTCTTAAATGAAGTTTGATGGAAAATTTTTCTCTTTAATGAAATTTAACAGAAAATTTTCTCTTTGTTAAAATTTTATCGAATATTTTCCCTTCAATAAAATTTAGTACAAAATTTCCTTTTAAATTAAATTTGCTAGAAAAAATTCCTCTTAAATGAAATTTGCTAGAAAAATTGTCTTTTAAGTGAAATTTTCTAGAAAATTTTCTCTTGAAAGAAATTTCCTAGAAAATTGTCTCTTAAATGAAATTTCCTAGCAAAAATTTCTCTTAAATGAAATTGTTTAAAAAATTTCTCTTAAATGAAAAATAGACAATTTTCTCTTTGATGAAAACATTTTAATTCACTTACCTTTGCGAAAAATGATATCTGAAAATAAAGTAAAATAATTTAGTTAAAACAAAAAAATTTAATTCTCAAAAATTTTAATTAAAAATATAATTTTTTTCTTCAAAGTCTTGACGTCCATTAATTATTGTTTAATTATATAAATTAAAAACTATTTTTAAAACAAAATGAATACCCCTACTGTTTGCTATTTTTGCCACAAAATAATTCAAAATATCAATATGACCGCCTGTAGTTTATAAATTTTTTTGTTCAAATTTATTAACAAGTAATAATTTTTATAAAAATAATTATAATAATAACAACAACAATTAAGAGGAAAACAAATTGAATTGCAAAATTTGTAGAGGCTGTTTCAAATTTCCATGAAAATAAACAAAAATTCAAATCGAAGAAAATCTAGTGGAGAAAAAAATAAGAACAAGAGTTTTTAATTATAATTAAAACGCAAAAAGAAATACAAATTATTTTACAAAAAAATTTTATTTGAAATTAAAATAAGAACAAGTAAGAACTCTATGTTGGGCTAAGCCGAATCTTTAATACCCTTCAGGACAAATGAGTGTGTAGAAAATACGTTTATATACTTCTAAACCGATTTTGATCATATTTGAAATGGTAATGAAGTATATATGTGGGATAGTTTTATTACAAAGTTTGATGACTTTGATTAAAACACAATTCTTTAATAGATTTTAGTTTATTATATATAATATATATATGGCTTAAGTCTAGGGGGTATTTATAGTTTAATTCAACATTCAATTATACTTATTCACTTGGATTTTAAGACACTTTCACAACTTAAATTTATCACTTGACTTCTTACAACTTTACAACTTAACAACTTAACAACTTAACAACTTAACTCTTTCAACTCTAGACTACGACTGCCCTGGACCAGTGCTCAAACTCAACTATATACGGAATTGACCGTCTATTGAGATCTAATCGTTACTCGTCAGTTTTTGTCGATTCTAGAATATTCTTGTCATATACTGTCATCTCTCTTCGTCCTATTCTGTCAAATACAACGGTCGTTTTAATATTAGTTTTAACTGCCATCAGTCTTAACCCTTAGTAGGGTCTACCCGATCGTGTGCGACCAGGCTCCAATCCCACATATATAACTTAATATTATAGCAAAATTTCAATATAATTTGTCGATTTATACTTCAGATATCGATCTATATCTTTTAATTTACAAAAAACGATTTTGCTGGATGTGAGCGTGGCAACAACAGACGGAAAGACAGACGAATATAGGTATATCAGCTCATATATATTCATTATGGGTATCTGAGATGATTCCATCTTAGCGTTACAAATGGAATAACAAAGTTAATATACCCACTTGTGGTGCTGAAGGGTATAAAAAATTAAATTGAAATCTGTTAATTCAAAATTTCATTATTTGTCAGACCGCACGTCCACTTTATATGATAACTTAAATCAGGCAGATGCTAGATAAAGTTCTCGATAAAAATAATGGCTCTTTAGTATGTCTGGCTAAACCGGCCGGTTTCGCTGTTTGTGTTTTTGTGTAAAGGAAAATTTATAAATAAATAACAAGTAAGATTCGGCCATGTCAAATCTTCAACACCCTCCACCATAAATATATGTAAGTAAATACATTACGTTTCGTACATACACAGTCACACACACACTCACACATATACTCACTAATACGATATATGAAAATGAGCCATAAAATTAGTTGTATAGTTAACTATAACTTTTTTGTACTGGACCGATTTTTGAAATAATTATGAAGTTCACATGACTTATTATGACAATTTTACGGAAATTCATCGCTTGAACTTAAAGGTTGCATCAAAAATCGGTCAATATCTTTAAATATACTTAAACGATTTCATTGGTTTTAAATAAGAAACTTTTTAGAACTCTAGTGAATACTTCAGCCAAATTTCATTGATCTCTGTCAGTTTTTGTGGATTAGCAAAATCGACTCAGATTTTAATTACATGCAAGACTATATAATTACATTATGGGATTTAAAATAATTCCTCCTTAGCGTTACAAATGGAATGACGTAGTTAATGTACCTTCTACAACACTTGTGGCGGTGGAGGGTATAAAAAATTGAGTATTTCAGTGTTGCTGTGTCCATAAATAACTTTAATTTCTGTTTATTTGACTAAAATTATTATGGCAAAATTATATTTCTTTAAAACATTTTTTTTTTATTTTTTTATTTTATTTTCCTTAAGAGCAGAAATTCCAAAAAAGAATTTATTAACACCCGCTGATGGTTGAAATGGGCCATTAACATTCTTATGGGCAAATTATTTCCAAATAAATGGAATTCTAAATTTGAATTTTTCTCTATAAAAAAACACAAAATTTGCATTAAAAGAAAATAAAGAGAGAGAAATTTTTAAGAGCAAAAATATTCCCTCTCAAGAGCTTTTTTATAGATTTTTTTCCTAATTGGAATTCAAAATTTTTGAAATAAAAAAATAAATTTTGATAAATCGAAATTTGAAATTTAAGTATTTCACTTTCATTTCAGATTTCAATCTTCTTTTTTTTATTTGAAAACACAAATAAATTAAAAATTTATTTAGAAAAAGAGGTGTGTTCAAGGAAAATTAATTTCTACATAAATTATCAATATTTTGAAATTTCTTTTGAATCTGAAATTTTACTACGAATTAAGAAGTGAAAAATTTATATTTTGTTTTGCACAAAATTTCAAAATTAATTGTTATTAAAAAAAGATTAAAAAGCAAATAATTGTTTTGAATTAAATCATTAATTCAAATCAATTAAATTAATCAATAAAACATGATTTTTGGAAACTTCTAAATTTAAATTTCAGTTTAAATTCAATTTCAGATTCTGGTTCCAGATTTTAGTTCAGTTCTAGTTCTATTCAAATTCCGCTTTAACTCAGTTGATGTTCCGTTCTAATTCGGCTCTAATTTAGTTCTAGTTCAGTGCTAGTTCAGATCTAATTCTGCTCTAATTCAATTCCAGTTTAGTTTAGTTGTAATTGAATTATAATTTAGTACTAATTTGGTTCTAGTTCAGTTCTTATTCAGCTTTTATTTAGTTCTGGTTAAATTCTGATTCAGTTCTAGTTCAGTTCTAATTTAGTTCTTGTTCAGTTCTAATTCAATTCTTATTCAGTTTTAGTTAAATTCTGATTCAGTTCTAATTTGGTTCTAGTTCAGTTCTAATTCAGCTTTTATTTAGTTCTGGTTAAATTCTGATTAAGTTCTAGTTCGGTTTTAATTCAGTTCTTATTCAGTTTTAGTTCAGTTCTACTTCAGTAATAATTCAGTTCTAACTCATTTCCAATTGATTTCTAATTCAGTTATAGTTCAGTTTTAATTTAGTTCTAGTTCAGTTCCAGTTAAGTTCTAATCCAGTTCTAGTTCATTTCTTGTTTCGTTATAACTTAGATCCAATTAAGTTCTATTTGATCTCTAGTTCATTTGAAGTCAGATCTTAAGCAGATTTTAATTTAGATTGCAATTAGGATTTTAGTTCAGATTCCACTTTAGATTTATTTTCAGATTCTAGTTCAGAATACAGTCATCAGTTTTGGGTTTAGATTCTAGTTCTGTTCTAATTCAATTTTAATTTACAGCATTATTCAGTTCATGTTCAAAGTTCAGTTCTCAGTTTTAATCAGATTTTCGTTCGTTACTGATTCTATTTTATTTCAGATTCTACTTCAGATTCAACTTCAGTTATGATTCAGATTTTAGGTTAATTTTACATCAGATTCCGGTTTATATTTTTAGTGTTCCAAAGCTTATTTTCACATTATTAAAGATCAAAGGTGCTTAACAGACTCTGTAAAATGTCCAACTCTTGTGTGAAAATATACGAATTAATAAGTTCTCTTTGTCATTTCTCAATATTTATTTAACAAATACCATTAATTTATTATTAAAAGTTAAATATATTTAGAAAAAACAACACACACACACATGTAAAGGTGTTGTAAACGCCATTAGCGCCCAAACTCATGTCATCTCACGCTCTTAAAATAACAACATAAAGTTTAACAAAGAGCGTGTGAAATATTTGAAAAATTAATTATGTAAAAATTAAATAAACATCTCTCTTTCATGTCATCTACGTCAATAGTGAAAAAAAACAACAACTACTACTGATCTTGGTCATGCTGGTGCTGGTGCTGGTGCTGCTGAAGAAGAAACTCCTTTTTCAGTGGAAAAACAAAAATGTTGAAAAATAAAGAAACAGATTTGTTGTCAATAATTTGTAGTGGGCAGCAGTTTAACTTAAACCGATCGATGATGAAGATGAACAAGAAGCGTTTTTATTGTTTAAACAAATACAAATAAATAAATAAATAAACTCAACAACAACAACAACAATAAGAGACCACAAGTGATTATAAAAAGATCCTTTAATTTGCATAATTCTCAGAATATACAAACGAGCAAAAGAGTTATTGAAATGTAAATTATAAAATACATAAAATGTATGAATAAAAACAAACAAACAACAACAACAACAAGTATTTTAAAGAAACAACAAACAATTCCTTTCATAACTATTTAATAACTCAACAAGTTCCAATAAAACAAAAATTAAGTGAGAACAATATGGGCGGCTATGAGGAATTTTGTACACCCTTATTTTAGATTATAGTTTATATTTCTGTAAAGAATCTAAAACAGATTCTAGATTTTAGTTTAGATTGTAGTTCATATTCTAGCCAAGATTTTAATTTAAATCATAATTTAGGTTGTAGTTAAAAATCTATTTCAGATTATAGTCTGCTGTAGTTAAGATTCTTATCCAGATTTTAGTTCAGATTCTTCTCCAAATTTTAGTTCAGATTCCATTTCAGATTGTAGTTCAGATTCTAGTTCATCTTTTAGATTCTAATTTAAATTCAATGGCAGATTTCTGATCAGTTCCAGTTCACGTTTTAGATTTAAACAGATTCTAATTCTGATTCCACATAGGATTCCGGTTTACATTCTTGTTCAGATCTTATTTCAATTTGACTTCGAATTCTAATTTAGATTCTAGTTAAGTTCTAAATCGGTTCTAGTTCAGTTCTAGTTCAGTTCCAGTTCAATTCTAGTTCAGTTCTCGTTCAGTTCAAGTTCAGTTCTAGTTCAACTCTAGTTCAGTTCTTGTTTAGTTATAAGTCACTACTTGTTCAGTTGAAGTTCACTTCCATTTCAGATACAGTTCTGGATTAATTCTAGTCCTGATGTAACACAAAGTATTACAAACTAAGTATACCCCCATTTTTATCTGGAAATAACGTAGAACCCCAGAAATGCAAATAAAAATATCTTACAAACGTATCTTTGTCTAAATGTTATGAGATCTTTAAGGTTTATGGTAGAAACAAAGATTTATACAGAGAAAATGAGGTTTAAATGATCAAAACCATCAAATAAACAAATAAATGAATAAGAAAAATATCTTAAAGAAAAATATCCAATAATCGCATTCAAACAAGAACACAAAAATACAGATACTCAAGTTCAACAGGTTAAAAACCACTTAACATGTTGCAACCTAACCAATATACTTGCATATACACACACGGACACACACTCACTAATATCTTATGGTAACATTTAAATGAAACTGCATCAATCACTGAAGATGTGAAGAAGAGCAAAAGATGCAAATGTTGATCTTCATCCATGTGCTGATGATGAAAGAAACAAAAAAAAAAAAAAAACAAAGGTAACATGCAGAGTTGGAAATTAAGATGGATAAAGTTATGTTTGGATACAAAAACTATCAGTTTATTTCTTCTTCTTGTTCTTAATACGAGATAACTTCTACATCATTATTGCCAACAATAATAACTGTGTGAATGTGTTTCTGAAATTGTTTTGCTTTGTGTAGTTCTAAACGCCAGTTTGTTGTTGTTTTTTTTTTTTTTTTTGTTACAAAAAAGTTCTGAAAATAAACCATAAAGTGTCTTAAAGTAAACAGAAAATGCGGCATCGTTGACTCTTAACGAGGCCGACAACATGGTCATCATCATTTTTATCGATTTACTTACGACAAAATGCAATACAAACTAAAAATTTAAATGCACTATGGGTTGAATTTAAATAAAATGTAATTAATTTATTCAATTTGGATAAGTAATCAAATGTTTATATTATAATATAGCAAAAGCTCTAAGGTATTTTTGAACAAAATTTATTATAAAGGTCAAAGTTCGTTAAAACTTCAAGACTTTTGTAAATTCATCAATGGAAAGGTCAAAGGTTATTGATATTTTGTCGATATCGAAAGAAATCAGAGGTTATTTTTATTTAAGATATAACTCTTCTTAAAGTTATAAAACCTTTTTAACTTTTCATTTATTTCTTGTCTCATTTCAGGTGATAATTATTATAAAATATTATAAAATAAAATTATATAAGATGCACTATGGGTTGACATAACTTATATTAAAGGTATTTAATTAAAAATAAGTACAGATTTTAAAGCAATATTTATTTTTTTAAATGGTTTAAGGCTGTGAAAATTCCAAAATTTTTGTAAAATTTAAAATTTTCATTGAAAATTTCAAATTTATGTGAAAATTTTTAATTTTAGTGAAAATTGCTAATTTAAAATTTTTGTGAAAATTTTTTAAATTTTATTGAAAATTGCTAATTTTAAATTTTATTGAAAATTTCAAATTTTAGTGAAAATTTAAAATTTTATTGAAAATTTCAAATTTTATTGAAAATTTCAAATTTTATTGAAAATTTCAAATTTTAGTGAAAATTAAAAAATTTCAAATTTTATTGAAAATTTCAAATTTTAAACAGAAACTTCAAACTTAAGTAAAAATTTTTAGTCAAATTTCGTTTTAAAAAATAACCTTCATTGTATTTTTCAATAATTCTCAGACCCATAGTGCAAGCTTGCAATCATTTAAGACAAACATCACTAACAGCATGTTTAAGTTTTTTTTTCAATTCTTCTACATTTTTGTTATTGTTTTTTTTTTTTTATTTCAAATCTAAATTTTTTGAAAAGGCATTCAGGCTTCAACTATAAAGAACATTCCTTTAAGTCATGTTAGTTCATCATCATCCGTAAATTTCAAGTTCTTGCAAAGATTTTTAGTGATGTGCACTTTCTGCTGTTGTTGCTGTTGCTGATTGTTGCTGCCAATGATGATGATGATGTTATTCTGGTTGCCGCGATCAGCAGCAGCAGCAACAATATTTACAAAACTTAAACACTGTACAGTAGCAGTTATTTGCATTTCTAGCTTGCAACCAACCGACCAACCAACCAACGAATCAACCTCTTTTCAGCCGTTTTGTCTCTTTATTTACTTTGTGTTCCCTTGTTTTTATTTCTTTCTTTTTTTTTACTTTAAGCCTTCATCACCATCATCATATGATCGTCATGATCATGGTTGAGATCTTTAAGAAGTCGTTATTTTATTGAGTGACTGATCAAAAAAAAGGAACTATTCGAATGAGCTTTAAATGTTGTTCCATCTTGTTTGTTAAAATGTGAAAAATTTCTTATTTAAATATTGACATGTTCACGTTGATTTGTACGATCGATCGTTTGCTCGATCGTCGTAAGAACGTTTCATGTAGTCAATGCGTAAAAAGAGTGTTTTATTCTTTTAAGATCTTAAGATAATGTTGGGTGATGACGATAATGATGTCGATTTAACTTAAAATTAAAAACAGAGTGGTAGCGATCAATTGGGAGCTTTTAAAGGAGTATAAAATTTGTATAAAATTTTAAATTTTCAAAAACTATGTATGCAATTCACTCAAAGTAAAGTGAGGGAATTTATAAAATTGAGGGGTTCAACTGTTCATTTCCCACGCCCTTGAAATATATTTGTTACACTCAATAACATCGTTTAATATGTAAATTTTTGTTCATACTTGTTTGCAGTTCTAACAGAAAAAAACATCGCAACAATTTTACAACTAGAATCAAGATAAACGATATTTATACAGTGGAATCGAGTTAAAGTGAACACTGGATGCTACGAACGCGCAAACTATTGCATTGAAGACTCTTAAGAAAGAACATCACCAACCTTTTTAATGTGAAATCAAAAGTTACTTCAATACTTTGCAAAATGCTGTGCTTTAAAAAAGGCGTGGAGAATGTCCCCACAATCGTCACAATTCAAGCAAGTCTCTAAAAATTGGCTAGTTAGTGGAGAAATGCTTAAGGCAAAAGCAAAAATAAAATACATCAACAATTACACTCCACTGGAGGATTCAATGAAAACGCTGGCTGGATCCAAGCGTTTAAACCCAGTTATGGAATTCGTTTATTAAAAATATGTGGAGAAGCTCTCCTCCGATATTAGTTCCATCGATCCATTTAAAATTAAAGAAAGCCACTTTAATAAAAGAACATGAGTGCTGAACCAATATACAACGCAAATGGATCTGAAATCTTTTGGTAGATGTAAAAGTCTTACCAACTAAGACAATATCCCATGTCATCGAGTCGAGCAAGAACTTATTTCAGAAGCAGGATCTATTTTCGTGGTAAACATGTCCTCAAATAACCCCAAATTATCCAAATTCAAAAGAACATATTTTACAGTGGGTTATTAGAAAGAAAAAATCAAGTGAATTTTTCAATGAATTAACACCCAAAGTTGCTACTAATATTCTAGCGTTGTCTTGGGAAAAAGTTGTCACAAGACATGATAAGTGACTGTGTAATTTCACAAGATTGTGAAGAAGCAGAAAATATGTCTTTAAATTTATTGAGAAATTCGATATAAAGTGCAGAGGACATCGGAGGAAGGATGAATATTGAATCTATTATTCCCGATACAGATAAAGACAATCTGAGTATTAGCACAGATAACGATAATTATAATAACTATAACGCTGTTATAGTTCTTTTGACATTCGATATGTGCTTTACATGCGGGGTACCTCTCCCTCTGATCCTATCCGTTCTACGTTTTGTCCAGCAAAACAGTTCCTTGAATAAGTTGTTGGGATAAAGCTCTCGTTTTTGTATTTCTTTGGATATTTGAAAATCAATATTAACTTTGTAAATAGAAGATCTCTCCCCCTGGTCCTATCCGTTCTACATTTGGTCCAGTAAAATAGTTCCTTGAAAAAGTTTCTGGGATCAAAATTGAGAACTATCGCTGTTATAGTTCTTTAAATATTTGATAAACAATATTTCCTTTATATGGGGAGTACCAATCCACATGGTCCTATCGGAACTTTTTGTAGCCTATATTACTTTCAATTACATTATATCAAAATTGACCAAGCCATTTTGGAGTCTATGCGTTACATACATACATACATACATACATACATACATACATACATACATACATACATACATACATCCTATTTTATATAGATAGATAGATAGATAGATAGATAGATAGATAGATAGATAGATAGATAGATAGATAGATAGATAGGCATTATGATCAAGTCCAGTACGATCTTAATCATGGTATTTCTGGAAATAATGGTTTGTAATAGACGCTAAATGGTCTGACGGTTGTGGTATTCTGGGACTTCAGTACGTAGGAGTGACATTCTACGTCCCGATAAAACTTGGCAGGTCTCAAGGTACGTTCGAGAATTGTCGCCGTTAGGTTGGTGGTACAGGTTCGGATGTATTTTTTCCCCGATTAACGCGGATCTGGCTCTGGCTTTTGATCTCATATGGACCCCTTGTCAACCCTCGCATGCCTCACTGCTTGCAAAGATAACCATGGGATCACAACGCGACTGTACAACGAATTGAGATAGCGGCTTTGAGTTGGGACCAAATAAAAACGATAATGAATACCAATCAAAACAATCAAACTGGAGTAGAATCTACAGGTGAAGCAGATAATCCTTTAAAGAAAAGTGTGTTTACGGCAAGAACACCGCAACGGAAAACAGAACAAATAGTAGAAGGAAATTGCAGAAAAACTGTCGGCTCTGACGCATTTAGGCGACATGGAGACCTTATATCTTCTCTGATGGATTTTGTAAAAACGAAGAATAATGTACACCACAGTATTAAGGATCAAGTTCGAAAAATAAGGGTGACATATAACGAGAACATCCGATGTATTGCAAGAGAAAAAGGAAGATTCCCTTAGGAAACAGGAGCAGGCAGCTCAAACATCACCGGGCGTTTCAAAAAGTAGCTCAATGACTATAAAAAGGACTAGGGACCTCAGTGAGGATATTCCAAATAAGAGAAAAAAACAATTGACGGAACCAAGAGAGGTACCAATTGATAACAAGGCTTCCGAAATTTCAACACTGCCTGTATGGACGAAAGTAAAAAGCAAAAAGTCGTTACCAAGAAAGAAGAATAAGCCAAATGCATTGATTATTGCAGCGAACGGAGAGTCTACATATGCAGATATTCTCAGGAAGATAAAATCAGACTCAACTCTCAAGGATCTCAGGGAGAGTGTTCAGAGAATACGTAGAACTCAGAAAGGAGAGTTGATAATGTGAATTAGGAATAAAGTGAACAGACTTTGCACTAATTAGTTCACTCTATCCAGACTCTACTGTTTTTTTATATTTATCACAAATTAACTTGAAATTTTTAGCAGAACAGTTTTATGAAAATTCAAATTTTTTCAATTATTAAATTTTTATTTAATTAATTATTTAAATTTAAATTTTGAAAAATCTAATTTTTATAAAAAAATAAAATTTTAATGAAAAATTGAATTTAAAAAAAAAATTGAAAATTAAAATTTTTAGTGAAAATTACAGAAAAAAAAGAAATTTTTCATGAAAATTGCAATTTTTTGCAAAAAATTAAAATTTTAGTGCAAATTTAAATTTTTATTGAAAATGTTAATTTTCTGTGAAAATTTTAATCTTTCAGTAAAATCTAACATTTTTAGTGAAATTTTAAACTTTCAGTGATGAAAATTAAAAAGTTGAAAAGTTATTTTTAATACAAATTTTCCATTTTTAGTGAGAAATTAAAATTTTGTAAAATTTTAAATTTTAGGTGAAATTTAAATTTATAAATAATAATTTGATGTTTAAGTGAAAATTTAAATTTTTAGTTAAAGTTTTAATTTTGGGTGAAAATTTCAATTGTTTTTTATTTTTTGGAAGAAATTTCAATTCATATTAAAAGTTTCAATTTGTAATAAATAGCTGAATTTGTGAAATTTTCACTTCATAATAAAAATTTACGTTTTTAGCGAAAAATCCAATTTTTATTAAAAAAATGTAATGAAAAATTTAATTTAAAAAAAATCTTGAAAATTAAAATTTGAATTTTTTATTGAAAATTTTACATTTTAGTGAAATAATAAAATTCATATTTAGCAAAAATTCGAATTTTTGGTGAAATTTTTAATGATAATTTAAATATGAAAAAATCAGTTCTTTAGTTAAGTAAATATTTAAAATTTTAGTGAAATTTTCACTTTACATATGAAAGTTTAATGTTTTTTGTGAAATTTAAATATTTTTAGTAAAAATTTAAAATTTTTGATGAAATTTTCACTTTAAATCAAAATATAAATTTTTAAGTGGAAATTTAAATTAAAACGTTTAGAAAAAATTAAAAATTTTATTGAAAATTTGAATTAAATTTGTGTGAAAATTGTGAAATTTTAACCTCTTGCAAAATTTCAAATTCTAGTGAAACTTCACTTGAAATGAAACGAAATTCATTTTATAAATTCCCGCATTATTGAAACATTAAAAAATCGATTTATTCACGTTTTATTCACAAAACTTATTTTTATTTATTTCGAACTTCATGAATTTTGCTGACTAAATATTTGTTCCACTTGAGAAAAACTAAGATTAAAAAACCCTCATTTCATCAACAGCAGCACTATCAGCAGCCCAAATCCTTTCAGTTGATCCAAAAACGAAAAAAAAACTTCATAAAAATTTATAAAACTTATTAAAATGTTAATTAATGCAAAAGAATGTTGTGATGATGAATGATTGGGCTTAATAATTTTGAAAGGTGGTCCCAACAACAACAACTACAATAAAACCAACAACAACAACAAGAACTCATTCACAGTTTCTAAATATTTTGAAATTTTACTTTTTCAAATCGTATGATCTTTTACTGACAAAAAAATTTTTTTAAATATTTTTTTTGAAACTTTAGCTTTAGGACTGGGACAGACATTGAAAGCTTCCATAATACATACAGTAAATTTTTAAGAAGCAATGTAACCCCGATTAATAGATCATATGACAACAATATTATCAGAGACTTAACTCTGCCGTCAAAAACTGATCATAAAAATATTTTTGTGAAATAGAAATTTTGTGCTGGAGCGTCATGTGAAGAATGTGCAGATTGAGAATTTGTAATAAGCGATACAGAAGTACCAAGTTGCCACCTGATGTGAGATTGATTTATCACGGGGAGGTTCAGAGAATCATGATACTTAAGTCGGAAAAGATCACACAGAACAATGCTCCCAATAAACAAATTAACACTCATAAGTGATTGAGGAAATTATCTAAGACCTCATAAAGTATATATATATATATTATTGCATTATATCAAAATCTGAGCCGATTAAGCTACGTCCGTTCTCACGCATAGAATAATTGTCCGAATTCAATAAAATTTGCCTCAAGTGTTTGTTGTTATTCTAAGTAATTACTTATTTGAAACCGGTTTTGAAATCAGTTTTTTTTTTTTCAAAAAAGTTATAGACCGATATCTGAGACAACTTCAAAATTCTGAAAAATAACTTTTCAATTTTTTTCAAAAAAAAGTAACTGGATTTGAACAAAAATTTAAATACAGTGTACATTTGTAAAGACTTCATCAAAATTGGGTCAATGGCAAACAAGTTATAGGCTAAACTATGCCTCTGTGTGTCATTTAGGTCGTAATTTTGAAGATAATTTTCTGAAATTTGGCATATGATTTTATTTTGATACAAAAAGAAACTCCAAAAAAAAAACTAAATTGTGTTGGGCCATAATTTGACCTAGCTCCCATATAAGGCCCCTTCCCGGAATATGGTTTATAGCTTGTAAAACTATTAAATATGAACCAATTGTACTGATATTTGGTACAGTTGATTCTCCAACCGTCTTGAATATATTTTATTATTTTGACCAACGTCAATCCAAAATTTGATATGGCTCACCTATGAGGTCCCTTCCGGAAAAGTATGTAAGACTACTTCTAGTAAAATTCAGTAAAATCACTTTCCAAAATGTCCTCAATATATTATTAATTTGACCAATGTCGTTCCATATTTTGCTTTATCCAACATATAAGGCCTCTTCCCGGAAAACTGGTTCAAGTTTATAAAACAATTATTTAAAGTCCAATTCTATTGAATTTCTCAACAATCAAATTTTCTAAGTGTCTTAAATATATATTAATAATTTAGCCAATCTCGATCCATATTTTTCAACAGCCTTCCCTGAAAACTGTTTTGAGTTAGTGAATAATGGCCCCCTATGTAGTTATATGTATGTCAATCAATTTTCGTTACGTTTATTTTTCTAACTGTATTGAATATTTCTCTAACTGTATTAAATATATTTTATTTATTTGACGAACATCAGGCAATGATTTGCTATAGTTCCTCTTCCAAGAAAACGGTTTTAAATTTGTCTCACAACCATATTATGTTTAATAATATGTTTTTGTTATCGTTCACAACTATACTATGATTGTGAGACAACCATATTATTTGTTGGTTAATCACAAAATATATAAAATGCCATAAATACATTTTTTCGGAACATTCCTACTATAAGTGTATTTGTTTGTTATAATTAAAGTTTTTGTCACTCCTCACTTCACTTCGCTTCACATTATCAAATGCAAAATGAAACTTACAAATTTATTAGTTGCAAAAATAAAATAAATACAAAAAATAAAAATCTGTTTAACACAAAGTTTTAATATTTATGTGAATTTCAATTCACTTGTGAGTTTATAAATTTTGTGCGAATTTCAAATTTATTATTTTTTCGAAATTGTTTGCTTATGGCCACGTTCACTTTGTCTACAAAATAAAAAGAAATAAAAAAGTTGGAAAAAAAAATTCAAAAATTGTTTATTTATCTTTCAAATGCTTTTCCTCAAAAAAATCAGCAAAATAATAACAACAACAGAAACAAAAAAAGTTTAAACAAAAAATAATTAAATGAAACATTAACAAATTTGTTGCGAGTAAAAATCAAATTTGGCAGAAGCCACTTAGAACCAAAAAAAAAAAACAATTAAATAAATAATAGAAATTAATTGTCAGAAACGTAAAGGTATGAAGAGTTACGAAAGACAACTTTAATCATATGAGATCAAAGTCCAATTTAGTTTACTCAAAAATTTTCGATCAAAAACTTTCTGTGTTTCCATTCGTCTTTAGATTAATTGAATACAAACCTGAACCATGATCTCTAATATATAAAAGATCTATATTGGGATAACAGAACGGGTCAATGAATTTCTTAAATTCGGTCCAGTATAATTTGAAGTGTTTTCGAAAAATGTATTTACTTCACTTACATATTTGTGGTGGAGGGTATTGAAGATTCGATATTGCCGAATATAGCACCTCTAACTTATATTAAATAAGTATAGATGAGGAAAGAAAAAGTGGCCCCAGCAACTGCATAATGTTACCATAAATTATTAATTTAAATGATCGAGTGAAATAAAACCACACGCCTTTTTATCGCTTATCGTTTTCAAATAACCATAGAATATCATCAGTGGAAGAGAGCAGATGAAATGTTTAAAAACAGAATTGTTCAAATAGCTGTGCCGAATCCTCAGTACCCTGCACAATATACATGAGTCAGGCAAGGATTCCAATATACTTATAGGACTACACTCAATTTTCTTTCTCATAGCAAACACGATTATTTAGGAGTCATATATCTACTGATCAGGTTAAGGATCATGTTTTGTTTGAATATTTATTGCTTTAAATTTGAAAAAAATGGGGTTATCTGAGATATCGGTCCTATATTTTTGTACAGTCCATGCCAAATTTCGTTGAGGTTGGACCCTTAATAAAGAAGTTAGAATACCAACAGCAGATGGACAAACATAGATAAATCGATTATATATCCTTAAAGAGATCTTAAATGAGATGACAGAAATTGATAGACAGAATAGAATTCCATATGAGTTACAAATATTTTTTTGATCAATTTATAAAAATTTTAAACAATAATATTTTTTAAGATATTTAGCTCAGAGTCTTCAAGTCGTAGTCTTGGGCATAAACTGAACGGTTCAAATATAAATCAGACGGTTCAATAAATAAGACACTTTGACGTGAAAATGCTCACTTCCTTCTCAGAAGAATCTGGAATTGGAGTATAAAATTCGAAACTTTTCTAAAGGGACGTTCTTATTCTTTCCCAATCTTGTTTCTGATGTAAGAATTTAGGAATCGAAGCAAAGGTGAATCATTATATTTCAGGCACCCAATTTTCATAATCTATTCTAACGAATCTTATACAATTTATGCCCCCAAAGTTGCAATGAATTCAAAACAAACATATGGCATCACACTTAATGTTTAAATTGCTCAAGTTTCGAACAGGAAAATTTTAAGTTGATATTATTTAGCTGTGTGAAGATAAATTGCAAATTTATAATCCAAGACGCAAAACCACAAGAGATATAGTCATTTCAAGAAATTTTCTTCAAAATTACTATAAAAACACTAATTTTGATTAACATAAAAATGTGCACTCTCTAAGGGTTGAATCCAGAACAAGGCAACGTGGCCGAATGAAACTACTGGGATATAATAGATGCTGTATCCACCTATAATATCTTATAGTCGATGCATTCGAGACTAAAATTTGAACCGACTTATTAGAATTTTAAAAAATTTTAAAATTTGGGATTCTGTGTGGGATGAATCCATTTTCTAGAAAACAAGGCAATGCGGGCGAATGACACTTTTTGGATATGATTAGCATTGCATCCAGCTACGATATCTAATAGTCGATACCTAATAGACTAAATTGGACCGACTTATTAAATTTTTTCAAAATTTTAAAATTTGGTATAAAACTTTAAAAGTTACTTAAGTTTCGAACAGGGAATTTTTAAGTTAATATTATTTTCATTTATTAAAATTTTCAACGACTTGGAAATTATTTTTGTTGTCACTTCTTAAATAATATGAAATATTTTTCATTAATCTATTTGAAAAAAGGGTCAACTCACAACGTCCCCTGTTAACAAGGCTTCTGTAGCCATATCAATTTTATTCTGATATCTCTATGGGTTGAGTTACAGATTTTTTCTAAAAGAACATGATTTTGGAACCAATAAAATGAAAGTAATTGAAATATGAAACAAAATTTATGGAAAACGAAAAGTTACCTTTCGGTAGTGATTGAGATATAATTCCGACTTCTTACAGAAAATGGAATTATTATTTGAAGAGATATCGTGTAGGGTAATTTAAAATGGCATCAATTATTTGTATTGAGTTAATTTTTTTGTTATTGTTTTCATTTATTTTGTTAAAACGATTGGTTTTTTCTGGGCGAATGGTTTTTACTGTTTTATTGTTGTGTTTAATTGTGTTTTTGTTAACTACGCGCTTGTGTAAATAAACACAGTCAGATGTGAAATTTTTACAGAAAATTTCGCGCTGTTTTTATTTTTCATGTTTACACTAAAATAGAAGTGTTTTACACTGGCAAAATGATTAAATAGGAAATGAAAAACTTTTGTTTTGACACTTTTAACCAAAACTTGATTAAGAGAGGCTATAAATCGTTAAGAAATTCACTAGAAATTTATCATGCAAATCTACTTTTTCCCGTTACTTTTGGCACATTGAAGAAATCTTTCAAATTTTTGCGATTTTTTTTAAACCCGCAAAAAAATTTATCATGAATTAAGATAGAAAAATGTTAGATTCCCAGAAAAGTATTTTATTTATATCTATGGAAATATTAGCACTTGCATATTCACAGTTCAACATGATGTATATGAACTATTCTGAGTCAGAAAATAAAGAAAAAATCCGCTTTTCCATACAAAAACCCCAGAATAACAATCAGAATAAAATACGTTTGAACATTTTTATCTTTTTCACTAAAATCGGTTTTTAAGGTCATTCGACAGAAAATACTTGTTGGGTATACAGCAGCGGTCAAAATATTAGCACCACATATATACGTCTTCTTTAATAAGTCATAAAAGCCATAAATCAAAAAGTTAGTGAAGAAGAAAACAAATAAAATTTATATTCATTATATTTCTTTAAATTAGTTTCTTTCCCAGAATTATTGATAAAAACTGGAGTCAAAATAATAGCACCACTCGGCTTCAACTCTAACAAAAAGTCAAAAATGAATAATTGTTGTTTTAAAATAATTTATTCCAAGCACTTTGTAGTCTATCCTTTTCTCGCACCTTTCCAAGATAATAGAGTTCCATGTCTGCTCTAAAGTGGTCCAAAAATCGCTATTATTGGTTGGTTTCATTACCGACACCTTGTTATATACGTATATACAGCAATCATTTATTGGATTTTCAACGGAAGACTGGGAAGGCAATTTCATTACATTGACTCCATTATTCTGATTCCATTATTCGGGTTGTTGTCTTGTTGCATGACCCAAATCAATGCATTTCTTTAGACATATACTGACGCATCGAAAATAGTTCAAATAAGATAAATTTATCTAACACCACAGTACGAAAAGCACCTCCATATCGTAAATATTTGAATAATATACTTTGCTAGGAGGCTTTTATAAAAATTATTTTTAGACTCATCGATCCACATAATACCACTTTCGTTTTCAAAATGCTAAACCAAGTAAGTTTAAGGAAACTTTAAGTTTATTTGAGACATGCGGACCAGTTAAAAGGAGGACTTTTCATGGTCTACGGGTTTTCAAATTATATTCTCTAAGCTCTCTGATACAGTTTCAGTACTTTTTTAAGATTTAATTCTTTTTTAGCCCGCAGCTTACACATTGTTACAGAAGCTTTTACACTAAATATTATAACAATTGTTTGAACTGTTTATTGCGTTTTCCAAGTTTAATAGAAATGGTGCTATTTTTTTTTGAGAGGTCCCAATCTGATATTTTTTTATGAATGCATTATTTTCTCAGAGAATATACTTGACATGTAAGTAGTGCTATTATTTTTGCCACAGCTGTATGTGTAGCTATATATAGGGGATAATTTAAAAATGATTTCAGCTTTATATTTAGCGAAGATCATAAATGAAATATTTTTTAAAGTGAGAAATTTTTAGATTAGAGCTTGTGGACAGATGCTTTCCCCAATTTTA
>PYHX02000158.1:15035809-15067988 GCA_004302925.2 Cochliomyia hominivorax
AGAACGTGTCTCTTGTTTTATATTCTTCTTACTCTCCATATAAATGAGTTCTTAACGTTTGTTTTATTGTTTTCTTTCTTTGTAGTTTTTGTAAATTTTATATTTGGTCTTGTCGAAAATACCGACGGCTGTTGCAGAATATTGTTGTTGCTTAGGCACCCTGTGTTTTAAGCCAATAGACATTTGGTGTTTCTCTGTCTGTTAGTTCTTTGTTTAATTTGTTTTTTGTAAAAAAATCACCTTGGTTATCAAGCTGTTATACTTTGGCTTAAAACTGTATGTAACTCTGCATCCAATCATTCCAGACAATGAATCTGTAAGACTGTCTTTTCTCTGTCTTTCTGTCTCTTTAGCCTTTGACCTTTTAAAAAAAAAAAAAACAGAATCCTCTAATGTATCTGTTAGATAATATTATGTATTGCAAGTGCAAGTGTGCAAAGTTAGAGAAAGAGAGACAAAATGAGAGTGGAAGAGAGAGAGAGTAAATTATTGTTAAATAATATTGCAGGTGAAATTAAGATTAAATTGATGCCTGTAAAGAACCTGTTGTTTTCACATTTGTAAGGTTTTATAAGGATATCGTAAGATTGACTTATTTCTTTATATATATTTTTCATATTTTTCTTTTCTTTTGGTTTCTTTATGTTTGTTATGTCCTTCTTATTAATTAGTACTTGTTATTAATTACCCTGACTAATTATGGCTAAAAAGGAAAATAAAATATATTTCAGACAAATGACATGTAATGACTCAGTGGTCATGTCAAAAAAAAATTAACTGTCAGGACAATAACAATAATTAACTTAAGAGAGAGAGAGAGAGAGACAATGAAAAGGGGCATTTGATAAAAGGCTTATTAGCCTTGTTAATGTATTAAATATTAAATGGAGAATTTGTTCTTAAAAGGAATAAAACAAATAATTAGTTTCAGAGTAATCGAGTGAAAGTGATCATGTTGAAATTTGTAATTTTCAGGTTTTCTAGTTACTGATCGTATCGGGACAGTAAACTTTTTCTGTCATAAAACCTATGTTAAATTTCAAAGTGCAAATAACTCCAAAATATTAGAGATAATGCACATGTAAATAGTTTCTAAAGACCTTGTCAGGTGGCAAAGGGTAGAAATTAAGTGACAACATTTAATGCCACACTTTGTACTCCTTTAATATGAGAAGGATAAGATGATTTGAGCAAATCGATCATTTGACCCACTTTCCAGCGCCAATGTTAACGAATTGGGCATACATTCCAACAACAATTGGATCTCTGTTCGAAACCACCCGAGTAACTCTCAGCCAAAGATTGTCAACCCAGTGAAAGTTGCATCAATAGGAAGTTTTTTTCAACAAGTAGAAACAACTCGATATAGCCGAACTGTCACAACAACGAATTCGTAAGAATAAAAATTTTGCAAGATATCTTCGGGTTCCACAGTAGAAATGTTTCTTTTCAGTTTAATTCGATTGGCTCTTTAAAGAGATGGACTTCAGCGCTATAATCCATAGTGACATTTATGTAAGATTTATTCATGTCTAAACAATTTTTCACTACGGTCCCTAATCGAACTTTGTTTCGACAAGATATCTTCAATATTTCTACCATGTTCTGAAATTTCAATTAAAATAGACAAAATAATACAAATTATTGAAGTTCTTTTAATAAAAATGGATATATTGTTGTGTCAATGGGTCCATATTGGTCTAAAAATGTACATGTTTCCAAAGTAAACACTTGTAGCTTTCATCTAGTTGAAGAATGTAACTAATTCATTTTGTTGCTCAAGGATTTTATTTCACATAAACTTTAAATTTATGTAAAAATAGAGGACATGTCATCCAAATTTACGTAACATATTGATGTAATATTTTAGCTATCTGAACTTTAATATGGGTTTCTAATGAATTGTATATAAATTTTAAGGAAATCGGTTTAGTTTGCTTCCAATTTCGACTATTACTCTGGTAGTTTATTAGAAAAAGTCAGTCGACTATTGTTAATAGTTTTTGAAACTATAATAATCAAATTTCGATCAAATTGAATGAAATGTTATTTAATTTAAAAATAATATATATTTTTGACAGAATGACACGCCTTTATTTTAAAAAATTTTGACCTATATCTTGGCGGTCTTAGCTTTAGCTTGTTCGCTATTAACCACATGCTTAACACAGTTTTTAATTGCGATCCATTTTTGGTTTTTATTACAACCAATTTTTAGGAAATATGTATAGCGGGGGAAAATTCGATAATACAGGGTCTGTTAATGATATGATGACACACGATTTTAACATTTTTACAAGATGTTTATCCCCGAAAAATGGGTTAATTATTGTAAATAGTTTTCTAACTATAATAACTGGAATAACTGGATTGTGATAAAATTTTAAATTAAGATTATATTTTTTCATTAAATACCATGCCACGCCCACATTTTCTCATATTTTTTTATCTGATTTTCTCGTTATATTTTCTATGATTTTTGGAAATCTGCAGATTCTATATTTTTTTCATGAGGTTGAAAATATAATTCAATATCTATAACAAAAACCAGATGTTTTCTAACACAAATCAGAATAAAAGAGGCACGTGATATTAATGTTATTTGGACATTATCTCTTTTATAAAAAATATCTTTTATTGTACTCGAATAACAACAATAGATGGATTAGTTCCTTTACAAAATCCTCAATTGTAATAAACATTTATTTTCATAGAACGACTTATGTCTTAAACTAACAAAGAGAAAAAGACACTATTTGATGAAATAAAACTAAATAACTGTTTGTTATTATTGCAAACAATAGATCTGATTCTATTTTTCTGATAGACATTCAGTCACATGAATTGTTTAAAAGTCCGTCACTCAAATTCATACAAAATGTATTTGATATTCAGGAGTCTTTGTTTTCTAGAAATAAATATCAGAATCTCGTTTTATTTATTATTTGTAATGGAATACAGGAAAATGGTTTAAAAGAAATGAAGTTATTGTTATTGGGTTTGTATTTTTGTAAAACTGGTCTTAAATTGGCATCATAGAAAGAGGACAAGTTCAATTGTTCAATTAAAATGTATTTTTTTTATACCCTTCACCACCACAAGTGGTGAGGAGGGTATATTAACTTTGTCATTCTGTGTGTAACGCTAAGAAGGAAATATCTCAGACTCCAGAATGTAACTTAATTCGATTTAGCCATTTTCGTCCATTTGTCCGTCCGTTTTTCTTTCTGTAGAGCTCAAAGAAATTTGTCCTGAGTATTTGTTGTGGTCTTGCAGCAAAATTGGTTTTGTATCTTAAAAGATATCTAAGGCAACCTCTAGATTCATGTGAAGAACTGTCAATTATAAACCGATAAATTATAATGAGATTTTGCTATAATTTAGGTTCCAAAAAATCATTCCAAAAAATGATCAAAATCGGTTTAAAAGTGAAAAAGTTTTAGCCAAAATTATGACTAATATTATGGTTCACTAAGTGTTCCTGTGATATACTTTCATATATGAGTGTTTGTGTGCGTGTGTATGTCCGAAACATAACATATTTACTAATGGAGGGTATTAAAAATTCGACATAACCTAATTTATCTTTTTTTTTTACTTTAAATGAAAACTATTTGAGATATTTTGAAAGTCATGGTGTCTTTTTAAAAAAGAAGGAAGTTAGAGGATCTTTTTAATTCAAATAAATTTTATTGATGGCGAAATTTTCCTTTTTAATTGTACTCCTAAATTAACGTTTTATTCTCCATAAATCTTCAAGTTTTGTGAAATGTTGCTTAATTTATAATAAATATTAATGAAAAATTTAAATTTCAAACAATTCATTTTATAATTAAACAAAAAATATAAATAATTTTGTTTATAAACAAATAAACTTAAATCCAGATATGAAATACTTAAATTTTTACTACAAATAAAACAAACTTTTTGGTTCCTTTTAACCAAAAAATTAAATAAAGATTTAAATGCAATAACAATAATCATTTACGTCAAAATAAATTGCATCACAATTAAACAATAAATACAAAAATTGTGTATATAACTTTCAGAAAATCCAAAATCTGATGCCGCCGTCGTTTTTGAAAAATTGGAGATTTATGAGAAAATTTCCACAAATTACTCCTAAAGTATTGGATTTTTCAATTTTCAAACACTTAAAACACTTAGTGGCGCTAAGATCCGCTAGAGCAAAAGCAAAAAACAAATCTAATAAAACTTAATGGCCGCAATAACTGTTAAATTAATGGTATATTTGAATAACAACAAAATTATTGTTTGTAGTTCAATCCAAAAAAAAAAATAAGCACGAAATTTTGAAGAAAATTGTTAATCAAATAGAAAGACAGAAATTTAAACAAACTAATCAAACATACCACACTCGTAGAGGAGTAACATAAAATTTTATTCCTAATTAGGTGTGAAATGCATTCGGATAGAAAAAACAGGCCAATGTTTCGTTTCTGCTCCAAAACGATTTCATATCATTTGAAATGTGTAAAAAGTCAAGAAATGCCAGTCTAGTGTTAATTGAAAAGACTTTGATGTTTGAAAATTTAACGAAATAAAAACTCCCAAAAAATAACATAAAATAAAAAGACAGCGAACTAAACAAATCACAACAATAATACAGGAAAATGAAAATATTTAATTAAAACAAACGAAATTTCACATTCAAATTTTAGTGAAAATTTCCAATTTTTTGTGAAAATTTCAAAATTTTGATGAAAATTTCACATGTTTAGTGAAAATTTCAAATTTTAGTGAAAATTTCAAATTTTAGTGAAAATTTCAAATTTTAGTGAAAATTTCAAATTTTAGTGAAAATTTCAAATTTTAGTGAAATTTCAAATTTTAGTGAAAATTTCAAATTTTAGTGAAAATTTCAAATTTTAGTGAAAATTTCAAATTTTAGTGAAAATTTCAAATTTTAGTGAAAATTTCAAATTTTAGTGAAAATTTCAAATTTTAGTGAAAATTTCAAATTTTAGTGAAAATTTCAAATTTTAGTGAAAATTTCAAATTTTAGTGAAAATTTCAAATTTTAGTGAAAATTTCAAATTTTAGTGAAAATTTCAAATTTTAGTGAAATTTCAAATTTTGTGAAAATTTCAAATTTTTGTAAAATTTCAAATTTTTGTGAAAATTTCAATTTTTGTGAAAATTTCAAATTTTTGTGAAAATTTCAAATTTTTGTGAAAATTTCAAATTTTTGTGAAAATTTCAAATTTTTGTGAAAATTTCAAATTTTTGTGAAAATTTCAAATTTTTGTGAAAATTTCAAATTTTAGTGAAAATTTCAAATTTTGTGAAAATTTCAAATTTTTGTGAAAATTTCAAATTTTAGTGAAAATTTCAAATTTTTGTGAAAATTTCAAATTTTAGTGAAAATTTCAAATTTTTGTGAAAATTTCAAATTTTAGTGAAAATTTAAAATTTTTGTGAAAATTTCAAATTTTAGTGAAAATTTCAAATTTTGGTGAATATTTGAAATTTTAGTGAAATTTCAAATTTCTAACGAAAATTTCAAATTTTCGTGGAAATTTCAAATTTTAGTGAAAATTTCAATTTAGTGAAATTCAAATTTTAGTGAAAATTTCAAATTTAGTGAAAATTTCAAATTTTAGTGAAAATTTCAAATTTTAGTGAAATTCAAATTTAGTGAAATTTCAAATTTTAGTGAAAATTTCAAATTTTGGTGAATATTTGAAATTTTAGTGAAATTTCAAATTTTTCACTAAATCAAGTAAATTCACAATGTTGCAATCTTGATTTATTCTTCATTTCACATATTTTCAATTATCTTCTTTCTTTCCTAATTACGATCATTTCAATTATCATTCTTTTATTAAAAATCTTCGATATCGAAAACAAAAGACCTCTGCAATGTAAAAGTCATAAAAATCATTTATTCACATCAACAAACAAACAAACAAAATAAATATTCAAAGATCGGATCATGCTTGATGATGTTTATGTCAATAAATAGCAACAAGCAACCAATAACAATTGTGATAATCATCAATACTCTTACAGTAATCGTCATCATAATCGTTACCACGATCATCAAAATCATCATTAACACCAACTGAAAAACAAACCGATCGAACAAATTTACAACAAAATATTAAAATCTAAACACGAATAAAAATTAAGAAAAATATAAAACTCTTTTTTTTTGTTTTTGGTGTAAATACGACATAAACGAGTCAAATGTAAAAATTTTGGAATAAATTCGAAACAGGGATGGAAACACAAAAACTATGATTACCATAGATATCGATAAATGCTTTTGTAGTTATGGATGTGATCAGCAGGACTTTTAGATTCAACTAATTTATTTTTTCAGTTCATTTCTAGTTCAGTTCTAGTTTAGTTCTAATTCAGTTTTAGTTCAGTTCTAGTTGAGTTCTAATTCAGTTCTAGTTCAGTTCTAGTTCAATTCTAGTTTAGTTCCATTTCAGTTCTATTTCAGTTTTAGTTCAGTTTTAGTTCAGTTCTATTTCAGTTCTGGTTCATTTATAGTTCAGTTTTAGTTCAGTTCTATTTCAGTTTTAGTTCAGTTTTACTTCAGTTTTAGTTTAGTTTTAGTTCAGTTTTAGTTCAGTTCTAGTTCATTTCTAGTTCATTTCTAGTTCAGTTCTAGTTCATTTCTAGTTGAGTTCTAATTCAGTTCTAGTTCAGTTCTAGTTCAATTCTAGTTCAGTTCCATTTCAGTTCTATTTCAGTTTTAGTTCAGTTTTAGTTCAGTTCTATTTCAGTTCTGGTTCATTTATAGTTCAGTTCTATTTCAGTTTTAGTTCAGTTTTACTTCAGTTTTAGTTCAGTTTTAGTTCAGTTTTAGTTCAGTTCTAGTTCAGTTCTAGTTCAGTTCTAGTTCATTTCTAGTTGAGTTCTAATTCAGTTCTAGTTCAGTTCTAGTTCAATTCTAGTTCAGTTCCATTTCAGTTCTATTTCAGTTTTAGTTCAGTTCTATTTCAGTTCTGGTTCATTTATAGTTCAGTTCCATTTCAGTTTTAGTTCAGTTTCAATTCAGTTCTGGTTCAATTCTAATTCAATTTTAATTCTGTTCAGATGTAAATACAAGATCGAGGAAATTCTAAATCTCCCATAACGGTACATATAAAATGTAGTTAAACATTAATTTTCTCAACCCTGACTCTCTCATACACACACAGATTCACATCAGATATTTTACATTTCCATCCATAATAACAAAACAACATAATTGTGAATTGATCGTTACTGTCAATTATTAAGGCAATTGACATTAGAGTTTTGAGTAGAAGAAGGAGTAAATGAAAGAGGAAACATCAAATTTTATGATTTCATAAATACAAACAATAAAAAGAAAAAAAACAGTTTTTCAACAATTTGAAGTTTTGGTCTGCATGTAAAATGATACCGAAAATTCTCATAATCACAGGCAGCAGCAGCAACGATTTTAGGCTGATGGTTTGTTGCATTTTCTTTTTTCAGCCGAAATGAAACTTTCTCTTTGTTCTTAAAAACAAAATTTGTTTATTTAAATAAAATAAAAAGAATCTTATAAACAATTTTGTTTGGTAACGATTACAAAATACACAATAACAATCAAAATAAATTGAAATGTAAATGAAAATTGAAAATTAAAAATAAAGAAAATATTTTCACTTTTTATAGTTTGTTTATAATTTTAATCATCTTTGATACGATCGTAAATTATGACATTTTCTTCAATTTTAACACATTAAGGAAATTAAGTCTCAAAATGTATCTCTTTTCGAAAAGGGTTTGTTTGTGGAAAAAAACAAGATGTCAGAGGTAAGAAAAAAGACACTAAGTCTAACCAGACTTAGAGGGGGGATCTTAAAATAGAAAAACAGAATCTGAATCTGTTTTATTTTTTGTCACCAATTTCACCTCCTCCTTCTGCATTGTAATTGTTATACCCCAAATCACCACAAGTGGTGAAGAGGATATATTAACTTTGTCATTCCGTGTAACGGCAATACTCAGACCCCGCAATGTATATGTCAGACTCTGATTCGATTTAGCAATATATCCGTCTGTCTGTTTTTGACACACTCACATCCACAATAATTGGCAGAGCTCAATGAAATTTGGCATGAGTATTTGTTGTAGTCATAAAAAGCTTCCTCCTTAAAAGCAGCAAAATCGGTTTAGCATATTAAAAGATATAGACCGATATCTGAGGTAAACTCTATGTTCCAGCAAAGACTTTTGTAAAATTTCCATTATATAACTAATTTTATGACTTATTAAGTGTTTCTGTATTATAATTAAGAAAAACTTTTATATATTTGTATACGTCTGTGGGTGTATGTACGAAACATAACGTATTTTCTTTACACACCTTTGTAGTAGTGGGTATTGATGATTCGGCATAGCCGTTTTTAGTATAAAGTTTTTTTGTTTAAACTAAAATTTCTTTACATTTTTTTAAAATACTCTTTATCATTTTTAATTTATTTCTTATAACAACAACAAAGACGCCAAATGGTCTCCTTAGATGGTCATTTAATTGCCATTTGACCAACTTGTTGGATTGATATGACAATTGCAGACTTAAAAAAAATAAAATACAGAAATTTTATTGTATAAATTTACAATTCTTAGAAAAAATTTAAAAAAGATAAAAAACTTTAATAAAAATACATTTATTTAAAAGTTGTGCAAAAAAAGTAAAAAAGCGCAAAAACCCATTGCGATCGAAAAAAAAAAAACATTCCATGTGTCTGGTTTTCAAGGCAGGTGTATGTGTAGTATAACAATTTATGAAAGTTGATCTAGTGTAATGAAATCATAATACAGTTCTCTATGTTGTTAATCTAATAAATACAGTACAACTTAGAAGTTAATAAACATTTGTGGAAAAATTCAGAAGTAAGATAATATTTTAAATTTTAGTGAGCACTTTTTTAATTACGGTAAAATTTTGAATTTTAAGCGAAAATTTCAAATTTTAAGAGAAAACTTAGGAACTTTAGAAATTCAAATTTTTAGAAAAATTTTCCAATTTATTGAGAAAACTTTGAATTTAGAAAATAATTTTTAGTAAAAATTTAAAATTTCAGTAAAAATTTCAAATTTTAGTGAAAATTTCAAATTTCAGTGAAAATTTCAAATTTCAGTGAATATTTCAAATTTTAGTGAAAATTTGAAATTTTAGTGAAAATTTCCAATTTTAGTGAAAATTTCAAATTTTAGTGAAAATTTCAAATTTTATCGAAAATTTCAAATTTTAGTGAAAATTTCAAATTTTACTGAAAATTTCAAAATTTTGTGAAAATTTCCAATTTTAGTGAAAATTTCCAATTTTAGTGAAAATTTCCAATTTTAGTGAAAATTTCCAATTTAAGTGAAAATTTCAAATTTTTAGTGAAAATTTCAAATTTTAGTGAAAATTTCAAATTTTTAGTGAAAATTTCAAATTTTAGTGAAAATTTCAAATTTTAGTGAAAATTTCAAATTTTAGTGAAAATTTCAAATTTTAGTGAAAATTTCAAATTTTAGTGAAATTTCAAATTTTAGTGAAAATTTCAAATTTTAGTGAAAATTTCAAATTTTAGTGAAAATTTCAAATTTTAGTGAAAATTTCAAATTTTAGTGAAAATTTCAAATTTTAGTGAAAATTTCAAATTTTAGTGAAAATTTCAAATTTTTGGTGAAAATTTCAAATTTTAGTGAAAATTTCAAATTTTAGTGAAAATTTCAAATTTTAGTGAAAATTTCAAATTTTAGTGAAAATTTCAAATTTTAGTGAAAATTTCAAATTTTAGTGAAAATTTCAAATTTTAGTGAAAATTTCAAATTTTAGTGAAAATTTCAAATTTTAGTGAAAATTTCAAATTTTAGTGAAAATTTCAAATTTTAGTGAAAATTTCAAATTTTAGTGAAAATTTCAAATTTTAGTGAAAATTTCAATTTTTAGCGAAAATTTGTAGCAAATCCAAAATTTTAGGTTAAATCTCAACTTTAAAGTAATAATTTTAAATTGTTCCCAAATTATTGCCTCCCACTATATATGACTTTTTTCTTACCCCCTCTTCATCCCTCAAAGAAAGTTTAAATTAAATTGCAACACAAACAAAATCAACAAAAAACAAAAAAAGAAAGAAAACAAATGTTATTTTCCAATAAAAACGAAAATTCCATATTAACTCTCAAATAGAGTCTGTTTTACAAGTTTTAACTTTAATTTTGTTTCTGATTTCTTCTTCTATAATTTTTCTATTGATTTAATGATTCTTTTAGAAAAATCCAGACCAGACTTACGATTTTGCAATGAATGAAACTCAGATCAGAAGAATTTCAGGTTCTATTTGGTGTCTTTTTTTTTTCTTCTTCTTTAAGTCCTTCTTGATTTCATTAAATAATTCATCACCATTGTGAGTTAAAAACGGAGAAAAAACTATTATTATTATTTTTATTGACAATGTCTTGAACTTGTCATGGGCATGTTATGGCATGTGGCTGCATGAATGTATGAATGAATGAATGACGATGAACTATTTTTTGATTTGTAATTCAAAACATAAACTCCACCGATCTTCTTCATCATAATCATTATTATGCTGATCTTTATGAACATTATGGTGGAGCGGCAAACGCAACAACACAACTAAGTATGTAACAAACAACCATAAATGGTCATAAGAATAAAAAGAAAATAAGAATTCTGAATGCTTGTAAATATTGAAGAAGACAAAAAAAAAAGAAAAACAATAATAATAAACCTAGAAAAGATCAGTGATCACCATCGTCATCATGATCAGTTCATTCATTTTATTTAACTCTATGAATTTCATTAATGTTTTGCAATTGTTGCATTATGCGGTGGCATAGTGTCATGTGTTTTGCTGAAACATGTTTCCATGAGCAGTTGTAATGATCAGCAACAGATCAGCAGCAAGCTGCAATATTATACGCTCCTTTAGAAAATGTCCAACAAATACTTTATTGTAGATTGGTGTTCCAGAGAGACACATTGTGCGTTTTGTATTTTATTTCGCTTCTGCTTTTTTTAACCGGAAACAACTCATTATCCTAATTAAAACGTTCACTCTGGAAAAACCCCATAAAAGGCAAATACACGCGATCATTTAATTCTCCAGTGAAAAAAGGAGAAATAAATAGAGAAAAAAACAAAGATTTTTTTTCAGTTTTGTGTAACCAAAGATGGTTATAAGTAAAGCGCCTTTTGCCACATTGCGAAAACGCAATAAAGTATGTTCATTATTATTGTGACTCAATGTGGTCACATATACTAAAGTCGCTAAAATGCCTGATGTTGAGATTCTTAGAGATCGAGAGGGAATGATAATGTTATGATCAAATGGACTGGACTCTAAATACCCTTCACGTAGAAAATATTAGAAAGAATTTTGTGCATGAATTGGAATATATAATATGGAATATATTTCCTCAAAGCCCTTGAACTATATCACCCCGAAACCGTGAACGATAAAAAATCTTCATTTAAAAAAAGGTCATGAGATTATTTGAAAGAGAAATACTTCAAGCCCGGAAACTTAAACCCCTTCCGCGAAAAATTGTAGTCCACAAATTTCTCCATAGAAAAAATGTTACTTCAGATATCGGTCTATATAGTTTGAAGTCATGTTACTGTGTTAATAAATTATTCCACAAGTTTGATTAAAGTTAGTTTTTCTTAGGATGCATAGACAAAGTTGCTATTTCAGTTTTAAGACATTATTTTAGATATCGACAGTAAAACTTTTTACGGGAAAAATTTTGCTTCATAAACTTCTCCATTAAAAGGGGTACTTCAGATATCGACCCATAAATTGTGAAGAGATATTACTAGTTTCAGATATGATATTCTCCTTAAAAAATACTCTTCTAGTTTGATGCAAATTACCAACATTTTCTTAGAAAGACTTTACAGACATAATGTCAGTTATCGGTTTATATTATTTCTATTGAACCGATTTCTACAGTTTAAAAATAAAACTGTGAAAGTCTTCTATACGTCTGTTAAACTCTAATAAAATTAATTGTTCCATGGAAATATAAATTATTTTTCAAGTTTCAGGAGGTTATTTCAGATATCGGTCTATATTTTTATGTAATTTTGCCCTTTTTTAGTAAAACTATTTCTTATTATAAAAAACTAATCATGTTACCTGTTTCATAAAACTCACTTGATTTGTAATATTTTTCAAGTTTAAGAAATTCATTCAGATATCGGTGTATATATGTAATCGTTTTCTATTGAACTGATATCACAGGTTTTAAAATTCTGTCATTGAACAATTAAAGTTTCTATTAATTAGTTGATTCTTGTAAGGAAAAACTTATTTCTCAACTTTTAGATTTTCCTTCAGATATCGGTTTATAGCATTTTTTCTATTGAATCCATTTAAATGCAAACGAAATAATTCGTTTCATTGACAAACAAAATTTTATGAAAACCAATTAATTCATTTAGATAAAATTAATTTTTCTGTTTTTAGTGGTTACTTCCGATATCGGTCTATAGCATTGTTTATACTGCAACCAGTTGATTGGTTACAAATGAAGTCTATTGGCGAATAAAGCTTTTATGAAAATCAATCAAACCGGTATACCGTTAAAATAAAAAGTAAAAAAAATATTGGCTATATCCCGTTATCGGTCTATAGCATTTTCATATAGAATTTAAGAATTTACTTCTGATATCGGTATATATTTTTTATTTATATAGAATACCTTGCCACTTGTTAAAGAACTGTAAACAAACATGGAGTTCAGATCACTATTTTGAGAATGAGAAAATAGAAATAAATTGACATCGAATCAGATTTTCATATGTTCTATAATTTTGAGTCTTAATTATTACACACAGAATGACCAACTTAAAGTACCGCCCCTTTCTTTCTCAAGTTAATGGAGAGTATATGAAAAAAATACCCAATGTCCAGTGATTCATTGTCATGCGTCACATTACAACATGCCATAAATGTTGGCAACAAGTCATTTGACGTGTGGACAATGCAACAGTAAGCCAAGTGACCAACCAAACAACCAACCATCCACATATCCAGCCAGATGATCATCTTCTGCACTACAAGAATAGAAAAAATTAAAAACATCTGCATGATTTTTCTATATCTCTCGCTTCCTCTCCCTCTCTTCTCCACTCTTTCGTTATGTATTGCATATCCAACAACAATAATAATTTTATATGCGTAACTGCATCTTTGTAATATAAAAATCAACAACATTTTCAACTACTTTTTTTTAACTCAAAAAAAAAAAGCAACAATTGCAACAGTAAAATAAGAAGAAGAGAAAAGCATCACAATGTTGTGGCATACATGTTGCAACAATCATTTTATATTTTATTTGCTGCATAGAGCATTTTTTCGAGAAGAATGCAACATAAAACTATGATGCTTGCATACTGATCAATCACTTTATGTACTTCGCGATTTATTTATCTTTTTTATTGTGATTTAGTTTATTGTCATTTGAGTTTGGTGAAATGTGTTTGTGCAACATTTGCAGTTGTAGCGATTTATTCAATGGGCTTTGGAATTGTAGAAGAGAAAAAGCAAAAAAAAAAAAAAACAAAAAATGTGGAAAAACATCAAGAAGGTAAAGTCGCAGAAGGAACCGCTTAGAAGAGAATATAAATTGTTAGACAGTGGTGAAGAAACGAAAATCTGTGAAATGAACTAGAAATGAAGTGGAACTGAACTAGATCTGAACAAGAACTGAACTAGAGCTAAACTAGAACTGAACTAGAACTGAACTAGAACTGAACTAGAACTGAACTAGAACTGAACTAGAACTGAACTAGAACTGAACTAGAACTGAACTAGAACTGAACTGGAACTGAACTAGAACTGAAATAGAAGAGAACTAGAACTCAACTGGAAATGAACTAGAACTGAACTAAAACTGAACTAGAACTGAACTAAAACTGAACTAGAAATGATCTAAAATGTAGTAGAAATGAACTAAAACTGAACTAGAACTGAACTAAAACTGAACTAGAAATTATCTAAAATGTAGTAGAAATGAACTAAAACTCAACTAGTACTGAACTAGAACTGAAATAGAAGAGAACTAGAAGAGAACTAGAACTCAACTGAAAATGAACTAGAACTGAATTAGAACTGAACTAAAACTGAACTAGAACAGAACTAGAACTTAACTAGAACTGAACTAGAACTGAACTAGAACTGAACTAGAACTGAACTAGAACTGAACTAAAACTGAACTAAAACTGAACTAGAACTGAACTAGAACTGAACTAGAACTGAACTAAAACTGAACTAAAACTGAACTAGAACTGAACTAGAAATGATCTAAACTAGAACTGAACTAAAGCTGAAATTTATTAGAAATTATCTAGAACCAAACTAAAACTGAACGAGAACCCGAACTAGAACTTGAATTAGAATCTCAACTAGAACTTGAATTAGAATCTGAACTAGAACTGAACTTAAATAAAAAACTGCACTACAAATGAACCTGAACTAAAATGAAACCGAACTGGAAATTGAGCTAGAAGCTGAACTGGAAAATGGATTAGAAATTAAATTAAAATCTGAACCAGATTATGGAGTAGAAACTGTACTAGAAACTGAATCAGAAACCTAATTAGAACCTAACAACAACTAAACTAAAATCTGAACTACATTCTGGTCTAAAATCTAAAGTAGAAGTTTAACTCAAACTGAGCTGAACTAGAATCTGTACTAAAATATACTAAACAAGAAACGGAACTAAAAGTTCTAGAAACTAGAACTGGAACCTGAAGAAGAAACTAACCCTAGAAATGAACTAGGAACTGAGCTAGAAAGTGACTTAGAAACTAAGCTAAAATTTGAACTAAAAACTGAATTAGAACGTACATAGAAACTGAACTAGAATTAAATTAAAACAGAACTGAAATTTGAACTAAAATCTGAATTGTAAACTTCATTATAACCTGAAAACTAGAGATTAAACTATATCCTGAACTACAATCTTCTCCAGAATGAGATTTCTTACTTTTAGTAATGACAGGTAACTGTATTTAGGGTAGTGGTTTATGGTTTTACTATGCCTTCTCATACCACTGTGTCATTTGTAACTACAATTGGCGGCATGTTTACTGGCATGACTTTAACCATTTTTGGTTCGAAACTACTTCTACAAACAACTCCTCAATATTTCTGTTCCAAACAAAACAAAAATAATAAACATTTAATTCATACCGATTTATCAATAAAGACAAAGAAGTTATTGAAAAATCTCCTCATACTTTTTTCAAGAAGAAGAAGAAAAAAGGAACAAGTTACAAGTAACTGCTGCATAAAAAAGTACATAATTTATAGAAATAAACATTTAATGAATGAATTGCAATTGTAATTGTATTTTAATAATAAAATTATTTAATTTATGGCAGCAACATTAACACATATTTTTTTGTTTTTCTCAAGAAAAAATCTCAAAATCATATTTTTTTCCATTTTTAATAAACTTGCAAAAGTAAACTGAGTGAATGACATTGAATTTTAAGTTTCTAGTTTAAATATCATTGATCCCAAAATTACACCATTTTTTTCTTTTCGTCGATATAAAATTCCAGACAAAATGTCTGCTTTATTGTTTTCATTTAACAAGTAAAATTTTATAATTTTATTACAAAATTTGTTTTCTGAAATTTGTAATTTTTATACCCTCCACCATCGCATATGGTGAAGGGTGTATATTAACTTTGTCATTTCGTGTGTAACGCTTAGAAGGAATCATCTCTTGCATCCAGTCAAAATCTGAGTCTATTAAGTTTTACCGTTTTGGCACACTCACATCCATAATAATTGACAGAGCTCAATGAAATTTGGCATGAGTATTTGTTATAACCCTAAGAATCGGTTTAGAATATCAAAAGATATAGAGCGATAACTGGTAAAATCTCTAAGTTTCAGCGAAGAATTTTCGTAAAACTGTCAACAAATTAGAACAAACTTTTGTTTTGTTATATTTCATTATCAGTCCATAAATTATCAAAATCGGTTCAGTAGAAAAAAATTATATATCAAAAAATAAAACTATTTCTATGGCTCATTAAGTATTTCAGCGTTATATTTGAGAAAAATTTTTATAATGTTGTATAAGTTTGTGAGTGTGTATGTACGAAACATAACCTATTTACTTCACAAGCATTTGTGGTGGAGGATATTAAAGATTCGGCATAGCTGAATGTAGTATTTATTTTTTGAAAAGAGAAAAATATCTAAAATTAACACAAACTATTTTTGTACCCTCCACCACCATAAATGCTGATATAACGCTAAGACAGAATCATCTAAGACCACAAAAAATATAAATATTTAAAATCTGAATCCATTAAGTTATGTCCTTCTGTCTGTTGTCCGAATTCAATGAAATTTTGACCGAGTACTTGTTATTGTCCTAAGTCATAAACCGATATCTGAGACCAAAAAGTAATTGAATTAGAGCAAAAATTTAACTATAATGTATAATTATAAAGACTTCATCATTGTAAAAAAAAATCATCAAAATCGGCTCAAATAGCAAAAAAAGTTAAAGGCTAAAATATGCAAAATTTTGATACACCCCAAAGGCCCCTTCCCGTAATATGGTTTATAGCTTTGGAAGCTCTTTAATATGAATCAATTGCATTGAAATTGGGCTCAGTTGATTTTTTAACTATCTGAAATAGATGTTATCATTTTGGTCCATATTTTGCTATAGCTCACCTTTTCCGGAAATAGGGTTTGAGCTTATAAAACTAATAAAAAAGACCAATTCTATTGAAATTCGACACAATTACTTTTTTAAGGTGTTTTGAATATGTATTATGAATTTGATCAATGTCGGTTCATATATTGCTATAGCTCCCATATCAGGCCCTTTCCAAGAAAAAACGAGATTGAGCTTATAAAGCTAATAAATAAAGACCAGTCTTACAAAAATTCTATCAAACACTTTTCTAAGTGTGTTGAATATATATGGCCCCTTCCCGGAAAACAGTTTTGAGCTTTCCCTTCCCGGAAAATCATCTTATATATCAATCATTTTTTATTTGAAATCGTCACTGTTATTTTTTTAAACTATGTCTTACTTTCTTGTCGAATATCGGTATAACTTTTGCTCTAACTATTTTAAATGTGTGTAACTTATTTTACGAATATCGGGATATATTTTGCTATAGTTCCCCGTTTAAAGCCCCTTACATTTTTAAACTGTCTTTAATATATAAAGTTGAGAGGTTTGAGAATTATCGGGCCATATTTCGCTATTACTTCTTTATAATCCCACTTCCGGGAATATGGTTTTAGACTCAAAATGTTTTTAAATATGTGCCAATTAGATCGAAATTCAGTATTTAAGATTCGGCACAGCCGAATATAGCATTATCACTTGTTTCTTCTTGCGTTTCAATTTCATCATAATTTTGCTTAAAACTTTATTGCAACAAATTGTATAATTTTTATTATTTTTTTCCTCTTTTCTAAACAAATTAATTCAATTTCAAAGTGTAATTTTACAAAACGTATTTTCATTTTTTGTTTATTTAATAATTTTTAAACATTTTAAATAGCAAAAGCAAAAAAAAAAAGGTGTAAATGTGCGATTTAGTGTAAAATTTATTATTAAACAAAAATGACAGATTTCTTTTAATCTTATTGGCCGTCATAAGATGTTCCGTGTTAACACTTGAAATTTTATTAAATAATTTCTAATTCAAAATTGATTTGATTGTTTATCTCGTATAAATTGTTTGTGTTTCTTTCATAAGAATTAAAAATTAAATATAAATTTATTAAATAAAACATTAAACAGAACATGAGAAAAAATAACTTACGTTTTCTACGTTTTACTATAATTATTGAGTTGTGGCAAAAATACAATAATTCGCGTGAAATTCTTTCTTTTTTTTTTTTGGTTTTTTGTCAGATTGTGGGATGATGATAATTTGGTGAAAAGCAAACATACCTGGAATTAAAGGATAGAAGGTGGAAAATGCGATTATTTATGGATACCAAAACAAATGTTTCTTAAAATTTAATTAATATTTTTACTTAATAAAAATTTTGAATTTTAATTATATTAAAAATGAGAATCTGAGTTGAGATCTGAACTAAAATGAGACTAGAATTGAAATCCGATTCACGATCTGAACAAGAATCTGAAATCAAATCACAATTATAATCTTAACAAAATTCTTAATTTGAACCTGAACTAGAATCTGAAATATAATCTCAACTGGAACGAAACTAGAAGCATAACTAACTTAAAGTTGCACTGGAATCTGTAGAATCTGAAGTAGAACTGGACTCGAAGCTGAACTGGATTCTTAACTAGAAGCTGAAACCGAACTGAACTAGAATTCAATATAGAATAGAATTTAGAATCAAAGCTGCAATCTGAACCAGAATCGGAACTAGAATTAAAACCAGAATTTAAAATGGAATCTGAGTTAGAAATGCACTTGAAATTGGGATTAGAATCAGGGCTGGAACTTTAATAGAACTAAAGCTGAACCAGAAATATAACTAGAGCTAAAGGAGATCTGAACTAGAATTGGACTAGAAACTGAACTATAATCTGAACTCAAATCTGGATTGGAATCTGAACAAGAATTTTTTCTAAAATCGATACTAGAATTTAGAACCAAAAAAGCTGCACTAGATTCTGAACCAGAATCTAAACTAAAATATGAATAAGAATCTGAACAAGATATTAAACTACAACCTAAAGTACCACGGGAACTGAATCTGAAATAGCATTCAAAGAAATAGAATAAGAACTAGAATTGGGACGAGAATCTAAACAATAATTGGAACTAAAAACGAGAATCTAGAACTAAAAAAGCTGCACTAGAATCTAAACCAACATTTGAACTAGAATCTGTTCTAAAATTGGTAAAATAATAAAAACTAGAATCTAATAATTTAGAATCATTTTAAGTATGTGAACTTGAACTAGAATTTGAATCTGAAGTATAATATAAGCTAAAAGCAGTACTAGAATCTTAACTGAAATTCTAACTAGAATCGGAACTAAAAACTGAACTCGAATCTAAATTAGAATTTTAACTAGAACCTGAAGTAGAAGCTGTGATGAAATCTGAATTGGCATCTAATCGCCAATCGGAATTAAATTTTGAACTGGAATCTGAACTAAAATCTGACCTGGGATCTGAACTTGAATTTTGATAAGAATCTGGACTTGAACTTAAATAGAATTAAACCAGAACAAAAATATTAATCAACTAGAACTGAACTACTACTATAGATCATATAATGTGATAAAATGATCTAAAATCAGAAAATAATTCAAGATCATGAAATTCTCTTACAACGCAAATTATAAATGAGAGAATGATATCAGATCCCATAAAAAGTTTGGAACGTAGAATGAACCATGATCACTGTGTTCTTAAATCAGGAAAAATCAATAGCTTGCAAATTATTTAATTCCATTGAGTAACAAGTTCTTGCACCTGCCAATTAAATGCAATGACGCAATTTCATAAGAAAATTAAAATTAAAAAAAATCGCTGAAAAATTGTCTGCATACTTTTAGGATTTCGAAGGTCCCCTTAATTCCTTTATCTCATGAATAACAATTTTCATTTATATAACTCGAATGTTATGGTATAAATCCATCATTAAATCATGTTGTCATTTTATGCCACCCAAATCGTCAATCAATCACGCCAAAATAGTGATGAAAACCTTTAAAATAAAAACGACTTTTTTCTTAAATTTTGAAATGACTAATTACCGCGGCATTGGCTTTTTGATAATTCCATTTGGGTGGTCTTAAAATAAAACTGAATTATACGAAACCAAAAAAAATGCACTTGTGCTTTAATCGTCTTAAAATGAAAAAAAAAAAAAAAATAATAATATACATCTTTTCCTCATCATCAAAAGAAAAATCCAAAACGTATCCATCAAATAAGTCAAATACTTATTTTTCTCATTTTATTTTGCTTTTTCACCAACATTTTTAACTACAAGTGATGAGCCAATGACAGATTTTAAGTGATTTACAACATAAAACAACAAACAAATTTTGTTGTTGTTGTTTATTAATAATAACAACAAATCATTAAATGGAAGTATTAAAAAATTAGTAAATTAATTTTTTGTTTAAAAATGTTTTTAGGAGTTTAATTCAATATTTGTGGAAATTCTTGTGTGAAGAGTGTATTTTTCAGAAATCAGTAGCAAAAGGATCTTAAGGAATATCATTTGAGAGTGAATAATTAAAGGAATTAAATCATGGTATTGAAAATGAGAAATTTTTTACACAAAATCATACAATGAGACTGATCTTAGATCAGATATTGAACTAAGACCATAAAATGATCTGCTACCGAACTTAGATTAGAGGCTGATATCATATAAGATTTGATCATAAAATCATAGAATAATTTTAAATCAGTAATTGATCTTCGATCAAGACTTGTCCTAGATCAGCGACTGATCATACAACAGAGACTGATCTTAGAACACTGATTAATCTTAGATCAGAGTCTGATCTTATATTACAGGCCGATCTTAGATCAGAGACTGATCTTCGATCAGAGTCTGATCTTCGATCAGAGTCTGATCTTCGATCTGAGTCTGATCTTCGATCTGAGTCTGATCTTCGATCAGAGTCTGATCTTCGATCAGAGTCTGATCTTCGATCAGAGTCTGATCTTCGATCTGAGTCTGATCTTCGATCAGAGTCTGATCTTCGATCTGAGTCTGATCTTCGATCAGAGTCTGATCTTCGATCAGAGTCTGATCTTCGATCTGAGTCTGATCTTCGATCAGAGTCTGATCTTTGATCAGAGTCTGATCTTCGATCAGAGACTGATCTTAGATCAGAGACTGATCTTAGATCAGAGACTGATCTTAGATCAGAGATTGATCTTAGATCAGAGACTGATCTTAGATCGGAGACTGATCTCAGATCAGAGACTGATTTTAGATCGGAGACTGATTTTAGATCAGAGACTGATCTTAGATCGGAGACTGATCTTAGATCGGAGACTGATCTTAGATCGGAGACTGATCTTAGATCGGAGACTGATCTTAGATCAGAGACAGGTCTTAGATCAGAGACTGATCTTAGATCATAGACTGATTTTAGATCTGAGACTGATTTTAGACCAGAGACTGATCTTAGATCAGAGACTGATCTTAGATCATGAGACTGATGAGACTGATTTTAGATCTGAGACTGATTTTAGATCGAATATTAATCTTAGATCAAAGATTAATCCTAAATCGGAGATTGATCTGATAAGATAAAAAGATGAAATGATCTCAAAGCAGAATTGTGATCGTACACAATAGCATGATCGTGACATTAAATTTCTTTAAAAAATCTTTGTGTTATCAATTCATTCTTTCAATATTCTCCAATGTAAACTAATACCTTTTCTTCGGATGCAATCCGTCAGTTAAGTAAGTGTGTAGAGAGAGAGAGAGAGAGAGGTTCTGTTTTCGGTTAAATCAATAAACAAATGCCAAATATTAGCATATGTTAATATCAACAAAAAAATAAATAAAGAAAACTAAAATGTATTTATGTATTTATAAACTAAACATTAAAACAAACATTCTAAAGTATATATACACAAGCTACTTATGTCGGTCCCTTCGTCTGTCCAACCATCCAATCCGTCCGTCTGTCCTTCCAACCAATTATAATACATCAAAAACTGCACAACTAAGGATATTCATCGATGACGATGAAGATGTTAAATGACTTTGTAGACAGATTGACATTCAAAATAAACGAAATACGGCAAAGATCAGTAAGATTTCATGCGATATTGTTTACTTAAGTACATAAATTTGTATAAATGTGTGTGTTCTGGCAAAATAAATTAAACTTGAAAAGAATAAAAGAAATTTACAAGTTCAATTATGTTCAATAAACATTTTTTTTATTTCAATTTAATTATTGTTATCGTTTCAAATTGTTAGCACGTGTAGATCAAGTTTTGAATTTATAGAATTTTTCTTTTAAAATATCAAATAGCAATCATTTTCAATAGTCAAAAAGGGGGGGGGGAAATTTTTCTAGTAAATGTTTTGTGAAATTTTTGGCGAAACACAAAAATACTTAAATATGAAAGAAATATGGAAGAACTGAACTAAAGGAGAACTTGAACTGAACTAGAAATGAACTGGATTTGAACTAGAACTGAACTGGAACAGAACTAGAACTGAACTAGAACTGAACTAAAACTGAATTAGATCTGAAGTAGAACTGAATTAGATCTGAAGTAGAACTGAATTAGATCTGAAGTAGAACTAAACTAAGATTGAACTAGAATTGAATTAGAAGTGAACTAGAACTGAGCTGGAAGTAAATTAGATCTGAGCTAGAGCTGAACTAGAAATAAACTAGATTTGAACTAGAACTGAATTAGTTTGGAACTGGAACTGAACTAGAAAAAAAACTAGAACTGAATTAGATCTGAAGTAAAAAAAAACTAGAACTGAATTAGATCTGAACTAGAACTGAACTAAAACTGTATCGAAATACCAAAATATAGTTTTTACAAGGGAGGGATATTTTGATATAAATGGATACATTACGACCACATCAAGCCTAGAAAATTAGATGTAAAGTCCAGTAAACTAGTTAACCAAAATATTGATATCCAAGAAACCACCATAACGTTTTGTGGGAATCAAAAAGTTGTTTTGTATATCCGATCTGAGATTCAAATCTTCTATCATAATAACTCTTCCGAAAATGTTGCAAGCTTATTTGAAAACTATTTTAAAATAATGGTCCAGTCTTTATTCCTATGATTAACAATTTTTTTTAAACCAGACACCATATCTAGTAAAATTCAACATAAAAGTTGGATGAGAACGAATATATAATGTCACATACATGCAAAGAAAATATATATTTGCGGTAACCATAAACAAGAAACATCATAGTATTGTTATTAGATATGGTTACCGTAACTAAAACATTTTATAATTCGCTTGGTGATTTTGCACTTATAACAATAGTTATTGTTATCGTCACAAAAAACTTTGTTATTTCAATAAAAAATATTGTTATTTTAATAAAATATTTTTTATTTGCATTGTGATTTCGCATCTATTAAAATAGTTATCCTCACTAAAATTATTGTTATCGCCACTAAAAATTTTGTTAGCTCAATAAATATTTGTTTATTCGCATTATTTTGTTATTGAATAAAAATATTTTCGTATCAAAAAAAGTATTTGTTCATATTCAGATGTCAGTGTAGTAGTTTTTTTATAACGAGTCGTTTAATAACAATAAAATTGTTATCGTTCAAACATACTTTCTAACATATTGCGATTTCAATAGTTTTTTATTTAATAAACATAATTTTATTACAGCAACGAAATTATTATAAAAATAAAATAAATTCAACAATAAACATTTTGGTGATGACAATAAATGTTTTCCGCAAATATATAAGTGTTTGCGACAAACATATTACAAAATAATGTTTCTCTTAAAATAACATGAATTATTTGGACCAATCCTTTAGGGCTTTTTCGATGTTTGTAATTTTTGAAAGGCGATAAAGTAACTCCCAATTCCATTCTATTATATTAAGTAGAAAAGAAAAATGTTAGAAATAGTTTTTAACTGTTTTTTGGTCAATTATTTTTTAAAGCTCTTTTCTACAAAATTCATTTGGCTGTTTGAACAGTTCCCATATTCTCAGAATGAAATAACTTTAAATCATTTGAAATTCATAAATATTTTAATCGCCATTTTTTTACAAATAAATAATTAAAAAAATACGATTTTTTTTAAGAAGATAATAAAAACGAGAATGTTAAAAGATTAATATGTTGAAATGAACTAAATTGAAAAAAAATCCCTCCAAAAAAGTGTTAAAGTTTTTGCCACAAGTCCAGCACGCGTTTAAATTTTAGGCCAGATGTTGTGGAAAAGACTTATTTTTTTATAACAAAAATATTTTTTTTTTGCAGAATTCAAAAATTTGGCTGAAATAGCAACAAATTTGTTTTTAATTAGATAATTAAATAGAAACATTAATTAAAATATAAATTAACAAATTAACAAGTAATAAACAAAAATCAAAAACAATTTCCCATTTAAAATGATAATTGAAATTAATTATACCCTACGCCACCGTAGGTGGTGGGGTATAATGCGTTTGTGTAGATGTTTGTAACGGGCAAAATAGAAATAGTCCTACCACCACTTATAAGTATAACGTTCGACTCAGAATTACTTCCTGAGTCGCTGTAAAGCTTATTCGCAAAGTACAGATCACAGTTTTGAAAATGAAATTTCTTAATGAAATTTGGCACGTAATATAATTTTGGTACAACGACGATATCTCTTGAAATTAGTAATGATCGATTCATTATTTCTTATAGATCCCATATATATGTCCCCCCGGAATGGGGTTTCTAGCTCATAAAATTCCTTAATATAAAAAGGTTTTAACCAAATTTTGTAAAACTAAGTCTTTAAATGATTTGCCAAATTATACGAGGATCGGTTCATTATTCCTTATAGATCCCATTGACCACTTTTCCGAAAATCACTTTTTGTATTATAAAAATATTAAGTCAAATAAGAGATTTGACGAAATTTAACGAGGATCGTTTCATAATTTTGTCTAATTCCCATGTAACCCTACAGAAAAAAATTACTTTAAAACGCATAAATTTCACACATACACACACATACATAATAATAAGAAAAGCAAATTATACGAGGTTCGTTCATAAAATCAACAATGCGGTGTAGGGTATTAAATAGTCAGTCTTAACCGATCATAACATTTTTACTTGTTTTATATTAAATTAAAGATTAAAATTGAGATTTTTGTTAAAATCCCTTGAAATTTATTTTTAGATTTTTTTTTAATCTAATTTGTTGCTGTTTTTTTTTGTTTATTTTCCATAAAAGTTGCGAAATAACAATTTTAAGTTCTTGCTGTTGTTGTTGTTGTAGAAAAAATATAAATAATTATATTAAGTTGAAATTTTGTTGTATTTATTTAATTTTTCTATTATAATTCATTTTAGTGATTTTGTTGTTGTAAACAAAAGCGTGCCAGTTTAATTGTTATCGCTTAAACAGAACAACAACAACAAAGTATTGTATTTAAAAATAAATAAACAATAACGAATGTTTGAAAAGTTTAATAACAATTAAAAAAATATAATTTTTTTTCAAAACACTTTGTTGTCAAATGGGATTTTTGCGAAATCGTTTCACTTTAAGTGAAACAAATGTTTAAGAAATTAAATAAATCGAAACTGATTTCAATTAACCCATAAAGAGCTGAGGAGTGAAACCACAGTTTTAAGTTTTCTAATTTCTCGAAATATACATTTTTATAGTCTCACTAGTGAATCTCTCTTCGGAATCACTGCTATAAACGTTTCTTTAGTGCTTTTTAGTCGTTTTGCTCGAACAGGTAATCGATCGCCGTTTAAAAGCTTTGACACTTTTGGACAGCTTATTTTGGTCTTCAATCCCCTCCACTGGCCTTAGCTTCGGTCAGTTTTGAGGATTTTTCTCTCTTGATACAAATACCACATTATTGTTCTTGAACCACTCAAGTCCTTGTTTTCCATAATAACGGTAAAATAAGTCAGGAAATAAACTGGACACATAATGAAGTCTCCTGAGTGGAAACAGCCTTTTTGTAAACATTCCTTGTTGTATATTTGAGTGTTTATAGAGACCATTATAACAAATAATTGCCCCCTTTTGCTGCAACTGCAACTGTTTGGAAAATTTTGACAGTTTTTGAGTCCTAAACTTTTCCTCAATATTAATTCGAGCATCAGCAACAGCGTCTTTTAGAAAACTTGACTTCAATTTTAGTGCTCTGTTTTTTGGCCTCTAAATTTTTATCAACATTCCTGTTAGAAACATTTTGATTGTTGTATGGTCTTAAACCTGCCAAATAGTCCTGAGCTTTCCTACCGCATGTATTGGGAGCTCTTTTGAAAATACTTTCGATTTTATATCTTCAGAATCATCATGTAGACCATTACTTTTACCTGTACAGGTGAACAGTAGGGAGAAAACTTGACCGCTGTTAAAAGACAAGTTCTCCTGGTGCTGTTTAATAACATTGACGGTAGACCTTTAAATGCTGGGCTAACTTTTTGACCAAGTTGGGTTTAATATTTCATAATTTTAGTACGCAATTTTAGTTTACATAATAACTGACATATTTTTCCTAAGGTAACTGGATCATCAAAAAAAATCAAACGATATTTGGATTAAAAGTTTTAATGAAAAACATGTGTCAAGAATTTTCCGAACTCACTCTTTAATAAAAAAAATAATTTTTATAAATTCAAATTCAGGACTATACAACGATGCACAAGTTCAGAAATGTTTCCATGAAATATGATATGAAATTTATCGTTTCAGTTAGAAAAATCTTCAATAAAATTTCTAAGAAACAGAAATATTTGGTGATTTTTTTAAAATCACTTTTCACGGAAGTATTCCACATAAAATAGCACCACAACATTTGATCGCAAGATTAAGAAAAATTATTGTTTACATTAATTAAATGAGAATAACAAATGTAAAATAAAAATAGAGAAAAAATTATATGCGTTTATAGGAATATGCATCAGTTTATAAGAGATAATTCTTTTGTCTCAATTCATAAAGAATTTTTCACAATTTTTTTTACAAATTTTGGAGGGTCATTGTTTACGCCCCAACCTCATAGGCACTTGAAATTCTCCAACACACTTTACCTCCAACGATGTGATGTTTCGTTTAGATATTTCAAACAGAATTATTTCCGAAAATAATAAATTCGGGATCACGGTGATTCATAAAACCCATAGATATGACATTGTTTTTACAAAATTTTGTACAAGTTTTGTATTACAAGACCGATTTGGCTACAAATTCTTACATTTCGATAGGACCAGGGGGAAAGGTACTCCCCATACAAAGCAAATATTGGTTATCAAATATCTAAAGAATTTTATTTTTTTTTTCAAAAATTGTTTGCACAAAATGTAGGACGGATAGGATCAAGGGAATACGTACCCCCCATAACAAAGATAATATTGATCATCGAATTTCTAAAGAACCACTTCATCAAGAATTTTCAAATTTGGTTCCAATAGCATTTCAAAGGAACTATTTTTCAAGACAAAATGTGGCGTGGATTGAATCAGGGGAAGAGGGGAAGTCACCATATAAAGCAAATATTAATCATGGAACATTTAAAGAACTATAACATCGGAATTTTCGAATTTGAACGCAACCACTTTATCAAGGAACTTTTTATTAGACAAAATAAGGACGTATGGGATCAGTGGGGGAGATCGCCTCCCCTCCCCAAATATCTAAAAAATCACTACACTAATTACATTTTTCAAGTAACTGTTTTACCGGGCAGGCAAAATGTTGATTATGGAATATCTAAAGCATTGTAACAGCAAAAGTTCTCAAATTCCATCCCAATTACTCTCTCAAGAATTTGTTTTACCGATCAAGATATGGGATGGGTAGGACCAAGGGGAAAGGTGCTCCCACACAAAGCAAATATTATTTATCGATTATCTAATGAACTGAAAAATCGGGAGTATTCAAATTGTTTCCAATTACTGCTCAAAACGTAGGACTGATAGGACCATGATAAGGGGTACCACAACTTTTTAAGGACGGCAAGACGCACCGCGTCTTAGCTAGTGGTATTTAAAAGACAAATAAAATTTTACCTTCATATTTTCGATAATTTATGTTTTTTTTTTCAATTTTCAAATCATAATTTTGATCAAATTTTCAACATAAATTTGCTTTTAAATTCCATAATAAATTTCCAAATCTATGTCGTGTTCAGTTTCCCTCAATTACAAATTCCATTTTGTAGTAAATAAATTAAAAACGAATTTTTAAATTTATTTTATAACAAAAAACAATCTACACAAAAATCCTCGAATTATATAAAAATATCATCCACTAAATTTGGATTAATTTACGGAGGTCAGCATTTAATAGATGATCTTGTAAATATACGATCAGAACAACAACAAAATGTCTATCAAAAGTTTTATAAATTGAAATCAAATAAAAACAATAATAAATGGCTGTTAATTATAATAAACATAATTAAATTATAGACGATTGAATTGAATTGAAATGAATTGAAATGCAAAATTACAAAAAAATATTAAAAAAAATAAAATTTACTATAGAAAATGTAAATATGCAACATCAGCAACGATCGGCCGGATTGTTGTATTTAAAACGAATAAATTGGAAAATTAAGTTCTTTTTTCTTGAGTTTTTATTCTTTTCTTTTTAGAACAACAGAAAAAAATAGAAATTATTTTATAATTCTGCAAATTATAGTAAATTTTTTATGGCATTTTTTTCCATTCTCATGTTTAGAGAAAAAAATTATTGAAGTGATATTTTGCATCGAAATGGTCAATTAGTGGGAGTGATAAAACACATAACACCCGCCGTGTTTAAAGAGGACGTTTAATTTGCAAATAGCGATTTTAGTTTTTTTTTTTAAATTTATTTTCTCATTTCGATTTGTTTGTGGTCAAGCAAATAATTTAACTAATTATACGATATGAGGATCTTTTCATAGGGAAGTATAGAGGTAGAAAATGCGTTTACACTAGCACAGAAATAAAATTAAAAATGTTAAATTAATTTTTATAAAAATTAATTCTATAACTTTAGAAACGTTGCATATAGCGTAATAAAATTTCACTGCTCTTAAGTTGATTTGAAGAATTACAGGCCCATAAATGGTTAAGCTCGCAGTGGGCGACCATTTAAAGTTGGCCCCTTCGAATTTGATGATTTTCAAAAATTCGACAAAAATTAATTTTTGAATTGAGACAAAAGAAATTTATTATATAGACAGTCTGCTTTGAAAATAGTCTTATATGTAAAGATTATCTCTTATAGTTTCAGAGATACTTCATTCCAAATAAACGTTTTACCTATGACAGCCCTTTTTTAGAGAGAGCCTAATATAGCTCTAAAAATGTTATTAAAATATGTACCAGATACAAGGCAGAGATTTGAAGAATTACGGGCCCATATATGGTTAAGGTCACAGTCAGTGACCATTTAAAGTTGGCCCCTTAGAAATATGTTGATTTTCATAAATTCGACAAAAATTAATTTATGAATTGAGACAAAAGAAATTTAATAAATAGACAGTCACAATAAATCTGCTTTCAAAATTCTCTTATATGTATAAATTATCTCTTATAGTTTCAGAGATATTTTACTGAAAATATATCACGCCTTTTTTTAGGAGACCTTAATACAGCTCCAATTTTTTTTTAAATATGTGTCAGATTCCTTGAAAATTCTAAAAAACATTGATGAAATAATCATAAGAATATATAAATCCGTTATAGAGCTATATTCACCTGAATTTGGAACTTTGAAAATATTTGATTTCTTTTGGATTTTTTTTCAAAAAGGTGTTAACACTTATTTATCAAATAAATGAATTTTTTGTTCTGAACTCTATAATTTTATTATTGTTTTATAAAGAAATCTTAACGGAAATCCATAGAAACTAAATCCAGATAAACTTGGGGGAAGCATCTGTCCACAAGCTCTATCTAAAATTTCTCACTTAAAAAAATATTTCATTTATGATCTTCGCTAAACATAATGCTGAAATCATTTTTAAATTATCCCCTATATATAGCTACACATACAGCTGTGGCAAAAATAATAGCACTACTTACATGTCAAGTATATTCTCTGAGAAAATAATGCATTCATAAAAAAATATCAGATTGGGATCTCTCAAAAAAATAGCATTGGAACTTGGAAAAACGCAATAAACAGTTCAAACAATTATTATAATATTTAGTGTAAAAGCTTCTGTAACAATGTGTAAGCTGCGGGTTTAAAAAAGAATTAAATCTGCGGGTAAATATGGGTTTTGAAAACCCATAGACCATTGAAAAGTCCTCCTTTTAACTGGTCCGCATGAGTCAAATAAATTAAAGTTTCCTTAAATTTACTTGGTTTAGCATATTGAAAACGAAAAGTGGTATTATGTGGATCGATGAGTCTAAAATAATTTTGTTTATAATGAGGCCTCCTAGAAAGTATTTTATTCAAATATTTACGATATGGAGGTGCTTTTCGTACTGTGGTGTTAGACAAATTTATCTTATTTGAACTATTTTCGATGCGTCAGTATATGTTTTAAGAAATGCCACTGATTTGGGCCATGCAACATGATAACAACGCGAATCATACCAGCAAAATAGATAAAAAATTTTTCAGAATAATGGAGTCAATGTAATGACAACGTATATAATAAGGTGTCGGTAATTGAACCAACCAATAATAGCGATTTTTGGACCACTTTAGAGCAGACATGGAACTCTATTATCCTGGAAAGGTGCGAGAAAAGGATAGACTACAAAGTGCTTAGAATAAATTATTTAAAGCAACAACTATTCATTTTTGACTTTTTGTTATAGTTGAAACCGAATGGTGCTATTATTTTGAACTCCAATTTTTATCAATAATTTTGGAAAAAATTCATTTAAAGGATGATAATGAATATAAATTTTATTTGTTTCATCTTCACTAACTTTTTGATTTTATGGCTTTTATGACTTATTAAAGAAGACGTATATATGTGGTGCTAATATTTTGACCGCTGCTGTATACCCAACAAGTATTTTCTGTCGAATGACCTTAAAACGATTTTTAGTGAAAAAGATAAAAATTTTCAAACATATTTTATTCGGATTGTTATTTTGGGTTTTTCTGTATGGAAAAGCGGATTTTTTTCTTTAATTTCTGACTCAGAATAGTTCATATACATCATGTTGAACTGTGAATATGCAAGTGCTAATATTTCCATAGATATAAATAAATACTTTTCTGGGAAATCTAAAATTTTTCTATCTCAATTCATATAAATTTTTTTGCGGGTTTAAAAAAAACTCGCAAAAAATTTGAAAGATTTCTTCCAATGGTGCCAAAAGTAACGGAAAAAATAGATTTGCATGGTAAATCTCTAGTGAATTTCTTAACGATTTAAGGCCTCTCCTAATCAAGTTTTGGTTAAAGTGTCAAAACAAAAGTTTTTTCATTTCCTATTTAATCATTTTGCCAGTGTAAACACTTTCTATTTTAGTGTAAACATGAAAAATAAAAAAAAGCGCGAAATTTCTGTACAAAATTTCACATCTTGACTGTGTTTATTTACACAAGCGCGTAGTTAACAAAAACACAATTAAAACAACAACAATAAAACAGTAAAAATCATTCGCCAAGAAAAAAAAACAAATCGTTTTAACAAAATTAATGAAACAATAACAAAAAAAATAACTCAATACAAATAATTTTATTCCATTTTAAATTACCCTACACGATATCTCTTTCAAATAAATCGCTAAATTTAAATCATTTAATAATTCCATTTTCTGTAGAAGTCGGAATTATACTTCAATCACTACCGAAGGTAACTTTTCGTTTTCATAAAATTTTGTTTCAATCATTTCAAATTACTTTCATTTTATTGGTTCCAAAATCATGTTCTTTTAGGAATAAATCTGTAACTCAAACCATAGGAAGATATCAGAATAAAATTTGATATGGCCTACAGAAGCCTTGTTAACAGGGACGTTGTGAGTTGACGACCTTTTTCAAATAGATTAATAAAAAATATTTCATATTATTTAAGAAATGACAACAAAAAATAATTTCCAAGTCGTGAAAAGTTTAATAAAATAAAAATAAAATTAACTTAAATATTCCTGTTTCGAAACTTAAGTAACTTTTAAAGTTTGTGTGATCTTATATACCAAATTTTAAAATTTAAAAAAAATTTAATAAGTCGGTCCAAATTTTAGTCTCGAATGCATCGACTCTAAGATATCATAGATGGATACAGCATCTATTATATCCGAGTAGTTTCATTCGGCCACGTTGCCTTGTTCTCCTGAAATCTAGATCCAACCCTTAGAGAGAGCATATTTTTATTTTAATTAAAATTAGTGTTTTATAGTAATTTTGAAGACAATTTCTTGAAATGACTATATATCTTGGATTATAAATTTGCAATTTATCTTCACACAGCTAAATAATATCAACTTAAAATTTTCCTGTTCGAAACTTGAGCAATTTTAAACATTAAGTGTGATGCCATATGTTTGTTTTGAATTCATTG
>PYHX02000158.1:15068088-15222467 GCA_004302925.2 Cochliomyia hominivorax
ATCGATTATATATCCTTAAAGAGATCTTAAATGAGATGACAGAAATTGATAGACAGAATAGAATTCCAAATGAGTTACAAATATTTTTTTGATCAATTTATAAAAATTTTAAACAATAATATTTTTAAGATATTTAGCTCAGAGTCTTCAAGTCGTAGTCTTGGGCATAAACTGAACGGTTCAAATATAAATCAGACGGTTCAATAATAAGACACTTTGACGTGAAAGTGCTCACTTTCTTCTCAGAAGAATCTGGAATTGGATGAGTATAAAATTCGAAACTTTTCTAAAGGACGTTCTTATTCTTTCCCAATCTTGCTTCTGATGTAAGGAATTTAGGAATTGGAGCAGAGGTGAATCATTATACTTCAGGTCTCCAATTTTTCATAATCTATTTAACGAATCTTATACAATTTATGCCCCCAAAGTTGCAATGAATTCAAAACAAACATATGGCATCACACTTAATGTTTAAAATTGCTCAAGTTTCGAACAGGAAAATTTTAAGTTGATATTATTTAGCTGTGTGAAGATAAATTGCAAATTTATAATCCAAGACGCAAACCACAAGAGATATAGTCATTTCAAGAAATTTTCTTCAAAATTACTATAAAAACACTAATTTTGATTAACATAAAAATGTGCACTCTCTAAGGGTTGAATCCAGAACAAGGCAACGTGGCCGAATGAAACTACTGGGATATAATAGATGCTGTATCCACCTATAATATCTTATAGTCGATGCATTCGAGACTAAAATTTGAACCGACTTATTAGAATTTTAAAAAATTTTAAAATTTGGGATTCTGTGTGGGATGAATCCATTTTCTAGGAAAACAAGGCAATGCGGGCGAATGACACTTTTTGGATATGATTAGCATTGCATCCAGCTACGATATCTAATAGTCGATACCTAATAGACTAAAATTTGGACCGACTTATTAAATTTTTTCAAAATTTTAAAATTTGGTATAAAACTTTAAAAGTTACTTAAGTTTCGAACAGGGAATTTTTAAGTTAATATTATTTTCATTTTATTAAAATTTTCAACGACTTGGAAATTATTTTTTGTTGTCACTTCTTAAATAATATGAAATATTTTTTCATTAATCTATTTGAAAAAAGGGTCAACTCACAACGTCCCCTGTTAACAAGGCTTCTGTAGCCATATCAAATTTTATTCTGATATCTCCTATGGGTTGAGTTACAGATTTATTTCTAAAAGAACATGATTTTGGAACCAATAAAATGAAAGTAATTGAAATATGAAACAAAATTTTATGAAAACGAAAAGTTACCTTTCGGTAGTGATTGAGATATAATTCCGACTTCTTACAGAAAATGGAATTATTATTTGAAAGAGATATCGTGTAGGGTAATTTAAAATGGCATCAAATTATTTGTATTGAGTTAATTTTTTTTGTTATTGTTTTCATTTATTTTGTTAAAACGATTGTTTTTTCTGGCGAATGGTTTTTACTGTTTTATTGTTGTTGTTTTAATTGTGTTTTTGTTAACTACGCGCTTGTGTAAATAAACACAGTCAAGATGTGAAATTTTTACAGAAAATTTCGCGCTTTTTTTATTTTTCATGTTTACACTAAAATAGAAAGTGTTTACACTGGCAAAATGATTAAATAGGAAATGAAAAACTTTTGTTTTGACACTTTTAACCAAAACTTGATTAAGAGAGGCTATAAATCGTTAAGAAATTCACTAGAAATTTATCATGCAAATCTACTTTTTCCGTTACTTTTGGCACATTGAAGAAATCTTTCAAATTTTTTGCGATTTTTTTTAAACCCGCAAAAAAATTTATATGAATTAAGATAGAAAAATGTTAGATTTCCAGAAAAGTATTTTATTTATATCTATGGAAATATTAGCACTTGCATATTCACAGTTCAACATGATGTATATGAACTATTCTGAGTCAGAAAATAAAGAAAAAATCCGCTTTTCCATACAAAAACCCCAGAATAACAATCAGAATAAAATACGTTTGAACATTTTTATCTTTTTCACTAAAATCGGTTTTTAAGGTCATTCGACAGAAAATACTTGTTGGGTATACAGCAGCGGTCAAAATATTAGCACCACATATATACGTCTTCTTTAATAAGTCATAAAAGCCATAAAATCAAAAAGTTAGTGAAGAAGAAAACAAATAAAATTTATATTCATTATATTTCTTTAAATTAGTTTCTTTCCCAGAATTATTGATAAAAACTGGAGTCAAAATAATAGCACCACTCGGCTTCAACTCTAACAAAAAGTCAAAAAATGAATAATTGTTGTTTTAAATAATTTATTCCAAGCACTTTGTAGTCTATCCTTTTCTCGCACCTTTCCAAGATAATAGAGTTCCATGTCTGCTCTAAAGTGGTCCAAAAATCGCTATTATTGGTTGGTTTAATTACCGACACCTTGTTATATACGTATATACAGCAATCATTTATTGGATTTTCAACGGAAGACTGGGAAGGCAATTTCATTACATTGACTCCATTATTCTGATTCCATTATTCGGGTTGTTGTCTTGTTGCATGACCCAAATCAATAGCATTTCTTTAGACATATACTGACGCATCGAAAATAGTTCAAATAAGATAAATTTATCTAACACCACAGTACGAAAAGCACCTCCATATCGTAAATATTTGAATATATTACTTGCTAGGAGGCCTCTTTATAAATAAAATTATTTTAGACTCATCGATCCACATAATACCACTTTCGTTTTCAAAATGCTAAACCAAGTAAGTTTAAGGAAACTTTAGTTTATTTGAGACATGCGGACCAGTTAAAAGGAGGACTTTTCATGGTCTACGGGTTTTCAAATTATATTCTCTAAGCTCTCTGATACAGTTTCAGTACTTTTTTAAAGATTTAATTCTTTTTTAAGCCCGCAGCTTACACATTGTTACAGAAGCTTTTACACTAAATATTATAACAATTGTTTGAACTGTTTATTGCGTTTTCCAAGTTTAATAGAAATGGTGCTATTTTTTTGGAGAGGTCCCAATCTGATATTTTTTTATGAATGCATTATTTTTCTCAGAGAATATACTTGACATGTAAGTAGTGCTATTATTTTTGCCACAGCTGTATGTGTAGCTATATATAGGGGATAATTTAAAAATGATTTCAGCTTTATATTTAGCGAAGATCATAAATGAAATATTTTTTTTAAGTGAGAAATTTTAGATAGAGCTTGTGGACAGATGCTTTCCCCAATTTTATCTAGATTTAGTTTATATGGATTTCCATTAAGATTTCTTTATAAAACAATAATAAAATTATAGAGTTCAGAACAAAAAATTTTTTTTATTAAATAAATAAGTGTTAACACCTTTTTAAAAAAATCCAAAGAAATCAAATAATTTCAAAGTTCCAAATTCAGGTGAATATAGCTCTATAACGGATTTATATATTCTTATGATTATTTCATCAATATTTTTTAGAATTTTCAAGGAATCTGACACATATTTAAAAAAATTTGGAGCTGTATTAAGGTCTCCTAAAAAATGGCGTGTCATATTTGGAGTAAAATATCTCTGAAACTATAAGAGATAATTTATACATATAAGAGAATTTTGAAAGCAGATTTATTGTGACTGTCTATATAATAAATTTCTTTTGTCTCAATTCATAAATTAATTTTTGTCGAATTTATGAAAATCAACATATTCTAAGGGACCAACTTTAAATGGTCACCCACTGCGACCTTAACCATTTATGGGCCTGTAATTCTTCAAATCAACTTCAAAGCAATGAAATTTTATTACGCTATAAAAAGTTTCTAAAGTTATAAAATTAATTTTTAGAAAAATTAATTTAACATTGGTGCTATTTTTTGGAGAGGTCCCAATCTGATATTTTTTTATGAATGCATTATTTTTCTCAGAGAATATACTTGACATGTAAGTAGTGCTATTATTTTTGCCACAGCTGTATGTGTAGCTATATATAGGGGATAATTTAAAAATGATTTCAGCATTATGTTTAGCGAAGATCATAAATGAAATATTTTTTTAAGTGAGAAATTTTAGATAGAGCTTGCGGACAGATGCTTCCCCCAAGTTTATCTAGATTTAGTTTATATGGATTTCCGTTAAGATTTCTTTATAAAACAATAATAAAATTATAAAGTTCAGAACAAAAAATACATTTATCAGATAAATAAGTGTTAACACCTTTTTTTAAAAAATCCAAAAAAATCAAATATTTTCAAAGTTCCAAATTCAGGTGAATATAGCTCTATAACGGATTTATATATTCTTATGATTATTTCATCAATATTTTTTAGAATTTTAAAGGGAATCTGACATATATTTAAAAAAAATTTGGAGCTGTATTAAGGTCTCCTAAAAAAAGGCGTGATATATTTTCAGTAAAATATCTCTGAAACTATAAGAGATAATTTATACATATAAGAGAATTTTGAAAGCAGATTTATTGTGACTGTCTATTTATTAAATTTCTTTTGTCTCAATTCATAAATTAATTTTTGTCGAATTTATGAAAATCAACATATTCTAAGGGGCCAACTTTAAATGGTCACCCACTGCGATCTTAACCATTTATGGGCCTGTAATTCTTCAAATCAACTTAAGAGCAGTGAAATTTTATTTTATGTTAAATTATTATAAAAATTAATTTAACATTTTTAATTTTATTTCTGTGCTAGTGTAAACGCATCTTCTACCTCTATACTTCCCTTTCAAAAGATCCTCATATCGTATAATTAGTTAAATTATTTGCTTGACCACAAACAAATCGAAATGAGAAAATAAATTAAAAAAAAACTAAAATCGCTATTTACAAATTAAACGTCCTCTTTAAACACGGCGGGTGTTATGTGTTTTATCACTCCCACTAATTGACCATTTCGATGCAAAATATCACTTCAATAATTTTTTTTCTCTAAACATGAGAATGGAAAGAAAATGCCATAAAAAATTTACTATAATTTGCAGAATTATACAATAATTTCTATTTTTTTTCTGTTATTCTAAAGAGAAAAGAATAAAAACTCAAGAAAAAAGAACTTAATTTTCCAATTTATTCGTTTTAAATACAACAATCCGGCCGATCGTTGCTGATGTTGCATTTTTACATTTTCTATAGTAAATTTTATTTTTTTGTGATTTTTGCATTTCAATTCATTTCAATTCAATTCAATCGTCTATAATTTAATTATGTTTATTATAATTAACAGCCATTTATTATTGTTTTTATTTGATTTCAATTTATAAAACTTTTGATAGACATTTTGTTCTTTCTGTTGTTCTGATCGTATATTTACAAGATCATCTATTAAATGCTGACCTCCGTAAATTATTCCAAATTTAGTGGGTGATATTTTTATATAATTCGAGGATTTTTGTGTAGATTGTTTTTTGTTATAAAATAAATTTAAAAAATCTTTGTTAATTTATTTACTACAAAATGGAATTTGTAATTGAGGGAAACTGAACACGACATAGATTTGGAAATTTATTATGGAAATTAAAAGCAAATTTATGTTGAAAATTTGATCAAAATTATGTTTTGAAAATTGAGAAAAAAACTTAAATTATCGAAAATATGAAGGTAAAATTTTATTTGTCTTTTAAATACCACAAGCTAAGACGCGGTGCGTCTTGCCGTCCTTAAAAAGTTGTAGTACCCCTCGTCATGGTCCTATTCGTCCTACGTTTTAAGCACTAATTGGAAACAATTTGAATACTCCCGCTTTTACAGTTCATTAGATAATCGATAAATAATATTTGCTTTGTGTGGGAGTACCTTTCCCCTTGATCCTACCCATCCTATATTTAAATCAGTTAAACAAGTTCTTTAGAAAGGAATTGGGATGAAATTTGAAAACTTTTGCTGTTACAGTTCTTTAGATATTCCATAACCAATATTTTCTTTGTATGGGGGACATCTCTGCCAATGATCCTATCCACTCTTCATTCTGACCGATATAACAGTCACTTGAAAAATGTATTCAGACCCAATTTCAAAATGTTCGGTGTAGTGGTTTTTCAGATATTTAATTATCAACATTATCTTTGTATGGGGGCGACCACTTCTTCAGATCCTCTCCGTCCTTCATTTGATATAGTAAGACAGTTCCTTGAAAAAATGGTTGGGACCAAATTCGAGAATTGTCGCTGTTATAGTTCTATATATATTTAATGACAAAAATTTGCTTTGTATGGGGGCTACCTCTCCCCCGATTCTATCCGACCCACATTTTGTCTTGAAAAATAGTTCCTTTAAAATGCTATTGGAACCAAATTTTAAAGTTCTCGGTGAAGTGGATCTTTAGAAATTCGATGATCAATATTTTCTTTGTATGTGGGTTACGTATTCCCTTGATCCTATCCGTCCTACATTTTGTGCAAACAATTTTTTGAAAAAATATTTAATTCTCGCTTTTATATTTCTCTAGATATTTGATAATCAATATTTGCTTTGTTTGGGGGCTACCTCTTCCCCTGGTCCTATCGAAATGTAAGCCTTTATTTCTTTCCGCTATATAGGGATCATTCTGTACAAATCAGAATCATTTGTACAAAATTTTGTAAAAACAATGTCATATCTATGGGTTTTATGAATCACCGTGATCCCGAATTTATTATTTTCGGAAACAAATCTATTTGAAATATCTTAACGAAACATCACACCGTTGGAGTTAAAGTGTGTTGGAGAATTTCAAGTGCCTATGACGTTGGGGCGTAAACTATGACCCTCCAAAATTCTTTATGAACTGAGACAAAAGAATTATCTCTTATAAACTGATGCATATTCCTATAAACGCATATAATTTTTTCTCTATTTTTATTTTACATTTGTTATTCTCATTCAATTAATATAAACAAGAATTTTTCTTAAACTTGCGATCAAATGTTGTGGTGCTATTTTATGTGGAATATTTCAGTGAAAAGTGATTTTAAAAAATCACCAAATATTTCTGTTTTTAGAAATTTTATTGAAGAATTTTCTAACTGAAACGATAAATTTCATATAATATTTCATTTCATATTTCATGGAAACATTTCTGAACTTGTGCATCGTTATATCGTCCTGAATTTGAATTTATAAAAATTATTTTTTTATTAAAGAGTGAGTTCGGAAAATTCTTGACACTTGTTTTTTATTAAAACGTTTAACCCAAATATCGTTTGATTTTTTTATGATCCAGTTACCTTTGGAAAAATGTATCAGTTATTATGTTTAATGTCAAAAATATGAATGAATTGCTAATTGAATAAAAAAGAGTGAACAACAAAAAATTTGCGTACTAAAATTATTAAATATTAAATCCAACTTGGTCAAAAAGTTGGCCCAGCATTTAAAGGTCTACCGTCAAACTGTTTCCAATGTTATTAAACAGTATCGGGAGAACTTGTCTTTTAAAAGCGGACAAGTTTTCTCCCTACTGTTCACCTGGTCCAGGTAAAAGCAATGATCCACATGATGATTCTGAATATATAAAATCGAAAGTATTTTCAAAAGAGCTCCCAATACATGCGGTAGGAAAGCTAAGGACTATTTGGCAGGTTTAAGACCATACAACAATCAAAATGTTTCTGACAGGAATGTTGATAAAAATTTAGAGGCCAAAATTGAAATCAAGTTTTCTAAAAATTAATATTTTTAATGACGAATGAGTCTCTAATGCTTTTATGTTGCTGATGCTCGAATTAATATTGAGGAAAAGTTTAGGACTCAAAAACAGTAAAAATTTCCCAAACACTTAAGTTTGCAGCAAAAGAGACCAATTATTTGTTACAATGGACTCTATAAACACCCAAATATACAACAAGGAATGTTTACAGGCTGTTTCCACTCAGGAGACTTCATTATGTGTCCAGTTTATTTCCTGACTTATTTTACCGTTATTATGGAAAACAAGGACTTGAGTGGTTCAAGAACAATAATGTGGTATTTGTATCAAGAGAGAAAAATCCTCAAAACTGACCGAAGCTAAGGCCAGTGGAGGGGATTGAAGACCAAAATAAGCTGTCCAAAAGTGTCAAAGTTTTTAAACGGCGATCGATTACCTGTTCGAGCAAAACGACTAAAAAGCACTAAAGAAACGTTTATAGCAGTGATTCCGAAGAGAGATTCACTAGTGAGACTATAAAAATGTATATTTCGAGAAATTAGAAAATTTAAAACTGTGGTTTCACTCCTCAGCTCTTTAAGGGTTAATTGAAATCAGTTTCGATTTATTTAATTTCTTAAACATTTGTTTCACTTAAAGTGAAACGATTTCGCAAAAATCCCATTTGACAACAAAGTGTTTTGAAAAAAAAAATTATATTTTTTTAATTGTTATTAAACTTTTCAAACATTTGTTATTGTTTATTTATTTTTAAATACAATACTTTGTTGTTGTTGTTCTGTTTAAGCGATAACAATACAACTGGCACGCTTTTGTTTACAACAACAAAATCACTAAAATGAATTATAATAGAAAAATTAAATAAATACAACAAAATTTCAACTTAATATAATTATTTATATTTTTTCTACAACAACAACAACAGCAAGAACTTTATTTCGCAACTTTTATGGAAAATAAACAAAAAAAAAAAAACAGCAACAAATTAGATTAAAAAAATTTAAAAATAAATTTCAAGGGATTTTAACAAAAATCTCAATTTTAATCTTTTTTTCTCTATAAAACAAAAATCTTTTTTTCAATTTAATATAAAACAAGTAAAAATGTTATGATCGGTTACGACTGACTATTTAATACCCTACACCACATTGTTGATTTTATGAACGACCCTCGTATAATTTGCTTTTCTTATTATTTGTATGTGTGAAATTTATGCGTTTTAAAGTAATTTTTTCTGTAGGGTTACATGGGAATTAGACAAAATTTTGAAACGACCCTCGTTAAATTTCGTCAAATCTCTTATTTTACTTAATATTTTTATAATACAAAAAGTGATATTCGGAAAAGTGGTTAATAGGACCTATAAGGAATAATGAACCGATCCTCGTATAATTTGGCAAATCATTTTAGAATATAATAAAACTTAGTTTTACAAAATTTGGTTAAAATCTTTTTATATTAAGGAATTTTATGACCTAGAAACCCCATTCCGGGGGGACATTTGTATGGGACCTATAAGAAATAATGAATCGATCATAACCAATTTCAATCGATATCGTCCTTGTCCCAAAATAATATTACATGCCGAATTTCATTAAGAAATTTCATTTTCAAAACTGTAATCTGTACTTTGCGAATAAGCTTTACAGCGACTCAGGAAGTAATTCTGAGTCGAACGTTATACTTATAAGTGGTGGTAGGACTATTTCTATTTTGCCCGTTACAAACATCTACACAAACGCATTATACCCCCACCACCTATGGTGGCGTAGGGTATAATTAATTTCAATTATCATTTTAAATGGGAAATTGTTTTTTGATTTTTGTTTATTACTTGTTAATTTGTTAATTTATATTTTAATTAATGTTTCTATTTAATTATCTAATTAAAAACAAATTTGTTGCTATTTTCAGCCAAATTTTTGAATTCTGCAAAAAAGAAAAATATATTTTTGTTATAAAAAAATAAGACTTTTTTCACAACATCTGGCCTAAAATTTAAACGCGTGCTGGACTTGTGGCCAAAAACTTTAACACTTTTGTGGAGGGATTTTTTCAATTTAGTTCATTTCAACATATTAATCTTTTAACATTCTCGTTTTTATTATCTTCTTAAAAAAAATCGTATTTTTTTAATTATTTATTTGTAAAAAAATGGCGATTAAAAATATTTATGAATTTCAAACGATTTAAAGATATTTCATTCTGAGAATATAGGAACTGTTCAAACAGCCAAATGAATTTTGTAGAAAAGAGCTTTAAAAAAATAATTGACCAAAAAACCATTTATAAACGATTTCTAACATTTTCCTTTTCTACTCAATAAAATAGAATGGAATTGGAAGTTACTTTATCGCCTATCAAAACATCGAAAAAGCCCTAAAAATTATTTTAAGAGAAACGTTATTTTGTAATATGTTTGTCGCAAACACTTATATATTTGCGGAAAACATTTATTATCATCACCAATATGTTTATTGTTGAATTTATTTTATTTTTATAATAATTTCGTTACTGTAATAAAATTATGTTTATTAAATAGAAAACTGTTGGAATCGCAATATGTTAGAAAGTATGTTTGAACGATAACAATTTTATTGTTATCAAACAGTTCGTTATAAAAAACTACTACACTGACATCTGAATATGAACAAATACTTTTTTTGATACGAAAATATTTTTATTCAATAACAAAATAATGCGAATAAACAAATATTTATTGAGCTAACAAAATTTTTAGTGGTGATAAAAATAATTTTAGTGAGGATAACGATAACTATTTTAATAGATGCGAAATTACAATGCAAATAAAAATATTTTATTAAAATAACAATATTTTTTATTGAAATAACAAAGTTTTTTGTGACGATAACAATAACTATTGTTATAAGTGCACCAAGCAAATCACCAAGCGAATCATCAAATGTTTTAGTTACGGTAACCATATCTAATAACAATACTATGATGTTTCTTGTTTATGGTTACCGCAAATATATATTTTCTTTGCGTGTATGTGACATTCTATATTCGGTCTCAATCAACTTTTATGTTGAATTTAACTAGATATGGTGTCTGGTTTAAACAAATTGTTAATCATAGGAATAAAGACTGGACCATTATTTTAAAATAGTTTTCAAATAAACTTGCAACATTTTCGGAAGAGTTATTATGATAGAAGATTTGAATCTCAGATCGGATATACAAAACAACTTTTTGATTCCCACAAAACGTTATGGTGGTTTCTTGGATATCAATATTTTGGTTAACTAGTTTACTGGACTTTACATCTAATTTTCTAGGCTTGATGTGGTCGTAATGTATCCATTTATATCAAAATATCCCTCCCTTGTAAAAACTATATTTTGGTATTTCGATACAGTTTTAGTTCAGTTCTAGTTCAGATCTAATTCAGTTCTAGTTTTTTTTTACTTCAGATCTAATTCAGTTCTAGTTTTTTTTCTAGTTCAGTTCCAGTTCCAAACTAATTCAGTTCTAGTTCAAATCTAGTTTATTTCTAGTTCAGCTCTAGCTCAGATCTAATTTACTTCCAGCTCAGTTCTAGTTCACTTCTAATTCAATTCTAGTTCAATCTTAGTTTAGTTCTACTTCAGATCTAATTCAGTTCTACTTCAGATCTAATTCAGTTCTACTTCAGATCTAATTCAGTTTTAGTTCAGTTCTAGTTCAGTTCTAGTTCTGTTCCAGTTCAGTTCTAGTTCAAATCCAGTTCATTTCTAGTTCAGTTCAAGTTCTCCTTTAGTTCAGTTCTTCTATATTTCTTTCATATTTAAGTATTTTTGTGTTTCGCCAAAAATTTCACAAAACATTTACTAGAAAATATTCCCCCCCCCTTTTTTGACTATTGAAAATGATTGCTATTTGATACTTTATAAGAAAAATTCTATAAATTCAAAACTTGATCTACACGTGCTAACAATTTGAAACGATAACAATAATTAAATTGATATAAAAAAAATGTTTATTGAACATAATTGAACTTGTAAATTTCATTTATTCTTTTCAAGTTTAATTTATTTTGCCAGAACACACACATTTATACAAATTTATGTACTTAAGTAAACAATATCGCATGAAATCTTACTGATCTTTGCCGTATTTCGTTTATTTTTAAATGTCAATCTGTCTACAAAGTCATTTAACATCTTCATCGTCATCGATGAATATCCTTAGTTGTGCAGTTTTTGATGTATTATAGTTGGTTGGAAGGACAGACGGACGGAATGGATGGTTGGACAGACGAAGGGACCGACATAAGTAGCTTGTGTATATATACTTTAGAATGTTTATTTTAATGTTTAGTTTATAAATACATAAATACATTTTAGTTTTCTTTATTTATTTTTTTGTTGATATTAACATATGCTAATATTTGGCATTTGTTTATTGATTTAACCGAAAACAGAATCTCTCCCTCTCTACATACTTACTTAACTGACGGATTGCATCCGAAGAAAAGGTATTAGTTTACATTGGAGAATATTGAAAGAATGAATTCATGACACAAATATTTTTTAAGATATTTAATGTCACGATCATGCTATTGTGTACGATCACAATTCCACTTTGAGATCATTTCATCTTTTCATCTTATCAGATCAGTCTCCGATTTGGGATTAATCTTTGATCTAAGATCAATCTCTGATCTAAGATCAGTCTCTGATCTAAGATCAGTCTCTGATCTAAGATCAGTCTCAGATATAAAATCAGTCTCTGATTTTAGATCTGTCTCTGATTTTAGATCTGTCTCTGATCTAAGATCAGTCTCTGATCTAAGATCCGTCTCTGATCTAAGATCAGTCTCTGATCTAAGATCAGTCTCTGATCTAAGATCAGTCTCTGATCTAAGATCAGTCTCTGATCTAAGATCAGTTTCTGATCTAAGATCAGTCTCTGATCTAAGATCAGTCTCTGATCTAAGATCAGTCTCTGATCAAAGATCAGTCTCTGATCTAAGATCAGTCTCTGATCTAAGATCAGTCTCTGATCTAAGATCAGTCTCTGATCTAAGATCAGTCTCTGATCTAAGATCAGTCTCTGATCTAAGATCAGTCTCTGATCTAAGATCAGTCTCTGATCTAAGATCAGTCTCTGATCTAAGATCAGTCTCTGATCTAAGATCAGTCTCTGATCTAAGATCAGTCTCTGATCTAAGATCAGTCTCTGATCTAAGATCAGTCTCTGATCTAAGATCAGTCTCTGATGATTATGATTTTGTGTAAAAAATTTCTCATTTTCAATACCATGATTTAATTCCTTTAATTCTTCACTCTCAAATGATATTCCTTAAGATCCTTTTGCTAATGCTTTCTGAAAAATAAACTCTTCACACAAGAATTTCCACAAATATTGAATTAAACTCCTAAAAACACATTTTTAAACAAAAAAACTCATTTACTAATTTCTTAATACTTCCATTTAATGATTTGTTGTTATTATTACAACAACATTAATAAGCAATAAACAAAAACAACAACAAAATTTGTTTGTTGTTTTATGTTGTAAATCACTTAAAATCTGTCATTGGCTCATCACTTGTAGTTAAAAATGTTGGTGAAAAAGCAAAATAAAATGAGAAAAATAAGTATTTGACTTATTTGATGGATACGTTTTGGATTCTTCTTTTGATGATGAGGAAAAGATGTATATTATTATTTTTTTTTTCATTTCAAGACGATTAAAGCACAAGTGCATTTTTTTGGTTTCGTATAATTCAGTTTTATTTTAAGACCACCCAAATGGAATTATCAAAAAGCCAATGCCGCGGTAATTAGTCATTTCAAAATTTAAGAAAAAAAGTCGTTTTTATTTTAAAGGTTTTCATCACTATTTTGGCGTGATTGATTGACGATTTGGGTGGCATAAAATGACAACATGATTTAATGATGGATTTATACCATAACATTCGAGTTATGTAAATGAAAATTGTTATTCATGAGATAAAGGAATTAAGGGGACCTTCGAAATCCTAAAAGTATGCAGATAATTTTTCAGCGATTTTTTTTTTAATTTTAATTTTCTTATGAAATTGCGTCATTGCATTTAATTGGCAGGTGCAAGAACTTGTTACCCAATGGAATTAAATAATTTGCAAGCTGTTGATTTTTCCTGATTTAAGAACACAATGATCATGGTTCATTTTACGTTCCAAACTTTTAATGGGATCTGATATCATTCTCTCATTCATAATTTGCCTTGTAAGAGAATTTCATGACCTTGAATTATTTTCTGATTTTAGATCATGTTACGATCTATGATCTATAGTAGTAGTTCAGTTCTAGTTGACTTATATTTCTGTTCTGATTTAGTTCTATTTAAGTTCAAGTCCAGATTTTTATCAAAATTCAAGTTCAGATCCCAGGTCAGATTCTAGTTCAGATTCCAGTTCAAATTTTAATTCCGATTGGCGATTAGATGTCAATTCAGATTTCAGCACAGCTTCTAGTTCAGGTTCTAGTTAAAATTCTAATTTAGATTCGAGTTCAGTTTTTAGTTCCGATTCTAGTGCTGCTTTTAGCTCATATTATACTTCAGATTCAAATTCTAGTTCAAGTTCACATACTTAAAATTCTAGTTTATATTATTTTATCAATTTTAGAACAGATTCCAGTTCAAATATTGGTTCAGATTCTAGTGCAGCTTTTCTAGTTCTAGATTCTCGATTTTAGTTCCAATTATTGTTTAGATTCTCGTCGTAATTCTAGTTCTTATTCTATTTCTTTGGATTCTATTTCAGATTCAGTTCCCGTGGTACTTTAGATTGTAGTTTAGTTTCTTGTTCAGATTCTTATTTATATTTTAGTTCAGATTCTTGTTCAGTATCTAGTGCAGCTTTTTTAGTTATAATTTTTGGTACCAATTTTAGAAAAGATCCTTGCTCAGATTTGAGTTCAGATTCCAGTTCACTTCTAGTTCAGATCTACTTTAGTTCTACTTCATACATTTCTGGTTCAGCTTTAGTTCTATTAAAGTTCCAGCCCTGATTCTAATCCCAATTTCAAGTGCATTTCAAACTCAGATTCCATTTCAAATTCTGGTCTAAATTCTAGTTCCGATTCTGGTTCAGATTCCAGCTCTGATTCTAACTTCTAGTCTAGTTCAGTTCGGTTTCAGCTTCTTGTTAAAAATCTAGTTCAGCTTCGAGTTCAGTTCTACTTCAAATTCTACAACAGCTCTTAGTTCAGACTCTAGTTTAGATTTTAGTTGAGATTATAGTGCAGCCTTTAGATCAGATTCTGGTGAAGCTTTTCTAGTTCTAGATTCTCGATTTTCTAGTTCTTATTCTATTTCTTTGAATTATATTTCAGATTCAGTTCCCGTGGTACTTTAGGTCGTAGTTTAGTTTCTTGTTCAGATTCTAATTAATATTTTAGTTCAGATTCTGGTTCAGAATCTAGTGCAGCTGTTTAGTTCTAGATTCTAGTACCGATTTTAGAAAAGATCCTTCTTCAGATTTGAGTTCAAATTCCAGTTCAGTTCCTAGTCCAGTTCTAGTTCAGATCTACTTACATTCTAGTTATATTTCTGGTTCAGCTTAAGTTCTATTAAAGTTCCAACCCTGATTCTAATCCCAATTTCAAGTTCATTTCTAACTCAGATTCCATTTAAAATTCTGGTCTAAATTCTAGTTCCGATTCTGGTTCAGATTCCAGCTCTGATTCTAAATTCTATTCTATTTTGAATTCTAGTTCAGTTTCAGATTCCGATTCTAGTTCAGTTCGGTTTCAGCTTCTAGTTAAGAATCCAATTCAGCATTTAGTCCAGTTCTACTTCAGATTCTACAGATTCCAGTGCAACTTTTAGTTAGTTCTGCTTCTAGTTTCGTTCCAGTTGAGATTATATTTCAAATTCTAGTTCAGGTTCAAATTAAGAATTTTGTTAAGATTCTAGTTGTGATTTGTTTTCAGATTCCTGTTCAGATCATGAATCAGATTAAAATTTTAGCTCAATTTTTGTTCAGATCTCAACTCAGATTCTCATTTTTAATATAATTAAAATTCAAAATTTTTTATTAAGTAAAAATATTAATTAAATTTTAAGAAACATTTGTTTTGGTATCCATAAATAATCGCATTTTCCACCTTCTATCCTTTAATTCCAGGTATGTTTGCTTTTCACCAAATTATCATCATCCCACAATCTGACAAAAAACCAAAAAAAAAAAGAAAGAATTTCACGCGAATTATTGTATTTTTGCCACAACTCAAATAATTATAGTAAAACGTAGAAAACGTAAGTTATTTTTTCTCATGTTCTGTTTAATGTTTTATTTAATAAATTTATATTTAATTTTTAATTCGTATGAAAGAAACACAAACAATTTATACGAGATAAACAATCAAATCAATTTTGAATTAGAAATTATTTAATAAAATTTCAAGTGTTAACACGGAACATCTTATGACGGCCAATAAGATTAAAAGAAATCTGTCATTTTTGTTTAATAATAAATTTTACACTAAATCGCACATTTACACCTTTTTTTGCTTTTGCTGTTTAAAATGTTTAAAAATTATTAAATAAACAAAAAATGAAAATACGTTTTGTAAAATTACACTTTGAAATGAAATTAATTTGTTTAGAAAAAGAGGAAAAAAATAATAAAAATTATACAATTTGTTGCAATAAAGTTTAAAAAAAAATTATGATGAAATTGAAACGCAAGAAAAAAAACAATTGAGAATGCTATATTCGGCTGTGCCGAATCCTAAATACTGAATTTCGATCTAATTGGCGCATATTTAAAAACATTTTGAGTCTAAAACCATATTCCAGGAAGTGGGATTATAAGGAAGTAATATGGCCCGATAATTCTTTATATATTAAAGACAGTTTAAAAATGTAAGGGACCTTAAACGGGGAACTATAGAAAAATATGGCCCGATATTCGTAAAATATGTAACACACATTTAAAATAGTTAGAGCAAAAGTTATACCGATATTCGACAAAAAAGTAAGACATATTCAAGACAGTAAGAAAAATAACAGTGACGATTTCAAATAAAAAATGATTGATATATAAGATGATTTCCCGGGAAGGGAAAACTCAAAACTGTTTTCCGGGAAGGGGCCATATATATTCAACACACTTAGATAAGTGTTTGGCAGAATTTTTGAAAGACTGGTCTTTATTTATTAGCTTTATAAGCTCAATCTCGTTTTTTTGGGAAAGGGCCTGATATGGGAGCTATAGCAATATATGAACCGACATTGATCAAATTCATAATACATATTCGAAACACCTTAGAAAAGTAATTGTGTCGAATTTCAATAGAATTGGTCATTTTTATTAGTTTTATAAGCTCAAACCCTATTTCCGGGAAAGGTGAGCTATAGCAAAATATGGACCAAAATGATAACATCTATTTCAGAGAGTTAAAAAATCAACTGAGCCCAATTTCAATGCAATTGATTCATATTAAAGAGCTTCCAAAGCTATAAACCATATTCCGGGAAAGCTATGTCGAATAATGACCCAGCACAATTTGGTTTTGGGGGTTTATTGTTATATCAAAATAAATACATATGGAAATTTTCAGAAAATTTTCTTCAAAATTACGACCAGTACGACACCCAGAGTTTGGGGTGTATCAAAATTTTGCATATTTTAGCCTTTAACTCTTTTTGCTATTTGAGCCGATTTTGATGATTTTTTTGTACAAAGATTAAGTCTTTATAATTATACATTATAGTTAAATTTTTGTTTTAATTCAATTACTTTTTGGTCTCAGATATCGGCCTATGACTTTTTTGTTAATGAAACTGGTTTTAAATAGAAAACTGCTTGGGACAATAACAAGTACTCGGGCAAAAATTCATTGAATTCGGACAACAGACAGAAGGACATAGCTTAGTGGATTCAGATTTTAAATATTTATACTTTATGTGGTCTTAGATGATTCTGTCTAAGCGTTATATCATGGTGGTGGAGGGTAAAAAAATCGTTTGTGTTAATTTTAGATATTTTTCTCTTTTCAAAAAATAAATACTACATTCAGCTATGCCGAATCTTTAATATCCTCCACCACAAATGCTTGTGAAGTAAATAGGTTATGTTTCGTACATACACACTCACACATACATTCACAAATTTATACAACATTATAAAAGTTTTTCTCAGATATAACGCTGAAATACTTAATGAGCCATAGAAATAGTTTTATTTTTTGATATATAATTTTTTTCTACTGAACCGATTTTGATAATTTATGGACTGATAATGAAATATAACAAAACAAAAGTTTGTTCTAATTTGTTGACAGTTTTACGAAAATTCTTCGCTGGAACTTATAACTTACCAGTTATAGGTCTATATCTTTTGATATTCTGAACCGATTCTTAGAGCTATAACAAATACTCATGCCAAATTTCATTGAGCTCTGTCAATTATTATGGATGTGAGTGTGCCAAAACGGTAAAACTTAATAGACTCAGATTTTGACTGGATGCAAGAGATGATTCCTTCTAAGCGTTACACACGAAATGACAAAGTTAATATACCCTCTACACCATATGCGATGGTGGAGGGTATAAAAATTACAAATTTCATAAAACAAATTTTGTAATAAAATTATAAAATTTTACTTGTTAAATGAAAACAATAAAGCAGACATTTTGTCTGGAATTTTATATCGACGAAAAGAAAAAAATGGTGTAATTTTGGGATCAATGATATTTAAACTAGAAACTTAAAATTCAATGTCATTCACTCAATTTACTTTTGCAAGTTTATTAAAAATGGAAAAAATATGATTTTGAGATTTTTTTTCTTGAGAAAAACAAAAAAAATATGTGTTAATGTTGCTGCCATAAATTAAATAATTTTATTATTAAAATACAATTACAATTGTAATTCATTCATTAAATGTTTATTTCTATAAATTATGTACTTTTTTATGCAGCAGTTACTTGTAACTTGTTCCTTTTTTTCATCTTCTTCTTCTTCTTCTTGAAAAAAGTATGAGGAGATTTTTCAATGACTTCTTTGTCTTTATTGATAAATCGGTATGAATTAAATGTTTATTATTTTTGTTTTGTTTGGAACAGAAATATTGAGGAGTTGTTTGTAGAAGTAGTTTCGAACCAAAAATGGTTAAAGTCATGCCAGTAAACATGCCGCCAATTGTAGTTACAAATGACACAGTGGTATGAAAAGGCATAGTAAAACCATAAACCACTACCCTAAATACAGTTACCTGTCATTACTAAAAGTAAGAAATCTCATTCTGGAGAAGATTGTCATTCAGGATATAGTTTAATCTTTAGTTTCTAGGTTATAATGCAGTTTACAATTCAGAAATTAGTTCAAATTTCAGTTCTGTTTTAATTTAATTCTAGTTCAGTTTCTATGTACGTTCTAATTCAGTTTTTAGTTCAAATTTTAGCTTAGTTTCTAAGTCACTTTCTAGCTCAGTTCCTAGTTCATTTCCTGGTTTAGTTTCTTCTTTAGTTACGAGTTCTATGTCGAATTTTAGCTCATCTTCTAGTACCGTTTCTTGTTTAGTTTATTTTAGTACAGATTCTAGTTCAGTTCGTGTTAAATTTCTTCTTCTGATTTTAGAGCAGATTGTAGTTCAGTTTTTTTCTATGTTCTAATTCCGTTTCTAGTACAGTTTCTACTTCAGAATCTGGTTCAGATTTTAACTCAATTTCTAATCCATTTTCCAGTTCAATTTCTAACACAATTTACAGTTCGGTTCCATTTCAGTTCAGATTCATTTGTAGTGCAGATTTTTATTTAAGTTCAGTTCTAGTTCAGGTTCTAATTCTGGTTCTAATTCAGTTCTGGTTCAGTTCTAGTTTGATTCCAGTTCAGTTCTAGTTTAGTTCTAGTTCAGTTCCAGTTTAGCTCTAGTTCGGTTTTAGTTCAGTTCTACTTCAGTTTCTGGTTCAGTTTCTAGTACAGTTTCTGCTTCAGAATCTGGTTCAGATTTTAATTTAATTTCTAATCCATTTTCCAGTTGAATTTCTAACTCAATTTCCAGTTCGGTTTCATTTTAGTTCAAGTTCGTTTGAAGTGCAGATTTTTATTTAAGTTCAGTTCTAGTTCAGGTTCTAGTTCAGATTCTAATTCGGGTTCTAGTTCAGATTCTAATTCAAGTTCTAGTTCGGGTTTCTTCTAGTTCATTTCTAATTAATTTCAGCCATAGTTCAGTTCTAGTTGAGTTCTAGTTGAGTTTTAGTTCTATTCAAGTTCTGTTTTAGTTCAGTTCTAGTTCAGTTCTAGTTCCGTTTTAGTTCAGTTTTAGTTCAGTTCTAGTTCAGTTCTACTTCGGTTTTAGTTCAGTTTTAGTTCATTTCTAGTTCAGTTTTTGTTCAGTTTTAGTTCTGTTTTAGTTCAGTTTTAGTTCAGTTTTAGTTCAGTTCTAGTTCAGTTCTACTTCAGTTTTAGTTCAGTTTTAGTTCAGTTCTACTTCAGTTTTAGTTCAGTTTTAGTTCAGTTTTAGTTCAGTTCTAGTTCAGTTTTACTTCAGTTTTAGTTCAGTTTTAGTTCAGTTTTAGTTCAGTTCTAGTTCAGTTTTAGTTCAGTTTTAGTTCAGTTTTAGTTCAGTTTTAGTTCAGTTTTAGTTCAGTTTTAGTTCAGTTTTAGTTCAGTTGTAGTTCAGTTCTACTTCAGTTTTAGTTCAGTTCTAGTTCAGTTCTACTTCAGTTTTACTTCAGTTTTAGTTCAGTTTTAGTTCAGTTTTAGTTCAGTTTTAGTTCAGTTTTAGTTCAGTTCTAGTTCAGTTCTAGTTCAGTTCTACTTCAGTTCTAGTTCAGTTCTAGTTCAGTTCTAGTTCAGTTCTAGTTCAGTTTAGGTTCAGTTCTAGTTCAGTTCTAGTTCAGTTCTTGTTCAGTTCTAGTTCAGTTCCACTTCATTTCTAGTTCATTTCACAGATTTTCGTTTCTTCACCACTGTCTAACAATTTATATTCTCTTCTAAGCGGTTCCTTCTGCGACTTTACCTTCTTGATGTTTTTCCACATTTTTTGTTTTTTTTTTTTGCTTTTTCTCTTCTACAATTCCAAAGCCCATTGAATTAATCGCTACAACTGCAAATGTTGCACAAACACATTTCACCAAACTCAAATGACAATAAACTAAATCACAATAAAAAGATAAATAAATCGCGAAGTACATAAAGTGATTGATCAGTATGCAAGCATCATAGTTTTATGTTGCATTCTTCTCGAAAAAATGCTCTATGCAGCAAATAAAATATAAAATGATTGTTGCAACATGTATGCCACAACATTGTGATGCTTTTCTCTTCTTCTTATTTTACTGTTGCAATTGTTGCTTTTTTTTTTTTTTTGAGTTCAAAAAAAGTAGTTGAAAATGTTGTTGATTTTTATATTACAAAGATGCAGTTACGCATATAAAATTATTATTGTTGTTGGATATGCAATACATAACGAATGAGTGGAGAAGAGAGGAAGCGAGAGATATAGAAAAATCATGCAGATGTTTTTAATTTTTTCTATTCTTGTAGTGCAAAAGATGATCATCTGGCTGGATATGTAGATGTTTGGTTGGTTGGTTGGTCACTTGGCTTACTGTTGCATTGTCCACACGTCAAATGACTTGTTGCCAACATTTATGGCATGTTGTAATGTGACGCATGACAATGAATCACTGGACATCGGGTATTTTCTTTATATTAACTTGAGAAAGAAAGGGGCGGTACTTTATGTTGGTCATTCTGTGTGTAAAAATTAAGACTCAAAATTATAGAACATATGAAAATCTGATTCGATGTTTATTTTTTGCTATTTTCTCATTCTCAAAATAGTGATCTGAACTCCATGTTTGTTTACAGTTCTTTAGCAAACGGCAAGGTATTCTATATAAATAAAAAATATATACCGATATCAGAAGTAAATTCTTAAATTCTATATGAAAATGCTATAGACCGATAACGGGATAAAGACAATATTTTTTTTTTACTTTTTATTTTAACGGTTTGATTGATTTTCATAAACGTTTTATTCGCCAAAAGACTTCATCAACTGGTTTCAGTATAAACAATGCTATAGACCGATATCGGAAGTAACAACTAAAAACAGAAAAATTAATTTTATCTAAACGAATTAATTGGTTTTCATAAAATTTTGTTTATCAATGAAACGAATTTGCATTTAAATGGATTTAATAGAAAAAATGCTATAAACCGATATCTGAAGAAAAATCCAAAAAGTTGAGAAATAACTTTTTCCTTACAAGAATCAATTAATTAATAGAAAATTTAATGACAGAATTTTAAAACCTGTGATATCAGTTCAATAGAAAACGATAACATATATACACCGATATCTGAACGAATTTCTTAGACTTGAAAAATATTACAAATCAAGTGAGTTTTATGAAACAGGTAACATGATTAGCTTTATATAATAAGAAATAGTTTTACTAAAAAAGGGCAAAATTACATAAAAATATAGACCGATATCTGAACTAACCTCCTGAAACTGGAAAAATAATTTATACTTTCATGAAACAATTCATTTTATTAAAGTTTAACAGACGTATAGAAGACTTTCACAGTTTTATTTTTAAACTGTAGAAATCGGTTCAATAGAAATAATATAAACCGATAACTGACATTATGTCTGTAAAGTCTTTCTAAGAAAATGTTGGTAATTTGCATCAAACTAGAAGAGTATTTTTTAAGGAGAAAATTATATCTGAAACTAGTGATATCTCTTCACAATTTATGGGTCGATATCTGAAGTAACCTCTTTTAATGGAGAAGTTTATAGAGCAAAATTTTTCCCGTAAAAACTGAAATATCAACTTTGTCTATGCAAAAGTTGATATTTCAGTTTTAAGAATAATTTATTAACACAGTAACATGACTTTAAACTATATAGACCGATATCTGAAGTAAAATTTTTTCTATGGAGAAATTTATGGACTACAATTTTTAGCAAAAGGGGTTTAAGTTTCCGGGCTTGAAGTATTTCTCTCATAAATAATCTCATGACTTTTTATTTTTATGAGGATTTTTTATCATTCACGGTTTCGGGGTGATATAGTTCAAGGGCTTTGAGGAAATATATTCCATATTATATATTCCAGTTCATGCACAATAAAAAGTCTTTCTAATATTTTCTACGTGAAGGGTATTTAGAGTCCAGTCCATTTGATCATAACATTATCATTCCCTCTCGATCTCTAAAAATCTCAACATCAGGCATTTTAGCGACTTTAGTATATGTGACCACATTGAGTCACAATAATAATGAACATACTTTATTGCGTTTTCGCAATGTGGCAAAAGGCGCTTTACTTATAACCATCTTTGGTTACACAAAACTGAAAAAAAATCTTTGTTTTTTTCTCTATTTATTTCTCCTTTTTTCACTGGAGAATTAAATGATCGCGTGTATTTGCCTTTTATGGGGTTTTTTCCAGAGTGAACGTTTTAATTAGGATAATGAGTTGTTTCCGGTTAAAAAAAAGCAGAAGCGAAATAAAGTACAAAACGCACAATGTGTCTCTCTGGAACACCAATCTACAATAAAGTATTTGTTGGACATTTTCTAAAGGAGCGTATAATATTGCAGCTTGCTGCTGATCTGTTGCTGATCATTACAACTACTCATGGAAACATGTTTCAGCAAAACACATGACACTATGCCACCGCATAATGCAACAATTGCAAAACATTAATGAAATTCATAGAGTTAAATAAAATGAATGAACTGATCATGATGACGATGGTGATCACTGATCTTTTCTAGGTTTATTATTATTGTTTTTCTTTTTTTTTGTCTTCTTCAATATTTACAAGCATTCAGAATTCTTATTTTCTTTTTATTCTTATGACCATTTATGGTTGTTTGTTACATACTTAGTTGTGTTGTTGCGTTTGCCGCTCCACCATAATGATCATAAAGATCAGCATAATAATGATTGTGATGAAGAAGATCGGTGGAGTTTATGTTTTGAATTACAAATCAAAAAATAGTTCATCGTCATTCATTCATTCATACATTCATGCAGCCACATGCCATAACATGCCCATGACAAGTTCAAGACATTGTCAATAAAAATAATAATAATAGTTTTTTCTCCATTTTTAACTCACAATGGTGATGAATTATTTAATGAAATCAAGAAAGACTTAAAGAAGAAGAAAAAAAAGACACCAAATAGAACCTGAAATTCTTCTGATCTGAGTTTCATTCATTGCAAAATCATAAATCTGGTCTGGATTTTTCTAAAAGAATCATTAAATCAATAGAAAAATTATAGAAGAAGAAAAATAAAATTAAAGTTAAAACTTGTAAAACAGACTCTATTTGAGAGTTAATATGGAATTTTCGTTTTTATTGGAAAATAACATTTGTTTTCTTTTTTTTTTTTTTTTTTTTTTTGTTGATTTTGTTTGTGTTGCAATTTAATTTAAACTTTCTTTGAGGGATGAAGAGGGGGTAAGAAAAAAGTCATATATAGTGGGAGCCAATAATTTGGGAACAATTTAAAATTATTACTTTAAAGTTGAGATTTAACCTAAAATTTTGGATTTGCTACAAATTTTCGCTAAAAATTTTTAATTTTCACTAAAATTTGAAAATTTCACTAAAATTGGAAATTTTCGATAAAATTTAAAATTTTCACTAAAATTTGAAATTTTCACTAAAATTTGAAATTTTCGATAAAATTTGAAATTTTCACTAAAATTTGAAATTTTCACTAAAATTTGAAATTTTCACTTAAATTGGAAATTTTCACTAAAATTGGAAATTTTCACAAAATTTTGAAATTTTCGGTAAAATTTTAAATTTTCACTAAAATTTGAAATTTTCGATAAAATTTGAAATTTTCACTAAAATTTGAAATTTTCGATAAAATTTGAAATTTTCGATAAAATTTGAAATTTTCACTAAAATTTGAAATTTTCACTAAAATTTGAAATTTTCACTAAAATTGGAAATTTTCACTAAAATTTCAAATTTTCACTAAAATTTGAAATTTTCACTGAAATTTGAAATTTTCACTGAAATTTGAAATTTTCGCTAAAATTTTAAATTTTCATTAAAATTTGAAATTTTCATTAAAATTTAAAATTTTTACTGAAATTTTAAATTTTCACTAAAATTGGAAATTTTCACTAAAATTTGAAATTTTCACTACAATTTGAAATTTTTACTGAAATTTTAAATTTTCTAAATTCAAAGTTTTCTCAATAAATTGAAAAAATTTTCTAAAAATTTGAATTTCTAAAGTTCCTAAGTTTTCTCTTAAAATTTGAAATTTTCGCTTAAAATTCAAAATTTTACCGTAATTAAAAAAGTGCTCACTAAAATTTAAAATATTATCTTACTTCTGAATTTTTCCACAAATGTTCATTAACTTCTACGTTGTACTGTATTTATTAGATTAACAACATAGAGAACTGTATTATGATTTCATTACACTAGATCAACTTTCATAAATTGTTATACTACACATACACCTGCCTTGAAAACCAGACACATGGAATGTTTTTTTTTTCGATCGCAATGGGTTTTTGCGCTTTTTTTACTTTTTTTGCACAACTTTTAAATTAAATGTATTTTTATTAAAGTTTTTTATCTTTTTTAAATTTTTTCTAAGAATTGTAAATTTATACAATAAAATTTCTGTATTTTATTTTTTTTAAGTCTGCAATTGTCATATCAATCCAACTAGTTGGTCAAATGGCAATTAAATGACCATCTAAGGAGACCATTTGGCGTCTTTGTTGTTGTTATAAGAAATAAATTAAAAATGATAAAGAGTATTTTAAAAAAATTTAAAGAAATTTTAGAAATTTAGCTAAATCGAATCAGAGTCTGACATATACATTGCGGGGTCTGAGTATTGCCGTTACACGGAATGACAAAGTTAATATATCCTCTTCACCACTTGTGGTGATTTGGGGTATAACAATTACAATGCAGAAGGAGGAGGTGAAATTGGTGACAAAAAATAAAACAGATTCAAATTCTGTTTTTCTATTTTAAGATCCCCCCTCTAAGTCTGGTTAGACTTAGTGTCTTTTTTCTTACCTCTGACATCTTGTTTTTTTCCACAAACAAACCCTTTTCGAAAAGAGATACATTTTGAGACTTAATTTCCTTAATGTGTTAAAATTGAAGAAAATGTCATAATTTACGATCGTATCAAAGATGATTAAAATTATAAACAAACTATAAAAAGTGAAAATATTTTCTTTATTTTTAATTTTCAATTTTCAATTTTCATTTACATTTCAATTTATTTTGATTGTTATTGTGTATTTTGTAATCGTTACCAAACAAAATTGTTTATAAGATTCTTTTTATTTTATTTAAATAAACAAATTTTGTTTTTAAGAACAAAGAGAAAGTTTCATTTCGGCTGAAAAAAGAAAATGCAACCAACCATCAGCCTAAAATCGTTGCTGCTGCTGCCTGTGATTATGAGAATTTTCGGTATCATTTTACATGCGGACCAAAACTTCATATTGTTGAAAACTGTTTTTTTTTCTTTTTATTGTTTGTATTTATGAAATCATAAAATTTGATGTTTCCTCTTTCATTTACTCCTTCTTCTACTCAAAACTCTAATGTCAATTGCCTTAATAATTGACAGTAACGATCAATTCACAATTATGTTGTTTTGTTATTATGGATGGAAATGTAAAATATCTGATGTGAATCTGTGTGTGTATGAGAGAGTCAGGGTTGAGAAAATTGATGTTTAACTACATTTTATATGTACCGTTATGGGAGATTTAGAATTTCCTCGATTTTGTATTTACAACTGAACAGAACTAAAACTGAATTAGAATTGAACCAGAACTGAACTGAAACTGAGCTAAAACTGAAATGGAACTGAACTATAAATGAACCAGAACTGAAATAGAACTGAACTAAAACTGAACTAAAACTGAAATAGAACTAAAATGGAACTGAACTAGAATTGAACTAGAACTGAACTAGAACTGAATTAGAACTGAACTAGAATTGAACTAGAACTGAACTAGAACTGAACTAGAACTGAACTAGAACTGAACTAGAACTGAACTAGAACTGAACTAAAACTGAAGTAAAACTGAACTAAAACTGAAATAGAACTGAACTAAAACTAAACTAAAACTGAAGTAAAACTGAACTAAAACTGAAATAGAACTGAACTAAAACTGAACTATAAATGAACCAGAACTGAAATAGAACTGAACTAAAACTGAACTAAAACTGAAATAGAACTGAAATGGAACTGAACTAGAATTGAACTAGAACTGAACTAGAACTGAATTAGAACTCAACTAGAAATGAACTAGAACTGAACTAGAACTGAACTAGAACTGAACTAGAACTGAACTAAAACTGAACTAAAACTGAACTAAAGCTGAAATAGAACTAAACTAGAACTGAACTGAAAAAATAAATTAGTTGAATCTAAAAGTACTGCTGATCACATCCATAACTACAAAAGCATTTATCGATAACTATGGTAATCATAGTTTTTGTGTTTCCATCTCTGTTTCGAATTTATTCCAAAATTTTTACATTTGACTCGTTTATGTCGTATTTACACCAAAAACAAAAAAATGAGTTTTATATTTTTCTTAATTTTTATTCGTGTTTAGATTTTAATATTTTGTTATAAATTTGTTCGATCGGTTTGTTTTTCAGTTGGTGTTAATGATGATTTTGATGATCGTGGTAACGATTATGATTACGATTACTGTAAGAGTATTGATGATTATCACAATTGTTATTGGTTGCTTGTTGCTATTTATTGACATAAACATCATCAAGCATGATCCGATCTTTGAATATTTATTTTGTTTGTTTGTTTGTTGGTGTGAATAAATGATTTTTATGACTTTTACATTGCAGAGGTCTCTTCGTTTTCGATATCGAAGATTTTAAATGGAATAATGAAAATTGAAATGATCGTAATTAGGAAAGAAAAAAGATAATTGAAAATATGTGAAATGAAGAATAAATCAAGATTGCAACATTGTGAATTTCACTTGATTTTCACTAGCAATTTTGTAATTTCACTAGAAATTTGACGATTTCACTATAATTTGAAAAACTCTCTAAAAATTTAAAATTTTAGTGAACAATTTGAAATTTTCACTTAAATTTGAAATATTCACCAAAATTTGAAATTTTCACTAAAATTTGAAATATTCACTAAAATTGGAAATTTTCACTAAAATTGGAAATTTTCACTAAAAATGTGAAATTTTCACTAAAAATGTGAAATTTTCACTAAAAATGTGAAATTTTCACTAAAAATGTGAAATTTTCACTAAAAATGTGAAATTTTCACTAAAAATGTGAAATTTTCACTAAAAATGTGAAATTTTCACTAAAATGTGAAATTTTCACTAAAAATGTGAAATTTTCACTAAAAATGTGAAATTTTCACTAAAATGTGAAATTTTCACTAAAATTTAAAATTTTCACTAAAATTTAAAAATTTCTCTAAAATTGGAAATTTTCACTAAAATTGGAAATTTTCACTAAAATTGGAAATTTTCACTAAAATTGGAAATTTTCACTAAAATTTGAAATTTTCACTAAAATTTGAAATTTTCACTAAAATTTGAAATTTTCACTAAAATTTGAAATTTTCACTAAAATTTGAAATTTTCACTAAAATTTGAAATTTTCACTAAAATTTGAAATTTTCACTAAAATTTAAAATTTTCACTAAAATTTGAAATTTTCATCAAAATTTTGAAATTTTCACAAAAAATTGGAAATTTTCACTAAAATTTGAATGTGAAATTTCGTTTGTTTTAATTAAATATTTTCATTTTCCTGTATTATTTGTTGTGATTTGTTTAGTTCGCTGTCTTTTTATTTTATGTTATTTTTTTGGAGTTTTTATTTCGTTAAATTTTCAAACATCAAAGTCTTTTCAATTAACACTAGACTGGCATTTCTTGACTTTTTACACATTTCAAATGATATGAAATCGTTTTGGAGCAGAAACGAAACATTGGCCTGTTTTTTCTATCCGAATGCATTTCACACCTAATTAGGAATAAAATTTTATGTTAGTCCTCTACGAGTGTGGTATGTTTGATTAGTTTGTTTAAATTTCTGTCTTTCTATTTGATTAACAATTTTCTTCAAAATTTCGTGCTTTTTTTTTTTTTGGATTGAACTACAAACAATAATTTTGTTGCTATTCAAATATACCATTAATTTAACAGTTATTGCGGCCATTAAGTTTTATTAGATTTGTTTTCTGCTTTTGCTCTAGCGGACCTTAGCGCCACTAAGTGTTTTAAGTGTTTGAAAATTGAAAAATCCAATACTTTAGGAGTAATTTGTGGAAATTTTCTCATAAATCTCCAATTTTTCAAAAACGACGGCGGCATCAGATTTTGGATTTTCTGAAAGTTATATACACAATTTTTGTATTTATTGTTTAATTGTGATGCAATTTATTTTGACGTAAATGATTATTGTTATTGCATTTAAATCTTTATTTAATTTTTGGTTAAAAGGAACCAAAAAGTTTGTTTAATTTGTAGTAAAAATTTAAGTATTTCATATCTGGATTTAAGTTTATTTGTTTATAAACAAAATTATTTATATTTTTTGTTTAATTATAAAATGAACTGTTTGAAATTTAAATTTTTTCATTAATATTTATTATAAATTAAGCAACATTTCACAAAACTTGAAGATTTATGGAGAATAAAACGTTAATTTCGGAATACAATTAAAAAGGAGAATTTCGCCATCAATAAAATTTATTTGAATTAAAAAGATTCTCTAATTTCCTTCTTTTTTAAAAAGACATCATGACTTTCAAAATATCTCAAATAGTTTTGATTTAAAGCAAAAAAACAGATATATTAGGTTATGCCGAATCTTTAATACCCTCCATTAGTAAATATGTTATGTTTCGGACATACACACGCACACAAACACTCATATATGAAAGTATATCACAGGAACACTTTGTAAGTCATAATATTAGTCATAATTTTGGCTAAAACTTTTTCTCTTCTAAACCGATTTTGATAATTTTTTGAAACCGAAATTATAGCAAAATCTCATTATAATTTGTCGGTTTATAATTGACAGTTCTTCACATGAATCTAGAGGTTGCCTTAGATATCTTTTAAGATACAAAACCAATTTTGCTGCAAGACCACAACAAATACTCAGGCCAAATTTCATTGAGCTCTACAGAAGGACAAACGGAGGGACAAATGGACGAAAATAGCTAAATCGAATTAGATTACATTCTGGAGTCTGAGATATTTCCTTCTTAGCGTTACACACAGAATGACAAAGTTAATATACCCTCCTCACCACTTGTGGTGGTGAAGGGTATAAAAAAAATACATTTTTAATTGAACAATTGAACTTGTCCTCTTTCTATGATGCCAATTTAAGACCAGTTTTACAAAAATACAAAATCCAATAACAATATCTTCATTTCTTTTAAACCATTTTCCTGTATTCCATTATAAATAATAAATAAAACGAGATTCTGATATTTATTTCTAGAAACCAAAGACTCCTGAATATCAAATACATTTTGTATGAATTTGAGTGACGGACTTTAAAACAATTCATGTGACTGAATGTCTATCAGAAAAATAGAATCAGATCTATTGTTTGCAATAATAACAAACAGTTATTTAGTTTTATTTCATCAAATAGTGTCTTTTTCTCTTTGTTAGTTTAAGACATAAGTCGTTCTATGAAAATAAATGTTTATTACAATTGAGGATTTTGTAAAGGAACTAATCCATCTATTGTTGTTATTCGAGTACAATAAAAATATTTTTTTATAAAAGAGATAATGTCCAAATAACATTAATATCACGTGCCTCTTTTATTCTGATTTGTGTTAGAAAACATCTGGTTTTTGTTACAGATATTGAATTATATTTTCAACCTCATGAAAAACATATAGAATCTGCAGATTTTCAAAAATCATAGAAAATATAACGAGAAAATCAGATAAAAAATATGAGAAAAAGTGGGCGTGGCATGGTATTTAATGAAAAAATATAATCTTAATTTAAAATTTTATCGCAATCCAGTTATTCCAGTTATTATAGTTAGAAAACGATTTACTATAATTAACCCATTTTTTCCGGGATAAAAATCTTTTAGAAATTTTAAAATCGTGTGTCATCATAATATTAACAGACCCTGTATTATCGAATTTTTCCCCGCTATACATATTTCCTAAAAAATTGGTTGTAATAAAAACCAAAAATGGATCCATGTGGTTAATAGCAAACATGCTAAAGCTAAGACCGCCAAGATATAGGTCAAAATTTTTAAAAATAAAGGCGTGTCATTCTGTCAAAAATATATATTATTTTTTAAATTAAATAACATTTCATTCAAATTTGATCGAAATTTGATTATTATAGTTCAAAAACTATTAACAACTACCAAAACTACCAAAGTAATAGTCGAAATTAGAAGCAAACTAAACCGATTTCCTTAAAATTTATATACAATTCATTGGAAAACCATATTAAAGTTCAGATAGCTAAAATATTACATCAATATGTTACGAAAATTTGGGATGACATGTCCTCTATTTTTACATACATTTAAAGTTTATGTGATAAAAAACTCTTGAGCAACAACTAGATGAAAGCTACAAGTGTTTACTTTTGAATCATGTATATTTTTAGACCAATATGGACCCATTGACACAACAATATATCCATTTTTATTAAAAGAACTTCCAATAATTTGTATTATTTTGTCTATTTTAATTAAAATTTCAAAACATGGTAGAAATATTGAAGATATTTTGTCGAAACAAGGTTCGATTAGGGACCGTAGTGAAAAATTGTATAAATCTTACATAAATGTCACTATTATAGTTTGTTTTTTGGACAACAATTTTAGAATTTTTATTATAAATCCTAAAAGATTGAATTTTCTATTTTCTTCTGCTCTCTTCTTCAAGTGGATTATAGCGCTAAAGTCGATCTGTTTAAAGAGCCAATCGAATTAAACTGAAAAGAAACATTTCTATTGTGGAACCCGAAGATATCTTGCAGAATTTTTATTCTAACGAATTCGTTGTTGTTGTGACAGTTCGGCTATATCAAGTTGTTTCTACTTGTTGAAAAAACTTCCTATGCAGCTTTCACTGGGTTAACAATCTTTGGTCGAGATTTACTCGGGTGGTTTCGGAACAGAGATTCAATTGTTGTTGGAATGTATGCCAAATTCGTTAACGTTGGCGCTGGAAAGTGGGTCAAATGAATCGATTTGCTTAAATTCAAAGAAATTTCTCATATTCTCATATTAAAGGAGTACAAAGTGTGGCATTAAATGTTGTCACTTAATTTCTACCCTTTGCCACCTGACAAGTTCTTTAGAAACATATTTACATGTGCATTATCTCTAATAGTTGTGGAGTTATTTGCACTTGAAGTTTAACATAGGTTTTATGACAGAAAAAGTTTACTGTCCCCCGATACGATCAGTAACTAGAAAACCTGAAAATTACAAATTTCAACATGATCACTTTCACTCGATTACTCTGAAACTAATTATTTGTTTTATTCCTTTTAAGAACAAATTCTCCATTTAATATTTAATATATTAACAAGGCTAATAAGCCTTTTATCAAATGCCCCTTTTCATTGTCTCTCTCTCTCTCTCTCTTAAGTTAATTATTGTTATTGTCCTGACAGTTAATTTTTTTTTTGACATGACCACTGAGTCATTACATGTCATTTGTCTGAAATATATTTTATTTTCCTTTTTAGCCATAATTAGTCAGGGTAATTAATAACAAGTACTAATTAATTAGAAGGACATAACAAACATAAAGAAACCAAAAGAAAAGAAAAATATGAAAAATATATATAAAGAAATAAGTCAATCTTACGATATCCTTATAAAACCTTACAAATGTGAAAACAACAGGTTCTTTACAGGCATCAATTTAATCTTAATTTCACCTTGCAATATTATTTAACAATAATTTACTCTCTCTCTCTCTCCCACTTACTCTCATTTTGTCTCTCTTTCTCTAACTTTGCACACTTGCACTTGCAATACATAATATTATCTAACAGATACATTAGAGGATTCTGTTTTTTTTTTTGAAAAGGTCAAAGGCTAAAGAGACAGAAAGACAGAGAAAAGACAGTCTTACAGATTCATTGTCTGGAATGATTGGATGCAGAGTTACATACAGTTTTAAGCCAAAAGTATAACAGCTTGATAACCAAGGTGATTTTTTTACAAAAAACAAATTAAACAAAGAACTAACAGACAGAGAAACACCAAATGTCTATTGGCTTAAAACACAGGGTGCCTAAGCAACAACAATATTCTGCAACAGCCGTCGGTATTTTCGACAAGACCAAAAATAAAATTTACAAAAACTACAAAGAAAGAAAACAATAAAACAAACGTTAAGAACTCATTTATATGGAGAGTAAGAAGAATATAAAACAAGAGACACGTTCTCTATGCGGGTGCTTAAGGATGTTGGTTGTTCAGGTTATGTTGTGTAAAATGTGCAAATGTCGTGCGACGTTAACAATCAAAACTCATTTACTGACGCCTCTACTGCAACATGAGGCCCTCACTATAAGTCTCAAATATAAAAATGAGTGCATTTGCTAAAATATAAAAAAATCAAATATCCTTTTTGTTCACATTCTCTCTCTTCCTCTTTTTCTTGTCATGCTGTGATTTCAAGTACTTTGACAGCATGAGGTGCCTTACAATTGCCATCATTTGATAACGATTTATTTTACACTCTTGTCTATTTTTTTAACAACATCTTCCTCCCTCTCTTCATCTCCTTCTCCATATCTATTTTAGATAAGATATCAATTTGTTATACATCAATTTTAGGTCAATTTTTCCTTAAAAAAAGGTTTTGCACTTTTCTCTGAATTTAGATTAGATTCATTAAATTTTATTAAAAAATAACAACAACAACTTAGAAACTAATTTGCTTTCGAAAGATTTCATGAAAATGATAAATGAATTTGCGTACTTTGATAATTTTGCTAAGAGAAAGTGTTTCTTAGGAAAATTGATTCAGAGAGAAAATCGATCGGAAAAAAGGATCTTAAATTTTTTTTAGAGAGAGATAACAGTATCGATGTTATAATATTATGGGAGGTCTTCTTTGAATTTGGAAGTAATTTAAAAAAGTTATTTGTATGTTGCAAAATGTTTTACATATAAATTAAGGAGTGAGACTGAGAAATTTTTTCTTTTCTGGTTTTAGAAAAAATGTAAATCGATAAAAGAAACTTTTCTCCTTAATAATTATTTTCCTGCACCCACACACAGACAAAAAAAAATATGAAGCATAATCAACGTTGAACATAGTTGATTTAAACTCGAATAATTTATTTTTTATTTAGTTTTAATTGAACGTTGCTCTGAATAATAAAATCAAGAATATTCTCCAGAAGAAGAATTTACAGTGAAACAATGTTAAATAACCATTTATTGTCTATGAAGCAAAATCAAAATTGAAAAATGTTAAATTATTTATATTTACATATTTTGTGCAATTGGTTTTCTTTCTGAGTATTGGGAAGAACTTATATTGCCCTGTACCCTCTTTTTACAAGATCAAATTTTACACCTTAATTTGGTATTTGAGCATTTTGTTCATAATCACAACACTACAAATACACTGTGGGGCAGAATCGATTTTCATTTGAAAATAAATTTTTAATTTTTGATCGGTTTTGATCGAATAGTGAAAGAAGTACAGTGTAGCATTATTAACTTTGAGACCTTATACCCCTTAGTCGGAGTTATAGGAGTGCAAATTGTGGCACCTCTTTACATTATGTTGGTTGAGTGTCAAAGTTTTCGAGTTATTTAAAAAAAATTTAAATTATTTTCAAGATCCTGAGTCAGTTTTTAAAGAAATATCTCAAAGTATTGCTTTAATTCGAGTTACTTCATTTAGAGCCCTTGTGGTCCCTGTGGCTCATAAAAAGTTTCATTTTAATTTCATATTATATTATATTGACCCAATGTGAAATTAACTATACTTAGTGAAGTTTATAGACAGGGTTTGAAAGAGTGATCCCATTCTGATATATGTGTGCTCTTTCAGCTGTTGCTGAATTTCTATAATGAACTTTTAATTTGCAGGAAAGGAGCTTATGGGTAAATCAAATAATACCGTGGATGTTAAGGTGAAAGTGACTTTTAGAAATGATATTTTTTTAAGGAATAAATCGGTTAATTTTCTGATCAAAAATGAAAATTATATCCTTTTATAAAATGACATAAAACTTATGCCATTTGATAGGACACCACGCCCACATTTTCCAATATTTTTGGGTATCTTTTAGGATTTGGCGCAATCGCCAATAAATTGCATTTAAAATTTTTGAAAATCTGTTATGGTTGCGATCCATTTGATTTCGATATTCCATTTAACATTAAATATATCTATAAATGTAAAGTCTGATTTAAACTTCACAGGGTGTTTACAATGAGTTGATATGAGTAAAAGGCATTTTACCGAATAATAAATAATTTAAACATAATTTTATTATGCAGGATTCATTATTTCATCTAGATCCCATATAAAGCCTATTTACCGTAATGTTGTTTTCGAAATATTAAATATTTCCATGAAGTTTGATAATAATTCTTAATTTGCTATGAATATTTATAAAAAATTCGGTCCACGTTTCACTAAAGAATCCATAAGACTGTTCGCATTTAAAAATGTTCGTTTTTGGAAATTTGCATCTTTCTTTGCGTTTTCAAATATTAAGAATATTTGGAGCTGTTTTATGGTATATCGACATATTTTTATCAAGCTTTTACGGTACAAATTTTGATACCTAATTAAACTCGCCAACGTAGAAAATACTCTAACTTTTAAAAACCCGATCCACAGTATGTTCAAATCGATTCCGTAACTTTTGTACCTTTAGAGGTAACTTATTGTGTTTTACATGATCAGCACGATTTTATTTGAAGGACCATAAGCCTCTATCTGGTCAGAGACGTAGTCGGCGACCGTCCAAAGTTGGCCACCGCAGATATATTGATAATTTTACAAAGTTTTGTAAAACACTATAAGAAGGCGATCACTTTCAGTTTCAGAGATGATCAAGTCAGATTCGGAATCTTGAAGTTCGAAAGGTTTCACAGTAACCAAATACATGAGTAAAAAGTTCATAATTTGGATGAAAATCTAACCTGTGTTAGGTTATCTTTAGAGAAATTGAGCCATTTTCTATACATTCCTACGATAAATCATATTTAAGTGTAAAAATTGAAATTGTCTGCATTAAACCGTTTACCAGAAATCATATTATAGTGCAAGTTTCTCTAACAGAACATTATTTTTGGAATTAGTGGAAATTGCAAATAATCCTCATTTTGAAACTATGAATGACAATTCTTTATTTATTTAAAGTGCTTTAAAACGCTCCATAATATTTCATTAATCTCCCAAAACTAAGACGACCATTTTATGCTCCATTATTGTCATTTCTCAAAATATTCAATTTTCCCCCAAAACAAAAAAACACTACCCAAATATTTTACTCAATTAAGAGCTAAATAAAAAATTTCAAAGAACTTAAATCAAAAAAAGAAACTCCACTCAAATGCAACGCCCTTTTCCTCTGGCCTATAAATGAACAAATCATTTTTTTGTTCTGGTTTCATGGATAAAGATCAGTAGCAGCATTGATAATATGCAGCTAAAACGCCCCAAAAATGAGAAAAAAAGGTAAAATGAAAAAGAAATATATTTTTCAACAAAAAGAGTCTTTTTTTTTGTAAAAAGGGCAATTAACATACAAAAGGATCAGCAGCAACAGACGCAGCACAAAAAAAACACATCATCTCAAGATCATCATGATCATCGTGTTCTTTTCAATTTTATTTGTTTTTAGTTTCTTATTGTATTCGTTTTTTTTAATAATGGAGTGGAGTGGAGCGGAGCTCCTCCTGTCTAAATTAAATAACAGCCAATAAGCATGAATCATGTTGGAGGAAGACAAGAAAAATAAATGAATAAATAAATAAACAATAAAATAAAAGAGAAATGAAAATGAAACAATAAGAATCTTCAAAAATTACAACAACAAACAATAAAATCAACGAAATACATTATTTTTTTTTTTTTGAAAATCATGGTGAAAAGAACTCAAAATGCATCATCATGATTATCTTGATTAAGAGACTACGTGGCGTTTAGATCTTGAAAATTATACAATTAAAGATCATATGGTTCTCATGACAGAAGTACAAGAGAAAAAATTCAAATATTGGAGATATTAAAAATGCTTAAAGGTATTTGCGTCTTAATTCTTGAACTCAAAGATTGAAGAAAAAAACATATCTGTTCCTAAATACAAATTCTGATGTCTCATAATGAATGTGACAAATTTGTGTCTAAACTTTTTTCGGAAGAATATTACCTTTTTTGCGATCGAGTTGTCTTCAAAAATGTCACAACCATATTATGATTATACATTTGATAAATTTATGTTATTAACCATAATATGTTCGAAACGCAACCATGCTTTTGTGGTGTCATAACTCCAAAAAAAGTTGTCCCTTAATTTCTACTCAATTAGTTTCCAATATAATTAAATAATAACCAAAAGAATTCTCTCATTGACGGAAATTCTATTTCGGGAAGACAAATTATTACAACTGGTAGATTAACAGTTCTATTGGCAAATTATCTGTCTATTCGATGCGATATATATAAAAAAAGATTCAGGCTTGGTATCCTACTGATTAGAATAATAAGACATGTCTAGAGTGATATTAAAAACCTGAATCACAATCTCGCCGATATTAAATGTGGTGCACGAGCATCAGCTGTGGTATTCACTTGAGGAAATATTAATTTATAATGATTTATACAAAGTTACCCTTAAGGGCACATGCCACAGACAAATTCTTGTCTTCTTTCTTCCACTCTTTTCCTATTTTCCCAATATTCTAGGGTAAAGGTAGTTGATAGCAATTTTGAGAACCTGTCTGAAAAATTAGTGGTAAAAGGAGGATTAGTCCTTAACTGATCTCTTCCGATAGTGATGCAAAGGAACGTGATGTCTTAGGCATTTGTTATTAAAGATCGTCACGACAATAGGTTATCTAATCGCATTCCAAAATTCTATCACGTTGCTTTTTTTCTCTTCCAGAACGTAATTTTGAGGAGTTAAATTTCAGAGTTGAGAATTTAAGAGACTGATAAGTGATAAAAGAAGAAAAGTATTAAAAAAATAAAAAAACATCTTGTTTGGATGAGATTGGCCAAACAGTCAAGGAAGAAAAATCCCTTCCCTAGTCAAGACTCATTGGCCCATCTCTCAGACTGTTTAAATAATTGGATATCTCTCCTTAAAAGCATTGGTAAAAGTGTCGCAAACATCACTCCTCATGATCGTGATTACCATGATCGTGTACAATAGCAGACAATTTTAGGAAAAAAAGATTTTTAACTCCCTACCATATTCTTCAAAAGTGGCGGTAGAAGAGTTCGCGAGAGTAAATTTGTAAATAGGGAAAGGTAAATGTGTCCAATTTCAGCCGCTATAAAAACATCCTCAATAACTAATGCGGTGATCATTTTTAAATTAACTTAAGATAAAAATGGAGACATTTCTATATCCGATGAAGCATTATAGATAAAAATATTATGTTTATAAGAAGACAAGACTGGAAATCTTTACAGATGAATTAGAAAATATCTCAATTACCAAACTGTAACAGGTACGGGAGACCAAGGAGAACTTCGTTTATTTGGCACATAAAAAGATCTTAATAACTCTACTGACAGCTAAAGAGTAAACCGGGCATTGGAATCATAGGATACGATTTCTCGGATCGTCCTGGATTACATCACCTGGGTACCTGGCCATGAGAGTGTGAACGGGAATGTAGAGGCAGACAAACTAGCTAAAGTGGTTAGATATTTGAGATGTTTTTCAATCGAATTGAAAACAAAGCTACGGAAGTGGGCGACAGAGTCACATAGAATATTAATATTATCAGAGTAACATATTATATTCTCAAATTGGGGAAAAGTGAACACAGCAACATCTTGATCGAATATCAAGATCCAGATAGAATGTAGTACATGTAGAGAAGACAGTGGAACCTAGAGATCCCAAATTTTCATGAGTGGCATTTTACGAGAATGTCTTATCTTATACGAGTTTAATGGAAGGAAATTGACAAATTATGTACATGATATAGAATTCCCATAATCATTTATGGTTGGTATTTGGTTCTTTTATTCAGAAGGTGGTAGATGTATGCTAACGGGTATGAGCCCTAAAGGGTCTTCACTCCTCAACCATCTCACGTACTGTTTTTATTTATTTTATAAAACGAATTGAAGATCAAGCTTTAATCAGTTCAGATCTAATTAAACCGATTATTTTTTCTTAAAATTATTTTTTTAATTGATTTTATTAAATAAACTGTAATTTTAGAAATCATATCAGATATTGAAATGATCGCATCAAATTTAGCATTTTACATACTCTGAATTTAACTTTCGAGAAGGATCTTTTAATAAACAAAAATCGTTCCTGATACGTTTTTGAAATTATAAATTCAATAACTCAAAAACTTTACAATCCGATCTCGACAAGATCGTTTATATTATGATTGAAGTTTTTTTTCGCAATCAATATAAATATCGATACAACTGTAGAGTTTTCTTAAAATTTTCCTAAAAATACTTTAAATTATTGTTCATGGACTGCTCGTCTTCAGGCGAAACCAAAAACCGACATCAACAAATTTTAAATACCACAGATTTCAAATAATTTTTATTTCGTTAGCTCTTGAACTTTTCAAATCTTCACTTATCTTGATAATTATTAGTCATATTAATGATGAAAAATTAAAGGAGCTGAATACAAATTATGGCTCAGATTTCTTAAGAAATTTACACTTTATTGCTTCCGGTTGAGCTCAACTTCTATATTTCAATATATTTCAATTGATGTGTGTGTGTGTGTGTATATCATGTCATCTAGAGATGGTCTGCTCTAAATATAACAACAACAACAAGAAAAAATCTTATTGTCCTTCCGTCTAAAGATTTTAAGCGGTTCTGGTGTCTTATTCCTTTTCTTTTTGTTTTTGTTTTTGTTCTTGTAGATTCAATTATCATCTTCTTTTTTTTTTGTCTTGAAAATACTTCTTTTTTGCTTTTGTGTTTTGTAATTATTTTCCACTACATTAATTTGTTTGTGCTCCTTTTTTTTGGTTCTTTTTTATACAAATTGAAGTTATTTTGTTTCAATAGTTTTTTTTTTGTGTTATTGTTATTGTATTTTTTGGTCAAATTAGTTGGAAATCTGATGCGGCAAATTAGTTAAAATTTGTTTCAAGTGGACCACCATCACCAATCGAACCATCGAACTAACCATCCAACCAAGTCATCATTAATGTAGCAAAAACAACAACAACAATAAAAAAAATACTTGAATGACGTCCAGTCATTCACTCACTCACTAATTTAGTCAGTCACTCAGTCAAATCACATTATTTCACTACTTCACATTAAAACAAATACAAAACAAAGTGTAAGTGCCTCTGTGTGCCTCTCTATCTCTTTCTCTCTCCCTCTCCAAAAATAAAGATCTTTAAAAAATACAACTAAAAAATTTCAATCGCCTTTTTTGGTCTTTTTCGATTTTCCACATGACATGTCAGACACCATTCCAGAAGACAATTCAAAATGTTCTAAATCTTCTTTTCTTTCTACTAGATTTTAAGTCTTTTTTGTTTAAGGAATTTTTTATTTGTTCTCGAGTTATTAAGCAAATATTGGCGCCTTATTGATTTATTTTCCGTTTTTTTTTTTTGTATTTTTCAAAATTTTAGGGATTTAAAACGAAAATTTCAAATACAAATATTTGGTAGACTATTGACTGAGTTTGAGTCGATTTTCAATTGTTTGAAAATTTAATCTCTTGTTTTGTTATCTTAAGTTGTTTTTTACGTACAGAATAAAAAAATCATATATGTCACGATCACTTAATTCACATTTAATTGATCTTGAAATAAGATTTATATTTTTCCACGTTCCAACACTCGTTGATCTCGAAAACTATAACGATGCAAATTTAAAAAAAAAAAATTAAGCTCTAGAATTTATCTCTCTCGATCACCAATTTGGCAATGATCGTCAATCATGGAATTACCCTTTTACTGTTTCGTTATAACATCATTTTTTAAATAAAAGGTCTTATAAATCATTTTTTTAGGGACATCAAAAAATCTCTTTTAATAGTTACAAGGATTTCTAATGGACCCTGATCATTAAAGGCCAAACTTCCTAAATAAATGATAATTTATTAATCGAAGTTTTATTAAACATTATGAATAGATATTAATCATTTTGTAGATCCATGATTTCTAATGATCGCGTTCCAGTTTTTATAAGTACTGAACTAGAACTGAACTAGAGCTAGAACTGAACTAGAACTGAACTGGAACTGAACTGAACTGGAGCTATAACTGAACTAGAACTGAACTGGAACTGAACTAGAACTGAACTAGAACTGAACTGGAACTGAATTAGAACTGAACTGGAATTGAACTTGAACTAGAACTGAACTAGAACTGAACTAGAACTGAACTAGAACTGAACTAGAACTGAACTAGAACTGAACTAGAACTGAACTAGAACTGAACTGGAACTGAACTGGAACTGAATTAGAACTGAACTAGAACTGAACTAGAACTGAACTGGGACTGAATTAGAACTGAACTAGAACTGAACTAGAACTGAACTAGAACTGAACTGGAACTGAATTAGAACTGAACTAGAACTGAACTGGAACTGAATTAGAACTGAACTGGAATTGAACTTGAACTAGAACTGAACTAGAACTGAACTAGAACTGAACTAGAACTGAACTAGAACTGAACTGGAACTGAACTGGATCTGAATTAGAACTGAACTAGAACTGAACTAGAACTGAACTAGAACTGAACTGGAACTGAATTAGAACTGAACTAGAACTGAACTAGAACTGAACTGGAACTGAATTAGAACTGAACTGGAATTGAACTTGAACTAGAACTGAACTAGAACTGAACTAGAACTGAACTAGAACTGAACTAGAACTGAACTAGAACTGAACTAGAACTGAACTGGAACTGAACTGGAACTGGAACTGAACTGGAACTGAACTGGAACTGAACTGGAATTGAACTTGAACTAGAACTGGAATTGAACTTGAACTAGAACTGAACTAGAACTGAACTGGAACTGAACTGGAACTGAACTAGAACTGAACTAGAACTGAACTAGAACTGAACTAGAACTGAACTGGAACTGAATTAGAACTGAACTGGAATTGAACTTGAACTGAACTTGAGCTAGAACTGAACTAGAACTGAACTAGAACTGAACTAGAACTGAACTGGAACTGAACTAGTACTGAACTGGAACTGAACTAGAACTGAACTGGAACTGAACTAGAACTGATCTAGAACTGAACTAGAACTGAACTAGAACTTAACTAGAACTGAACTAGAACTGAACTGAAACTGAACTAGAACTGAACAGGAACTGAACAGGAACTGAACAGGAACTGAACTAGAACTGAACTGGAGCTAGAACTGAACTAGAACTGAACTGGAACTAGAACTGAACTGGAACTAGAACTGGAACTGAACTGGAACTGAACTGGAACTAGAACTGGAACTAGAACTGTAACAAGAACTAAACTAGAACTGAATTCGAACTGAACTACAGCTAAACTAGAGCTGAACTTGTTATTAATATTTTAACCACAGATCCTCAGAATTGCAGCTGCAATGAAGAACGAAAAAAGAATCTCTGTCTCAGATGGATGAAAAGTCGCATATTCAAATCAAATTTCTATTTAGTGGAAGATAAACAAAATAATTATAATAAGTTGCATAACATCCAAGATATCATTAATCTCATCTGATCTGTATTCACATTTAAAATTTTGCTCACATACACATAGTTGTTTGAAAATTATATTGCATTTGTTGTAGTATTTGTAAATTGCATAAAAGACTTTGTGTCGTCGTCATCATGATCGTTGTTGTTCATCATATGATAAACTGAGATGCATCGTTATTTATTGTTGCTGCATGTTGTTTATACAATTTTTGTTGTTTTTGCTGTTTTTTTTTTTTTTTTTTGTCGGAATGTGGCTTTTGTAAGACTTTGAGTCGTCAACGGCCGCAGCAGCAACAGTCGTCAGTGGTTTCAGTCTTAAAATTTAAAAAAAAAGACTTAAATTTGTTTTGTTTGCTTAAAGGCCATTAGCGCAAAAAGTAGGTGGAGTTGCAGCTTAAAAAAGAACAACACAATCGTATTGTAGTTGTTGGTGTAATTTTTTGTAGATTTTTTTTTATTCAATGTCCAGCCTTTAAGACGACGACTGTGAATCTGACTGAGTCTTTGTTTGTGTTTATTCTTATTTTGTATTCTTTTTGGATTTTAAAGTTCTTTTGTTTTTTATTGTTGATGTTGTTGTTGGCTTTTTTGAAGCCAGCTAATGTGGCGTCTCTTGGAGCCAGGTATTCTGGCAAAAGGTTTCTTTTTTTTTTTGTTTCATTGTTAACATGTCTTTTTTGTCTTATTTTATGTTTATTTTGCATTTTTTGTGGTTTTAACATTATTTTATGCCATTTTTTGTCTTAATGTTTGTTTTTTCGTTTTATTTTCCTTTTTGTTATTCCTCTTTTAATGTCTTGAGTATTTTATTTTCAGTTGTTGTACTTTTTATTTTACTTTTGAATTTTTATATAATTTCCATTGATTGATCGTCATTTTGTCTGCCTGTACTTTTTGTATTACCAGACATTTAGTCTTGATGAAATGATGAAATTATAATTTTCAATCTTGATTTAAAGTTGATTTAGGAGAATAATGAAAAATGTAATAATAACTAAGTGGACTGGGAGAAAGAAAGTGTGTGTGTGTGGGAGAGAAGAGAGAGAGGGAGAAAGAAAGAATGGAAAAGAAAGTAAATTTTAAACTTAAATGGGTAAAAGTACTTTTGAACTATTTTAACGAATTTTAAATCCTCTACACAGAACGAATTTGATATCATACCCTTTATGTCACGATCACGATGTTTTACATGAAATTGAGAACTTCGGATTTACCTCAGAAACATAAGATCAAATTTCTTGACATAATCTTTACCTTGATGTGACCGTTGGAATATCCTCTGCCATGGCAGGAGGGTTTTAAGATACCTAAACGATTCTGATCATCCCCGATCAATGACAAATTTTGTTTCTTAATAGCTTGACGTGATTGCTGGTACAATAGCAATTATGATCCCATCCGATCAAATGCAAACCACTTTACAATATCCTGACATGACTTATAACTTGATATAATCGCTGGAGAAATCTCTGCTAAAAAAGAGGGTTTCAAGATACCTAAACTGCTCTGACTGCATTCGATGAATTACAGTCAATAATAATTTTACGTGATCGCTGAAAAATTAAAGGAAATCAATTCTGATTGCATCCGATCAACGGTTATCTTACGTGATCGGTGAAAGGTTCTCTGCATTGTCATGAAGGTATTAAGGCACCAAAACGTGTTCTCTGGAAAATTTTCTGCACTGGCAAGAGAATTTTACATTCGATTAATATATCCGATCGTATTCGATTAATCAGAACTATTTTTTTTATAAAATTGTGAAGTCATCGATGGAAAAGCAAAGGAAATCATATATAATAGCGATCGATTAATGGCAACTTCAACTTCACTATATCTTGACAAAATCATTGGAAAATTTTTCTGCATTGAGAAGAGGGTTTTAAGGTTACCAAATGATTCTGATCGTTTTCGATCAATGACAACTTCACTTATGACTAGACCTGATCGCTGAAAAATTTTACTAAATTATAATCTAGAATTGAGACTAAATGCGGATCTTAATCATAATAATAATGATTAGACTGAAGTTTAAATTTATTACAAAATTGATAATGATTGAGGAAAAATTGTAATTTTATAGAAATCCGTCTAACTTCCATGATTGAAGTATTTTTGGAAAGAAAATTTAAGAGTGAAGAGTCATTTGTGATTCAAACAACTCTTCTTCACATTAAGGAAAAAATTTAATTGTACTTAAATTATAAATATGCATTTAATTCAGTCAAACTTAATGTAGTAATATAAGTTGAAGCTTTCTGCCTAGGATTGACGTTCAATTTGATTGATGTTCGGTTTGAACTGCAATTATGTTTTGTGTAGAGGTCTCACTATTGTAGGGTATAACAAAATCTAAATACTTTAAGAAACTTCAAAGAGTACACATGCGCATTCGCCTCTACAGCATCCCAACATACATTTAATCATATGCATATGAGTGTGTGCATTTGTGTGCGTGTGTGTGTTTTTTAAAGAAATTTTTAAATAAAATTTCAACTATTTTTTGTATGCTTTTTGTTGTTGTTTTATTTTATTATTATAATTTTTTTTCTTCCATTTAAACGTGATCTTGTAGCCACTCATACATGCATGCATGATGGCCTAAGTCTGGCTTAAAATAACCACACAAACACATAATCAAATACCCGGCGCTTACATTAACAGGTGTCTTTTATTTTCTTAACTCTCTACTATTTTGTTTTGTTGTTGTTTTGTAAAGAAAAAATTTATTTAATTTTTAAGTTTGTTGCTGCTGCTGTTAATGTACGATGTTACAGCCGTTTGTGTGTCTTGTTAATTGTTGGTCCAACATTCTTAATGTTACAATAAAATCGTGACTTTTCGATTTGTTTTTAATTGTTGTTTTTTTCCTCTTTTTTACGTTTTTTTTTCAACCGTTTACGTTTTTGTTTAGTTTACAACAAAATGTAAGGAAATTAAATGTTTAAAAATTGTTATGCTCTCGTTGCATTCCGCAGACATAACTTTTAAGCCAAGTCTGCCTTTGAGGGGCTTAAAGTTTTAAAGACAGAAAGTGACAAAAAAAGTTGTTTTTCTTTTTGCTTTCAAAAAACTTAAAATAATGAAAAAAAGGATTAAATTTTTTAGCCAATAAAATTTGTTTCTGTTTCCCTTTTCGAAATTTGCAGTTGTTGTTGTTGCTTTAGCTCCCATGATGGCTCCACTAATACTCTGGAAATCAAACTGATGTTCTTAAAAACACAGTGGGCAATTAACTGCACAAGTTGGGAAATAATTAGAAAAGCGAAAGGCTGATTAAAAAAGCTCTAATTATAATCATGTTCATTTGATTGAAGAACATTTTAGGCCGTAAATAAAATCCAGATTCAAATAAAAAAAGTTTAAAAAAGCAAGATAAAATGTTGCTAAATAAAGGCCTGTAAAACTTTAGGAATTGAATAACTGACTTGAAGTAATTGTTGAAAAATGTACTGTACCTGTACTCCAAACCGATATTAGATTAAAGCTTATTTTATGTTGTTACGAGACCTATAGTGAAGGATAAATTTCATCTGTTTATGAAGCCGAGATTAAGCGTGCATTTAGGCTGTATAATTGAAGCTAAAATTAGTCTATAAGATTCTATGATTAAAACTAAATTTGAATAACACTAAAATCCATAATTGGAGATATAATTTGAGACATAAATAAATCCATATAAAACCTAGATTAAGTCCATGATTTAAGCTAATATTTGTTATTTATGACTCCATGATTAATATTAACTGAAGTTGAGTTTCAATTGAAGAATTGTGGACAATGATTGATCAAATTTTTGAGACATCAATAAATCTTAAAATATATTGATTGATGGTTATTTGCAGATAATCAATAATGCCCAAATTGAATATTAATTGGATCATTTATTGGATCAATAATTAAAGCTTAATTTGAATTATATAACAAGTCTAAATAAATGTTTATAAAAAACAAATTTCATCCAACCATAATTGAAGTTTAGTTTAAAAAAATTTAAAAAAAACTTTAGGATCCAAAATATACTCGAAGACTGTAATTAATGAAGACTTTTAGTTCTAAATAAAATTGATTGAAGATAAATTTAAGGCATTTAAGAGATTTGAAAAAAAATGAGGAAAGGAAATTTTTGAAGTACAAAGATTTATATGATTGAAAATATGTTTTAGCCTCATGATTGAAAACAAATTTGATAATTCAAAAGACTTACAATCAAATCTTTATTTTGTCTATTAAATTCGTACGATAAACAAATTAAATTATAAATGTTTAAATAATTGAAGTTATGCTTAGAGAGTTGAGCTGCATAGAAGTCCATGATTGAAGTAATATTTAGGATTGTAGGTCAAATTAATTAGTAGAAAATTTCAATCCAAAGTCATGATTGAATAATAAAAGCAAGACTAAGATGAGGTAAAAAAAACTTTGATTGTAATGGATTTTGATTTAGGGTTAAAGACATAGTTGAGGTTATGACTGAAGGAAAAGTTAGAAAAAAAATTATTGAAATTTAAAAGTTATAAGGTTGAAACTATGATTAACAGGCTTCATTATGAACTATGATTGAAATTTGATTTAAACGATTGAAGCCAAATTATTCCGCATGAATAAAGCTGAATAATATTAACCTAAAAAAGGCGTTTGAAGTTAAAATACGATCATGATTGAAGCCAAATTTTATCAATAATTGAACAATGTGAAGAATTCGCAAATTAATGTTAGACATATGATCGCTCAATGATTGAAAGATTATTTAAATTTTGTATTTTGTTTAAGAATATTTTTCTAGTTGTGATTGAGAAGAAAATGCATATTTGATTGAACCTAAATTTATACAAAAATTAATGAGCTTTACATCAAAAATGACTGAAACAAAATTAATAATTAAACAAATTTATATGAAGACGTCATGATTGACAAAAAAGTGTATGAATTCTAAATTACGACTGTGATTGAAGATAAACTTAAAACATAAATTAGCTAATGAATGAACTCATGTTTGCTATTCAAAACAAAACCTTGATTGAAGTTAAATTCAAACTTTCCATGAGCCTGCAAATAAGAAATTTCCAGAGCTGGAGATTTTTATCAATTAAAGGTTTTGTATTTTTTCTTAATTCTTTAAAACAAAATATGACCTTAAAACCAAAAATGACCTTTAATCGAGCATATGATTGAAGAAAATTTTATACTATTCACAGTTCAATATTTAAAGGCAGATTTAAGGAAAATTCAAAAACTTTGTTCAATAACTCAGTTTTGGAATGGTTAACGATAGCGATAACCAATATTTTGAAATTAAATTTATTAGATCGAAAGTTAAGTATTTCTTTTTGATTTTGCCCCACTGTTAAATATTGACTGGGGGCATTTTTTCAGTTTTTATTTCTGAAATATTTATTCTAGAACAAAAAAACAGAAAAAGGATGTTCTGTTTCGTTTATTTTGCCCTTTTCTTGCTGTCCATTGTTTCCACCTTGTTAAACCTTCTCTTTTTTAACCATTTTTTCCTCATTTTTATTCATTTTTTTCTGTTACATTTTTTTAGCCATGAATTGTTGGTTTGAATTTTTTTCTTCTGTATTTTTTTTCTCTTCAACTTCTTGCGGGTGGTCGTTATTATGGTCTGTCTGTCCTTAACGTCCGTCTTTATAAACTGTTCGTCCGTCCGTCCGTCTGTCGTTTGGTATAATTTAGTTTAGTTTCATTTTGTTGTTGTTGGTTTTTTCCTTTTTTTTTAAAGATCTTGTTGAGTTATATTTTATAAATGTATTTGAGTCACTTTTCTGCTTTGTAGTCAAGAAATTTATTTTCAGTCAGACAATTTGGTTCTTTTTCTTTCTTTCTCCCTTAGCTTTCAACGCTTTTTATTGTAAATTCTGATATTTTTTTTTGAACTTGGCATTGAATTAGCCATTGAGTAGCCCAACGATGTTGGTTGTTTCAATCTGTAGGTTTCAAAAAATTTTTTATTTATGGAATTTAAAAATGTTTATACTCCCAAGTAGAAATTATTGTTGACAATTTCCAATAAAAATATTAAAAAAAATTCATATTTTTTTTAATTACAAATTAAAGTTGCGAGGTTTAGGTGAGTTTCTAAAATACATCAGTATCATAAAGGCAATGGACCCTGTATCGGGTGAATCTGGAAGAGAGTATATTCCATTAAAGTTCCATTATATACGATTTTAGCTAAAGTTTTGAAATAGTACTTTAATTAAGCTGATTTCAAAAAAAAGAAGTCATTTTGACTTCTGTGCAGCTGTGAGTTCAAGTTTTCAGAAGGTAATAGATATTAGCAATTCAAGCTTATTTTATTTATAGCTCCTTCTTTATTTCAAATAAAACCAATTTCAAACTTTTAAGTTATAAAACTGACTGCGATCACTGTTATATGACTGATCTTGGAACCCAAAGAATTTATAAAAAATTTATAAGATTTTTAAAATTTTTTGAACTAAAATCAAATCCTTAACTAAGTATTATTTAAGCTAATTAATTACAGTTTAATTTGAGCTTTAATTAAAGGTTTTTGATATGAATCTTAAATAAGCAAATGAAAATGTTAAAAATTGGAGGTTAAGTTCAAGTTAATTTTTAAACGACTGATATCATTGGAAAGGTTATTACTTAGAAAATAAAAATATATATAAATAAAAAATTTACAATAAATTTTTAACCCATTCTATACTGCAATAACTATATGAAAATATTGATCCGTTAAAAAGTTTAATAAAACTGAAATTTAATTAAAAAAATTAAATTTTTCAAGTTTCTTCAAAAAAGGTGGCAACATTTATTGAACAAATAAAAATAATTTTTTGCTATGAAATAAAAAAACTAAACGAAAAATCTAACCAAATGAAATTTGAAAGAACTTGGTGCTCATATCTGCAAACTAATCCAATCCAAATTTAGATAATTCTGTAAATTAAATTTGTTTCATAAGTTAAATTTTACATATTACAAAGTTGGAATTAAATTTAAATTATTTCCATTATATAGCTCTCTATGTAAGGTTAACGTACTAAGAAGAGTTCTTTACCGGAAGCCCTTTTTAACGGCATAATGATCATTTGCATAAAAATAGTCGAACTTTTTAAAACATTTTTAAAGACTGGAGTTTTGGGCATTTATTATTATAAAAATGGGAATGTTTAAATTTTTTGATTTAAGAACAAGTTTATACTTATTATAATGAAATTTGAAATAATTATTATCATTTTATTCAATTTAATAATGGTTCAAATAATGTCATTATTTTTCAAAACGTTAGCAAAAGTGAGAAAGTTTTAGTTCTTCAGGGAATTTCGTCCTCACATACATTTTCTTTATAATTTTTAATCTTAACGTTTTAACGTCTTCTTAGATACAAAATACTTTTGTAAAAATTTATAATGTTTCGCACAATACATTAAGAACTAGAGCTCTTCGGCCATAGTTCTTAGTAAAAATTAAAAATTTTAAGAAAATTTCTTCCTCAAATAACATTTTATTAACTTTTTCTCTATAAAATAAGGAGTAAAATCTTAAAATTCTTAACATACATATATATTTAATAAAAAACAAAACCACAAGCAGTTTTAATTTTTTTATATATAAATTTTTATAGTTCTATCACGAGTGATAAAATTTGCAACCTTTTCACTTACGTCTATAAAGTGCTTTCTGTCACTTTGTTCTAAGAGGTACTGTATCTCCGTTTAAATCTACCACAGTTGTGGACACCTTCTTGTACGCTTCAATTCTATTTTAACAAGCGCGCAATATCCTCCATTGGCCTTAGGTTTCTAACAGTCTCTTGATACAAATACCACATTATTATTCTTGAACTCTCAAGGGACTTCTTCAACCAGCGGTGACTAGGATTGTCAAATCAGGTTAATTTTTAACCTGTGATCTGAAGTGAAAATTTTCTTGATGTAAATTCAGTATTTATAGAGTCTGTTGGCAGCTGTATATTGCTTTGCCCACACCAAACTGTGTGATAACTATTACCTCGAGCATCAGAAACATAACATTTTTGTTCCAGGGAAAGTTCCATGAAAAAGTCTTAATTTTTAAGAGAAATTTCATTTTTTGAGAGAAATTTCCATGTTCTGTTTCTAGATTTTTAGCAGCATTCCTGTCAGAATTTTGTTTTCCTTTGTTTCTTTAATTTTGCTCACCAAATAATTCGAAAACTGAGCTGAGCTTCCTACCGGTTGTTTTGGGAGCTCTTTTGAAAATGTTTTATAATTTTTTGATTTAGGAACATTATGTGAACCATTACATGTAACTGAACCAGGATTTCTGTAAACGGACCAGTTCTTAAGTTATTGTTTAATTAAATTGGAAACAGTTTGACAGCAGACCTTTGAATGCTTCGCCAACTTTTTGTAGGGCCAAGTTGAGTTTTGTTGAAAATAATTATTAATTTTTTAATCAGATAAACAATATGTTTTTCAAAGGTAACTTTATTAAAAAAATCCAATAATACTCGGATTAAAAGTTTTAATAAAAAACATGTGTTAAAATTTTTTTGATCTCACTCCTTATATATCTACATGTTATGACATTTTCGTAGATATCTCTGAAATCCATTAAGATCTGGATCCTCTCTAGCTATAATTAACATTTTTCAGAACGTTTCCAATGGGAATTTAAAAAAAAAAGTTATCGAATTGTCCACATAAAATTGTTTCGTAGCCCTGATAATGGAATTTAATTTTCAAGAACTGTTTATTTGAGGATGAGAAGTATCTTAACAGCCATTTCAACAATTTAAATTTTTTAAAGATTTTAATCAAATTTTAAATCATTTAATTTCGATTACTGCTCCAATAAATTTTCCTCCACAAAATAAATATTTTCATTTTCACATTTACATAAGAAAACAGAGATAAATTCTTTTAATTAAGTTCAAAATATTTTATATTTTAATTTCCTGCAAAAACAAATTTCAAAACGATAAAAATCTCAAAATTCTATTCAATACTAACGAACCTACCAGAGAGTAAGAGCGAGAAGAAAAAACAACTAAACGAAACAACAAAAAAAATACTTTAATTTACCATAACAAATCAGTTAAAATAGAAAAAATTAAAATATTTTAGTAAATATTACGCAAAATAAGTACGACGTATCTTAAAGATACAAAACAATGCACAATACATACAAACAAACATTAACAGATCACTAAATGTATTTGCAAGTGTAGTGGTAAGAGTAAAATATGAACCAGAAATCCACTCAACTGGTATAACTGAATAAGAGATACAAAACAAATTAAAATAAAATTTTAGAGTAACGAGTGAAAAATAAAAAAAGAGCGAGAGAGAGAGACAGAGTAAGTTTCTTTTAAATGAGTGAATTTTTCCAAAATTAAGAGAACTAAAAAAAATTACTCTCATTTTTGTTTTAAAGTTGTTGTTATTAAAAGAAAGAGAATAATTTCGTTAATGATAACAATGATGTTAACGATTTTGTTGATGTTGTTTTCTTTACGTTTTATTGTTTTTGTTGCTGACGAAGATGTTGATGATGACGAAGTTGATGTTGTTGTTGTTGTAGTTGTTGAAGAAGCCTAAACAAACATGTGTAACTTGTAGATACAATTTTATTTTATTATTTTTTTTTCTTTTTTTACTTTATTTTACACATACTACCACTTACACATTTACTTTACTCTTAGTTACAAAGCGGTTGGCGCTAAGTCGCTGCCAACATAAGCGCCGCTATAATTAATAAAGATGTGTTTTCAAGACGAACATTTTATTTTGTTTCTTTTGAGGGGAAGAAAATTGATAATAAATTAAGGGAATTTTAGGAAGAAAGAAATGGCTTTAATTAAGGAAAATTTGCATGAAATATGAGATCAAAAAAATCTTAACACACATTTCGAATTTTTACTTCTACCAAAAGCAATATTTTCCTATTTTAAAATGTTTGGTATATAATTTTCAATGAAAATAAAATATATTTCCTTAGAGATTGATCAAAATGAATGACGAAAAAGAAGTACATATGAAAATTAAAAAAAAAAAAAAAAAAAAAAAAAAAAAAAAAACTAGAAAAGAAATTATGAACAGCAAACAAAGATTTATTTAATACCCTAAAACATATTGGTAGTTACGAAAATTTGGAAGCGACCCTCGAATTTTTAATTTTTTTAATGACACTTAATTATGTAAAATGCAATTATAGCACTAAAATTAAAAATGATTTATTGCCGGAGAATCTTTAAGTGGCAATTATGGGAAATTATGAAACGACCCTCGTATAAATAAAATTTTGAGTATTGAAAATTTATGATAAAACAGTCGTAGATATTATTTTCTGAATATTTTTTTTTAATGAGAGCGAAGAGAAATTATGAACCGACCCTCGTAAAAGTTCGAATAGCGAATTTTAATATTTAACTGAATATCCAATATTATAACAATATGAACATTTAAAGGAAATTTAAAATATTTAAATAGATATTGGACATTATATCCTGTATGGGATGTATAAGGAATCATGGAACGAGGCTCGGAATATTTGGTATATAGTTTTTAAACTTTTAAAAATATATTTAAAACAAATTTCTTTGAAAATCTTAAAACCAAAATCTGGGAAAAGCTATATATATTCGAAAAGAAACATACCCAAACTGTCTACTTTTGGAAGGCCACCCACTGCTCTTAAAGCAGCTCGAGATCTGTGCTCTTGCAAACCAGCCAGAAAACATCTTAACTGTTTTCATGTTAAATTGTATTAACATGTTGTCTTCAGTTCAAAAGTTAGAAAATTTTTTACAAAAATTTTTAAAAAATTTTGTAACTCTTGAACCGTAAGATGAAATTTGACTCAGTTCGAGCAAAAGTATCTTCTCATATCTCCTATCTGGAAAGAGGTTGAGGTTAAATTTTGAATTACTACTGACTATGCAGTTTTAAAGATATTAAAGTCGAGATAAATTTTTATCCCATTTTGTATTTTTAAATTAGCGGCCTCAATAAAGCTTCCAAAATTTTTTAAAAATATGATCCAGATATCCAGTACCCTGATGTATACTGAAGCTCTATCCAAATAATAATATTTTGTTCGTTATGTTTTCAAATCGAAAAGCTGGAAGTGCGATCATTTCAATTAACAATAATTTGAAAAGAACTCGGAATAAAGAAATAAATGTTGCCACCTCTCAAAAAGTTCCACTTTCAGGCAAATATAACATTTTAGCGGATTCATATATTTATTTGATCATTTGTTTCATATCATAATTAAAAGAAGCTAAAATATCAAAGCTAAAACTGGGCTAAAATTTTTCAGCTTGAATATCTCTGAAACTGTGAGACATAATCTATTTATGTAAGTGGATTTTTGTAGTGATTTTCTTGAACGTAAATTTATATCCATCCATTTTTTACGAATTTTCATGAAATCAACATACCCCAAATGACCAGTTTTTGAGGGCCACCGAATTAGCTTGTGAGTAGCAGGGGATTTATAGTACTCAGGATCATCAAATCGCAACTTAAATAACGACGAATTTTATTAAGATATCTCTGAGGGTTCCAAAGTTAAAGAATTAGTTTCCAAAAAAGTTTTTGAACCAACATAAAAAACGATCGAGATCAAGGCCTAAGATATAATTCAGATTCGATCGAGGTCAAGACTCCCAATAATGTTCCGATTCTAAGCAGATCAAGACTCAAGATATAAAGATAAAAAATATATCATTTTGAAATAAGTGAATTCTCTGAAATATAATTTCGAAAATGATCTGAGACCCTTTCACCAAAATCGAAATCCAAATAAACAATAACTGTAATCGATTAGAAAATAAGATCTTATTAATTGCAATTCTTATTGGTATAAATTTAAGATTTGGCCCTTAAAATTCCAACTAAGATTTAATGTTTACATTGATTGCGTTGAACTACAAACAAACCATCGCATGTCTTGTCATGTCTTAAAGTTTTGCGTTTTTAATTGGATTTCATTTTTTCTCAATATTTTTTTGCTTTTGCCGTGTGTGTTTTTTTGTGTTTTCAATTTTTTTTTTTTTGTATTTTTTTTCTGAAATACAAAATATTACGAAAATACCGACAACGACGAATACGATAACAACGTCGACGTCGTTCACAACCACGATCAACAAAAATCGATCGTTAACGTATTCAGTTGTGTTTCTTTTTTTGTTGTATTCTATAGATATTTTGTTTCTGATCGGTGTGCGTTATTAGGTTTAGTGAGTTTAGGTTAAAGTGATGTGAATTGAAGTGATCTGGCTGGTGGTATTTGCGACGTACGACTACGACGACGACTACAACGACGACGTTAGTTAGTAGTTAGTTAGTTTGCTTGTTGGTGTTTTCTGTACTCGTAGTTGTAGATACAAAATACATTTTCGAACTGGGATTATTTGTGAATCAGGTAGACAGTGAGGCGTTAGTCGTTCTACGGCAATGAACGAGTTTAAAACTATTTTAAATAATTATTATTATTTATAATAAAAAACAATTTTATTTTTATTTTTTTTCAATTTTGTTTTTGTGATTTTTTTGCTTTTGTTTAATAAAACGATCTTTTTTTAATAAAAAACAAAAAACAATTTTTTAAATAAAAAACTCAATAAAAATGTTATCAAAAAGATTTAAACATAAAAAAACAATAAATTTTTCGATAAATAAAGAGAAAAGAGTTTAATGTCTCAAAATAAGAAGAGAGAAAGAAAAAATATTAATCCAACTGGAAATATCTTTAAAAACTGGTAATTAAAAATAATACATTACAATTAAAAAATTTTATTAATATAAGAAAACAAGTGCTTGTAATTTAATAAGCTTTAGTGTTAAACACAATTGTGATGAAAATGAAGAAAACAAATTTGAACTCAACAAAATTAGAGCATCTGACGTTGATTTACTAATTGATTTTATAAATATTTAACAAAAAAAAAACACAAATATTATTGATTTATAGACGTTTTGAACAAAAAATTCAAAAAAAAAAATTAAAATTAAAAACATCGAAGTAAATAAATTTAAAAAAAATATTGTAAACAATATTGAGAAAAAAGCGGGTTTTTTTATTAGACAAAAACTGTAAGATTTTAACAATAATAATATTAACAATAACAATAATCAAAAAAATAAATAAATACAACAACTTTATTAACATAATAATAACAACAACAACGACGATACTATTAAAATAATAATAAAAATAGACACCTGTGTAATATTTATTGAATCTGAATTTTTTTGTTAAAAAAAAAAAACAGTAATAAAAATGAAAACAAAAAAAATTAAATAAAATAAGATTTAAAAAAAAAATAATTTCTTAAAAATAATTAATAAAATTAAGTGAAAATTAAAAAAATATTAAAAATTTTGCAAATTTTTACAAAAAAAAATCTTTAAAAAAACAAAAAGAAAAAATTCAAAAATTTCTATTTTAACTAAATAAAGTTTTAATTAATTAAAAAATATATTTTCCTTTCAAAATTGTTTTTCCAAACTGTATCACAACGTCTGTCCGTCTGTCCATCCGTCTTTTGAATTAAAATAATTTTTTTTCAAATTTTTATCACATATAGGATTTTTTTTTAAATCTGTAAAGCAAATATTTAAAATATTTTTCATTTAAATAAATAACTAAAATGTCACTTAATTTTAAAAAATTTTATTCCTTAAAAAAGTTTTATCTGAAACTGTAGTATAACGTCTGTCCGTCCGTCCGTCTTCCACCTGAAATTTTAAAATTTATGTCATAAAGGAAGGAAAATCAAAAAATCAATATATTTTTTTTAATTTTATTAACATTTTAATTTTTACCTTTAACAGCTAAGGCCACATTTTATTTTGCAACATATATTTTGTAACAGATTTATTTATTTGAAATAATTTTTTCATGTCTGTCCATCTGTCCGTTTCAAAAATGTTTAACAAATTGAAATCCTAATGAATGTAAAGTCAAACAAATTCAAAAATATTGAGGTATTGAAATAACATTAAAAGTCTTGGTTTCGGTAACAAAAGTTTCAATTTATTTATAGACATTTTTTCGATATCAAAATTTTTATGCAAATCGATTTTATCATGTCCGTCCTTCTGTCCGCCTCATGATATTTACATGAAAAGAATTTAACAATTTAAAATCATAATGGATGAAATGAGAAAAAATATCAAAAATATGGAAATTTAACTAAAATTTAAACTTTTTTGTTTTGATATCAATGCCAAAAGCTTCAATTACTTATGAAAAGTAATTTTATTTTTGGAAATTTTATCTGAAGGAATTTTACAATTTGTCCATCTTTTATCATCATTTTGAAAAATGTGAATAATATTTAAATTAGTAACAGATGATAGACAAACTAAATCAAAAAATATAAATATTATAATTATAATATTATTTTTTTATTTTGCCATAAATAACTAAACTTCTAATGAATTTTAAAAATAAATTTTATATAAAAATTTCTTATCTAAATTGACTTTATTATATCCGTCCATCCGTCCGTCTTTTGGTATCAAAACGAAAAATTTTGGTAATATAAAAATTAGTTACGGATGGTTGGGCAAAAATTCTAGCAATTATAAATTTAGGAAATTATTTGCAAAATGTTTATCAGTATAAATAGCTGAAATTGTATTTAATTATTAGAAATTATTTCTATTTTAATTTTTTATGTGGTACCACAATGTTCGTCCGTCTTCTACTTTCAAGATAATAATTTTCCTAAATAAGGAAGAGATTTTTAAATCAATAAAATTAATTCGTCTTAAAATAATATTCGAAAAATATTATCTTAGTTAAATAGTCTAATTCACACTTAAAATAAAAGAAGCATTTTAATAAAAAACTTTTAATTTTGAAAGATTCTACAATGTCTGTCCTTCTGTCTGTTTGTTATTCTTTTAAAAATGAATAATATTAATAAAAGGACAGAGTAACCATCCTTCAAAAAAAATTAAGTTAAAATTATTATATAAGTTTGAGATTTATTTTATTACATGGATGGATAGTAGAGGTCTTATTTTATTTCTATAAATTAATTTTATTTTGAAAATCTTCAAATAAAATGATTTTTTAATGTATGTCCTTCTGTCCGTCTTTTGTTTTAATTTAAACATTTAAATAATATTCGTTTTATATTAAATGTGGGAAAGATATTTTCCAAAACTCTTACAAAAATTTTTTACAAAATTTAAGTCACACATTTTTTAAAATTTCGGAACATTTTGTTTTTGATAAATTTTTTATAAAAGTTGTTAAAAGAGTTTCTAATAAATTTCTGAAAAAATCCTTCAAAGAAAAATTATTGAAAATTAATAAAAAAGTAAAAAAAAAATGGATCATATTTTGTCCAATTGGCACCATATTATTGTTGTTTAAATAACTATATTATGATAATATTTTTGCCAAATTTGTTTATTTTTTCCGCTTTTTGGCAAATTTTTTTATTGTACTTTTATAAAAAAGCAACAAATCATGGCAATTTTTTATTTTTTAGATTGATAATATTTGTCTAATTGGAATCATATTATGTTTGTTGATACCACTATATTATGATCAAAATTTTAATTTTTTATTTTCTCTTCTTTTTTGATCTCTTTACAGATATTTTCATACTAATTATGCAGAATATAATTCATAAAGTGATTTTTAAAGAAACTTGTGGCACAATCTGTAACTATAGATGCAATTTGTATGTAACTGCAAAAATAACAGCAACAACAACAACTACAACAAATATAGCAACAACTATAGCAAACAGACAACAAATACGAAACAACCACATTTTAAACAAAAGAAACGTAATAAAAGTTTAATAATAAAAATTCAAATAAAATTTCCAAAATTATTAAATAAAATTAAACTAAATGGAAAATTGATAATAATTAAAATTAATAAAAATTTTATATATTTTATCTACAATTATAAAAGAAAAACAACAATTTCTATTTCATTTAAAGAAGGAAACAACAACAAAATAAGAGAAAAAGTGTTTTAATATTTTAAATAAATAACGGAAAAAAGGAAAAAAACGGAAGTAATCAGTCTTGTTTTTTATGTTTTTGCCATTAAATCAATCAAATTTAAAAAAAAATATCTGTATGGAAAAATATTTGAAACTATTTAGTTTCTGAAACAACAACAACAAAAGGTGTTATTTTAAAAAAAAAAGTGTGGTGAAATTTTTGAAATATTTAAACAAAAAAAGGTGGAAAAAAGAGTATTATTTGTGTAGCTGTTTTTTTGTATTCTGAGCATTTAAATAAATATTTATCAAAAAAAAATAGAAAAATAAATAAATCGAAATCCAAAATTAAATTAAAAATATAAATAAATAAATAAAAATTTTTTTATAACTGTAGTTCATAATAATTTATTTATATTTTTGTGCTGGCTGATATTGAGTTTTTGTTATTGAATCCCTCTCCCGTGATTTGTTTGTTGGTAATTTAATCATTAACTTCATTATCTTCAACATCAGCGTCTTCATCATCATCATCGTCAACATCGTTACCGTCAACGACAACAACAACAATACCAACGTCTTTATTAACAACCTCATTATTATTGTCATCATTATTATTATTATTATTTTTATAATAATAATTTTTGTTTCAAACATTTGTGTAACCAAAAACTTTTAAAGACTGAGGTGAGTTAAACAAAAAACATTTAGGAACTCTATATTCGACTATGCCGAATATTTAATACCCTCCACCACAAATGGTGAATGAAGTAAATACGTTAAATTACGCACATACACACTCACACATGCACTCACAAACAGATACAATATATACAAGTTTTTCTTGGATATAACAGAGCAACACTTAATTAGTTAATTTTATATCAATATTTTTGACTATAACTTCTTTCAACTGAACCGATTTTGATAACTTTGTGAATGATAGTGAACTTCATATAACTTTTTATTATGCCAAAATATTATTCCATTTTGTCTATTTTTAATTGACATTTATACGAAAATTCTTCCCTGGAACTTAGAGGATGTCACAGATATCGGTCTATGTCTTTTGATATGCCGATTTTAAATAGTTAACTTCTCACAACAACAAATACTCAGGTTAAATTTCATTGAACTCTGTCAATCATTGAGGATGTGAGAGTGCCAAGAACAAACGGGGAGAAAATCAGACAGAAGGACAGACAGACGTAGCTCAGATTTTGATTTTATTCGAAAATATATGTAGACATTATAGGATCTGAGTTGTTTCCTTCTGAGCGCTATACGCAGAATGACAAAGTTAGTATGCACTCTTCACCACTTGGGGTGATATAACCAGAAACAACACTATATTCGCCGAATTTTCAATATCCTCCACTACAAATGTGTGTGTAATAAAGTCTTACGTTTCATACATACACACTCACACATACACTCATAAACATATAAAATGTATATAAAAGATTTTCTTAAATACTTAAGAGTCATAAAATTAGCTATAATTTTGACTATATTTTTCGCTATAACTTTTTTCTACTCAACCGATTTTGAAAATTTTGAAACTTAGTGGTTACCTTAGATATCGGTCTATATTTAGCTTTTTTGAAATAGGAAACTTTTCAGGACAATGACAAATATCTGGCCAAATTTCATTGAGCGCTGTCAATTATTGTGGAAGTGAGCCTGTCAATAACAGACAGACAGACGGATATTGCTAAATCGATTCAGATTTTGATTTTATGCAATAACATAATTACATTAGGAGATCTGAAATAATTCCTTCTTAGCGTTACACATAGAATGACAAAGTTTAAATACCCTCTTCACTATTTGTGATGGTGTAGGGTATCAAAATGTTTAATTATATACAATAATAATTTTTTTTATTTAAATATTTATTTTTTTAATAATTTTTTATTATAATTTTTTTATTAGTAATTTGATATTTTTTCTGTTTAAATCAGCAGTATTTTTTTAATAATATTTTCCATTTGTTGTATTGAGTTTTAGTTTAGAGTTGAATACAATATAAAACATATGTAGCGAAACTAAATATTGGGTCATCTCCTATTATTGTCGAATATATGGAAAAATTATTTAAAAAAAGTCATAATAACAATTTTCGTAATTTTATATATATTAGACCATTTGTGTCATTTTATCCGCATTTTTTTCTTCTTATTGATTCGTGTTATAATTTAAATGAGGAATTTAATTTGTCATTAGTTTTGCGTTTCAAAAAAGTTCAGCGAAATTTTGATTTTAATGTTTAAGGTAGAAGAAGAAAATTTTGAAAAAATTTCAAATTTCAGATATAAATAGCTGACATTTCACCATCTTCCTAAGAGTAACATTTATTTCAAAAAAATTTTATGAAGCGATTTTATTATGGCCGTCCATCCGTCCGTCTTTTATTATGAATATAACAAATGTTGATTCATAATTAGAATAATTTTAAAATATTGCAAATTTTTAAATTTTTAATATCTAAAGCTGGAAGTCTTATAATATGTCCAATGAATTATTTAAAAAAAATAATACAAAATAGTTACAACGTCTTTCCGTCCTTCCGTTCACTTCTTTTTAAAGGAAAAATTTGATAAAATTAAAATTGCCAGCAGTTGAGAGTTTCAATAAATTTAATAAAAATGTAGTTTTTAATAAAATTTTAAACCTCTCATACGTAAATATAAATAACTTAGATTCTATTTTATTTTTAAAAATTGTTTACATTTCAGAATTATTTATCTTAAGCGATTTTATTATGTCCGTCCATCTTTCAGTGTTATTACGAAAACTATTGATAATTTTCATTATTAATAGAGTATAAGTGGACCAAAAAAAATACGAGTTCAAAATAATTTCAGTTTGAATACCTGTAAAAATTATTGAAGTTTCATTTTATCTCTGGAAACTTATTTTGTTGCAAAATGTGTTTTTAAAACAGTATCACATTGTCCGTCCAGCTGTCCGTCTCTGATTCTTCATATAAACAATGTTGATAATTTTAAATAAGCGAGAGATGATCGAAAATTACTGTAATTCCTGTAATTATTATTGTAAATTTATCGTATATTGTAGTTCATTTTGAAAAAAGAAGTTGAAAAGTCAAATTTGCACTTAAAAGTATATAAAAATGTCCGTCAATCCGTCTTACTCTTGGAATTAGTACAAAGTGATTTCAATTTTTTTGTTTCTAGAAATATTTTAACAACTTTGGAATCATTACATATCTGTTAGATATCTAAATAAAATTGAACGTGATTACGCATGGAGTATTTGTTTGATTACAAACTATTCTGGGGGGTTAGAATGAGAACATTGCCCAAAACAAAATCTAGTTTTGAAATTCCTTTTTTCAATTAAGCTGTTTACAATACATTTTTAAATATCATGCCCGGTATGGGTGGCTTTGGAATGGCACCCTTTACTCCCCTGACCATCTGGAGCCCTGTGCATCCTTGTCATCTTAGAAATATCTCAACTAGTTAAAATTACAGAAGATTTTTTTTCGTTTTCACTGACTGCAGCAAGTGTATGATTTTGTTTTATTTGTTACACGGTGTAATTTACGGTGGCCTTATTTCATAATCAGCACATTTTTGGGTATCAAGTTTTAAGTGTAAATTGTAAATATGATCTTATTACAAGAATTTTGTGTGCAATTACTTTTGTTTAAATATTAAAAGAATTGTTTTAAATTAGAAAATTTAATTTACTTTTTAAATTATGTTTAAATAATAATTATGAGGGTTTGAAGAAATTAAACAAAGTGATCGATGTATGATCACTTGCTGTAGAAACAAAATGTTTTTGGAATCTCAAAAAAAAACATTAAAGACATATGTTACAAACCGCATTTTTATGATGTTTTATTTAACAATCACTGAACATTATTTCAAAAATTAAACTAAGTGATCGAGATATGATCATTTAAGTAAGTTATGAACATATTTGAAAGTTTCAAAATTGCATTTTCCCAACAACATTTTCATGATCTTAAACAAAATTTACGATCACTAAAAATTATTTGAGCTTTTTTTGAGGGTGATCACTTTTGAGTTTTTCTTTGGATTTAATTTTTCTTTTAAAGGAATTTAAATGAACTTCCCGTTTAAAATCCATAAATACAGTTAAATATTTCTTATCTTAAATATCAATAAATTTTCTACAAAATAGAAAATTTCAATTATAAACTTAAGTAGACATTTTTTTATTATACCATCATATATTTGGAAGAAAACACTTATTTGACATTTTAAAATAAATAAAAAAATTAAATTAAAATTGTTACTTAAGTGAAACAAAAAAAAAGAACAATTTAGAAGATAAAATACCGGCATTTTATTATTTAAACTTAAACTTATTTTATTTAAAAAGTTATAAATTTCATTTCCGTTTAAACAAAAATCTCCTTTGAAGAAAGTTTTTTCAATTGACTGTTTGATAATGGAAAAAAATGAAATAAATTATTTTCAAATTTTCAAAAGAAATAAAAATAAAAAGAGAATTTATTAAAGAGAAAATGACAAAAAATATGATAAAGATAAAAATGATAAGTGACAAATTAAAAAAAGCTTAAAAGAAAATCGTTTTAAAAGATAAAGTAAATTAAAGTGCTGGAAAATGAAACAACAGACCCTTAAAAGAATTAAAAATCCAAAAATTGGAAAATGTATCTCTAAGATACATTCCACAAAATCACAGAAAAGTTTTTTTGGAAATAAATTTTTAACTATTGATCGGCTTGATAAATTTGTATAAAATTTTACATAACAAACGCAGAGGAGTACAGCATTATAACTAAGAGATTTTGGTTCCCATAGGGTCTTCATAAGCGGTGTTATAAGCCTTGAAGTTGGGGTATCTCGGACTTTGTATATTCTTTCAGTTTTTATTTTAAGTTTTTTTTTTTTGTAAATTTACTTCATATTTTTTTTAGCACGGACATGAACCATAACATAGTTCGTGTCATTGCTAAGTTTTGATTTGTCTAAAAAAATACGAAAAAATGAAGTACTTAAGTTATAGAGTTTCATGTATTTTCGAAATTTAAAATGGTATTGAATTGAATCCTTTTGCACATAATCCAAAATCCTTTGAGAAAAATTTATGATATATTTTTAAGAAAAAAATTATTTTAGATGAACAAGATTAACGTTATATTTGTAAATATATAATATAAAAAAAACTGACTCAAGATCTGGCAAAATTTTGAAAGTTGAAAATTCACATGTAAATAACTCGAAAACTATAATAGATAAAAAATACATGAGAGCATGTTTCTAAAGATCTTATCAGGGGTTATAAGATGATATATATTTTTTTTAATTGAACGATTGAAATTGAAAAGTTATTGCAATTAAGAAAATGTAATTTGCGCCCCTATAATTCCGCCCATGGAGTCCTTATGAGATAAAGCCTTCAAGATTTATATTGCTACACTTCTCTGCTATCATTATGTTAAGTTTCATGAAAATCCATTTAGCGATACTACGAAATTGTATTTGTAATTAGAAAAATAATAATGTTCGAGGTGCCCAAAATGGTACCCTTATAACTTCACCCATTGATCTGCTATGAGATCCAACATCCACAAGTTATAATGCTATACTCCTCAGCTATAAATGCGTTTAATTTCATGTAAAACCATCCAGCAATTCTGCTCTGCTGAACATTCTTTCAAATAACTGTTTTTTTTACCCCACAAAACTCAATCTCAGCATTAAACTCCCTTTCCCGCTTTATAGATGCAGATTGAAAACAGAGAAAAATGATTTTAGTTAATATTTACTTAAATCATGTTACTAGTAGTTTGTTTATTATAATATTTTTTTATTTATTATCCATAAAATGTGTTGTTAAAGTAACACTTCTATACAAACAAATTTTTAGATTTCAAAACATATTTATTTGAAAAAAAAATGAAAGAAAAAAAACAACAAGAAATATTGTTATTATTACATTTAAACATTTAATATTGATTGAGGTAAACACAACAAAATACAACAAATTACATGTTGTTTTTCACATAAAGATTAAAATCGATCTTATCACATCTTAACTACATGTCTACATTTACAACAACAACTACTAACTACAACTTTAATATCGTTTGAATAAAATTTCAAAATAACAACAACGGCAATAACAAAAAGTAATGTGTGTTAAAAATTTCAGGAGTTACGAAAAAAATTGTACTTTACGGGAAAAAGAAGACAATAAGTATTTTTGTAGGAAAAACTATATTTTTTGTGGTTTGATTTTATTTCTCTCTTTTTTTTGCTGCGCTGGAGTTAAAGATAGAGAGAGAGAGAGAGAGAGAGAAAAGGGAAATTATTGTATTTCTAATTATTTGAGAAAATATTGTTTAAGGGAAAAAGTAATTTCTTTAAGTTAACACTAAGAGATCCCAACACGCTTTGCAGACAATAATTCTGGAAACATTCTATGGATGTCACTTCTTCGAATCGTTTAATATATTTCTATGATATTGCTAACTGACCCAGGGACAATGTTAGAACCATTCGAATTTGGTGAACCCAGTTTACAATAAATTACCAAACAATGTTTGCTATAGGGGACCATGTCCCAGTTTAAGGTATTTTCTTAAAAAATAAGAGTTTAAGCAAATTCGACTATTTAATACCCTACATCACATTGTCGGTTAAAAATGGTGGTTATAAAAAATTAATAAACGAACCTCGTATAATTTTATTTTCTGTGTTATTCTTAAGTGAGTAGTATACACACTCACACTACGATTTATGCGTTTTAAAATGAATTTTTCTGGGGGATTAAATGGGGACTACAGAAGACAATGTGAACCAACCTCGTATAATTTTGCACATCGATTTTTGCTTATATTTATCTTAATTCGACCAATTATTATTACAATACCAACGTATATGTGAGATTTTTGCCTATAAAATGATATTTGAAAAGGGATTTGTAGGGGACCTATAAGAAATAATGAACCGACCCTCGCGTATTATGGCACATCGTTGTATTTGTGCCAAATTTCGTTTAAATCGCTTTGTATATAGAATTTATGACCTTAAAACTCTATTACGGGAAGAACATTTGTATGGGAGGTTCCTGAGATATTAAACTGAAAATAGTCAATTTCAATAGACTTCGTCCTTAGACCAAAGTAATAATATGAACCAAATTTCATCAAGATATTTCAAAATTGAGACCTGTAGACTGTTCACAACGTTTACATGGACAGCCAGCCAGACAGACGGACAGACATCGTTAAATCGACTCAGAAAACGATTCTGAGTCGAACATTATAGTTAAAAGTGGGTGTAACACCATTTTTTTCTGCATTCCAAACACCTCCAGTGGTATATGGTATAATAATAAATAAATTTTTCTGAAACCTAAAATTATTATTTTTGGTTATTTTGGTGATTTTGGTGATTTTTTTACCATTAAGAAAAATCTATAAAAATAACGTTATAATGAGATCTCAGTAAAACATTAAAAAAACTTTCTTTAATGAAAAAAATTAAATTTTTGATTTCAAAATTTGATTTTTTTTCAGAAAATTGAATGGTTTTTCTTTTTAAAAAGTTTTTTTTTTATTTCCCATATTGATCTCACATTTGCTTTAAATGCATTTGCATTAAGAGCTTTTTCAAAATTATAGAGAAAAGAAGTAAGAATGATATATTCGTCAATGGCGAATTTTCAATAACCTACACTACGATCGGTTTAGAAAATTTTCGTTTGTAGGGGGAAACAAAAAAATTAAATTCCAGAAGTATCCAGCTTTAGTGATCCATCCCCAAGCCCTGGAACAACCAATAAGTTATGCTCTTTGTTACAAAATATTCAGTAGTTCCGAAGTTGCAGAACTATTTCCCAAAAAATGTTTTTCAAAAATGTGGCAACATTTACTAAAAATAGTGGCCTGTCAATTTAAACAATTCTTTTAATATATTTTTTATCCAAAAATAATATTGGTATAGTACTTTTTCGGGTAATTCCCTCTTAATGTCAGAGTTGCCATTTTAATAAAAAGAATAAAATTTTGGAACACATTATGTTCGGTTCGGGATTTTAGGTATTTTCATTTGGAAAATTGGGAATTCTCTGATTTAAGGACAATTTTATACTAATTTCATTCAAAAATTCAAACAATATGCTATAGCTAGTCATAGTCGAAGTCTGATAAAGGTTCTTTCAATTTAAACTCGTCATTCTGCCGAAAAATCCATGAAATCATGAATATGTCCGATATCTCTACAAAAACTTTGTTCTAAAATAAAATGTCCACATTTTTTATTTGGAATTCCCCGATTTTATATGAATTACTTTTACCCCGCTCTCTAATTCTCGCTGTTAATAGTTGTCACCTAAAATAATATTTATTATTTATTTTATTTTCGATTTTAGACGGTAATAAAATTGGAACAAATATGCTTTGTAGGTGTCAAAGATTTAATCAGGTATATTTTATAACCCGCCAAAATATTTCCCTTTCTCTCATCCACTTTCAATATCTTTCTATAAGACTCATCATTGTTAAATTCAGGGGAAATTCCCCGTAAAGACAAAAAAACATTTATCACTCAATCAACCAAAAAGACTAAAATAATAATAAAATAAAAAAGTAGGTCACCAAAATCAAAGAATCCCATAAAACAGATCACATATCATGCAAAAAAAGTGATAAAATTGAACAGCTGGTGCCTCCGGGGTTCATTACAAATCTCTTAGGTTTTTGGGAAATTCTGAAAATTTTGATTTCACTTTATTTCACTTTTTGCCCTGAAATTTAATTCTTTTAAATAATCATTTTCTCTAAATTTGGCGCATTTTAATAAAACACCTTGAAATTTTAATTTTCATATGTAGAATTTTCTTCGTCTTCTTCTAATTTGTATGTGTGTTTTTGTTAATTTGTCTATTTTACTTTTTAATAAATGTTTTGTATACTTTTAACCGAAATAATTTGTTTATTAAATAACGCAAATGAAAAAATAAAAATTATAAACAATTTTCAAAAAATTAAATAAAATACAACATGAAAAAATAATAACAATCAATTTTTGTTTAAACTTAAATCGTAGAAAAATACAAATTTTCTACTTTTTTCTTGGTTTCAATATAAACAATTTCCGAATAAGAAGAAAAACTTAAATAAACTAAAAAAATTATATACAAATTTATTTTAACAAATTAAGTGGAAACATTTTAAAAGTTTACGAAAACATAAGCTGAAATTTGAAATTATAATGAAAATACTAAGTTTTAGTGAAAATTTCAAATTTTAGTGAAAATTTTAAATTTTTGGTGAAAATTTCAAATTTTAGAGAAAATTTCAAATTTTAGCGAAAATTTCAAATTTTAGTGAAAATTTCAAATTTTAGTGAAAATTTCAAATTTTAGTGAAAATTTCAAATTTTTGGTGAAAATTTCAAAATTTTAGTAAAAATTTCAAAATTTTAGTGAAAATTTCAAATTTTAGTGAAAATTTCAAACTTTAGTGAAAATTTCAAACTTTAGTGAAAATTTCAAATTTTTTGTGAAAATTTCAAATTTTTAGTGAAAATTTCAAATTTTAGTGAAAATTTCAAATTTTAGTGAAAATTTCAAATTTTAGTGAAAATTTCAAATTTTAGTGAAAATTTCAAATTTTAGTGAAAATTTCAAATTTTAGTGAAAATTTCAAATTTTAGTGAAAATTTAAATTTTAGTGAAAATTTAAAATTTAGTGAAAAATTTCAAATTTTAGGTGAAAATTTCAAATTTTAGTGAAAATTGTAAATTTTGGGAAAATTTTAAATTTTTGGTGAAATTTTAAATTTTTGGTGAAAATTTTAAATTTTTTTGAAAAATTTTAAATTTTTTTGAAAATTTTAAATTTTGGTGAAAATTTTAAATTTTTGGTGAAAATTTTAAATTTTGGTGAAAATTTCAAATTTTTGGTGAAAATTTTCAAATTTTTGGTGAAAATTTCAAATTTTAGTGAAAATTTCAATTTTAGTTGAAAATTTCAAATTTTAGTGAAAATTTCAAATTTTAGTGAAAATTTCAAATTTTAGTGAAAATTTCAAATTTTAGTGAAAATTTCAAATTTTAGTGAAATTTTAAATTTTAGTGAAAATTTCAAATTTTAGTGAAAATTTCAAATTTTTGATGAAAATTTCAAATTTTTGATGAAAATTTCAAATTTTTGGTGAAAATTTCAAATTTTTGGTGAAAATTTCAAATTTTTGGTGAAAATTTCAAATTTTTGGTGAAAATTTCAAATTTTTGGTGAAAATTTCAAATTTTAGTGAAAATTTCAAATTTTAGTGAAAATTTCAAATTTTTGGTGAAAATTTCAAATTTTAGTGAAAATTTCAAATTTTAGTGAAAATTTCAAATTTTAAGTGAAAATTTTGAATCTTAGTGAAAATTTCAAATTTTAAGTGAAAATTTTGAATTTTAGTGAAAATTTCAAATTTTAAGTGAAAATTTCAAATTTTTAGTGAAAATTTCAAATTTTAGTGAAAATTTTGAATTTTAGTGAAAATTTCAAATTTTAGTGAAAATTTCAAATTTTAGTGAAAATTTCAAATTTTAGTGAAAATTTAAATTTTTAATGAAAATTTCAAATTTTAGTGAAAATTTCAAATTTTAGTGAAAATTTCAAATTTTAGTGAAAATTTAAAATTTTTGGTGAAAATTTCAAATTTTTAGTGAAAATTTCAAATTTTCGGTGAAAATTTTAAATTTTTGGTGAAAATTTCAAATTTTAGAGAAAATTTCAAATTTTAGTGAAAATTTCAAATTTTTAGTGAAAATTTCAAATTTTAGTGAAAATTTTAAAATTTTTAGTGAAAATTTCAAATTTTAAGTGAAAATTTTGAATTTTAGTGAAAATTTCAAATTTTAAGTGAAAATTTTGAATTTTAGTAAAAATTTCAAATTTTAGTGAAAATTTCAAATTTTAGTGAAAATTTTGAATTTTAGTGAAAATTTCAAATTTTAGTGAAAATTTCAAATTTTAGTGAAAATTTCAAATTTTAGTGAAAATTTCAAATTTTAGTGAAAATTTCAAATTTTTGGTGAAAATTTCAAATTTTTGGTGAAAATTTCAAATTTTGGTGAAAATTTCAAATTTTTGGTGAAAATTTCAAATTTTTGGTGAAAATTTCAAATTTTTGGTGAAAATTTCAAATTTTTGGTGAAAATTTCAAATTTTTGGTGAAAATTTCAAATTTTTGGTGAAAATTTCAAATTTTTGGTGAAAATTTCAAATTTTTGGTGAAAATTTCAAATTTTTGGTGAAAATTTCAAATTTTTGGTGAAAATTTCAAATTTTTGGTGAAAATTTCAAATTTTAGTGAAAATTTCAAATTTTAAGTGAAAATTTCAAATTTTAGTGAAAATTTCAAATTTTAAGTGAAAATTTCAAATTTTAAGTGAAAATTTCAAATTTTAAGCAAAAATTTCAAATTTTAAGCAAAAATTTCAAATTTTTTGTGAAAATTTAAAATTTTTTGTGAAAATTTAAAATTTTAGTAAAGATTTTTAAGTTTTCACTTAAATTTTATTTCTTTAAATTTAAAAAAAAAAATCTGTTCCTGGAAAACTATTTTTAATTCCTGATAATTTGATCCTTTTTTTACCATTTTTAAACCAAAATCGTTTAATGATTCAAAGCGATAATCAGATAATTCATAATTTTTTGATTAAAACTATTTCACACATTTTTTTTTCAAAATACTTAAGTGATATTTTCTCTCAGTTATCTGAACAAATAGATATCGTTTTAATAATAATTAACTAACAAATACATACAAACGGGGAAAAACATAAAAATCGTGTAACTAAACTAGAAAATGTGACAAAATTCACTATTTGTTTTCACACGTGAATTATTGTTTTTCAAACATGTTGTTTTGTTATTGTGGATCTTCGTTCGCTTTTTTGTTTTTGTTTTAGGAGCGTGTGTGTGTGTGTGTGTGTAAATACAATTTTACTGTTACTGGGTGAGAAATAAACTGATCTCTATTAATAATTGTTTGTGTGTGAATTGTCATTACAACGGTAAATTTTGTTTTCTATGTTCAAATAAAAACAAGAAAAAAAAACAATTAGAAATGTTACTTTGGTCAAGTTCGACTATGTAATACCCTACACCACATTGTTGGTTGTAATTGATTGTTACGAAAATTTTGCATACGTCCCTCGTATAATATGCTTTTCTTATTTATGCTTATGTGTGCAATAGATTATTTATGTAAAATGTATGGGTATGAGAGTTAGAAAAAATTATGGACCGACCCTCGCATAATTTCGCACAGTGGTTTTGGCTTATATTTATATAAATTTGATTAAATATTTTACATGCGATTTATGAGTTTCCAGATGATATTTGGAATGATGATTGCATGGGATCTATGAGAAATAATAGACCGATCCTCGTATAATTTGACACATCAGTGTGGCATATAATAAGACAAATTTGTCAAATTTGGTAGACGTCGTTTTATATTTAGGAATTTTATGGACTAAAAATCCCATTTCGGGGGAACATTATATGGGGCCTATAGAAATAATAAATCGCTCATAAACACTTTTAATAGGCATTGTTCTTGGGTCAACGTACCAAATTTGCTTCATAAGGACAGCCAACCGGACGAACGAGTGATTCTGAGTCGAACAATATACTTAATAGTGGTGGTAGGGACTTTTTTGCCCGTTACAAACATTCGTTAACTTGTGGAAGAGTGATGACGTACATATAACTTCAAAGGCAAAAAAACATTTTAATTTGTAGAAAGTAATGAACCGATTTTGTCAGTTTTTAATTATCAGGACTACAAGAAATACTCAGTCGAAATTTCATTGAGCTTTGTCAATTATTTTGGATGTGAGCGTGCAAATAACAGACGGACAGACAGACAAATAGACGAAAATAGCAAATTAAGATTTTGATTTGATGCAAGAATATATATACATTATGGGGTCTTAGGTGACTTCTTCTTAGCGTTACTCACGGAATGACAATTTAAATATACCCTCTTCACCACTTGTGATGGTGGAGGGTATAACAATAACAAATAAACATTCAAAATCCGCGATCTATACGATATTCATTACTAGATCATCTACACAAAAGAAACTTCTTCTCACACTTCATCGATCACTAACGTACAACAAGAGTGAAGTGATTCCTATTTATTTTCTCACTTTTTTGAAAAAAAAAAGACCTGAAACAATTATTCTTTTGTAATTTTCTTTATTATTTTCATATTTTTTTATGAAAATTTTATAATAAATAAATATTCTAAGAAAATAAAGTCATAACAATCAATAATAGAATTATTAAATGAAAATGAAATTAAAAGTAAAACAATAAAAAAAACAAATAAACACACACACATACATACATACACACGTACACTTGCACTTACATTCATTTAGAAAACAAAACAAGAAATTGATAATAAAAGATTTCATAATAAATTTACAAAATAAATAATAAATAAAATACAATAAAATAAATAAAAGCAAGAAGAAGAAGAGCAATAAATAAAAAATATAATAAAAACTCTATATGAAAATGATCATGATGATCATTTATATAATCTAGAGCAAAAAGTCTTTATTTATATTTATTATACCCTACACCATCGAAGGTGTTTGGGGTATTATGTGTTTGTGTTGATGTTTGTAACATGCGGAGAAATTGTGTTACACTCACGTTTAATTATACGGTTCAACTCAGAATCACTTTCTGAGTCGATTTAATGATATTAATCAGTCCGTCCATCTGTCTGTCCGACTGGTTGGCTGTTCATGTAAACGTTGTGAACAATCTGAAGGTCGCAATTTTTGAAGTATCAAGATGAAATTCGGCACATATTATTTTGGCCTAAGGACGAAATCTATTGAAATTGGTGATGTTAATATTATTAAACGATGTGCGAAAATGTGTGAGCTATGTGACCTATTTCTCATTGGTCACATAAAAACCCCCTTCCACATATCACTTTCAAGGGCAAAAATCTCACATTGCAATAATAATTGGTTAAACTAACAAAATGTAAGCAAAAAAATTGATGTGAAAAATTATACGAGGGTCGGTTCACATTTTTTTGTAGCCTCCAAAAAAATTCATTTTAATCATTAACGCATAAATTGGACATAAATTTTAGTGTCACAATAATGCACTATACAATTATGAATAAATCAGAAAATCAAATTATACGAGGGTCGTTTATTACTTTTTCGTTACCATTTTTAACCGAAACTGTGGTGTTGGGTATTAGATAGTCGGGCTTGACCGTCTATACATTCTTACTTGTTTTTTATTGTTGTTGTTATTTTGTTATTAAAAATAAGTTTATGTGTGCGTAAGTGTGTGTTTATATATATATTAATATACATTAAAAATTAAACAGTTTTAAATAATTACATTATAGTTTTTTTTTAATAAAATGTAAACCAAAAAATTGCGTAAAACTAATTCTAAAATCGATTTAAATTAAATAAAAATGTTCAATAAGAGTTCAAGGATTTTTAAAAACTTAAATAATTTTGTTTAAATTATTTCAAATTTTAATGATTAATTATAGTGAAAATCAAAATTTTAGGAATTTCAGAAATTCTTGTAAAAGAAGTTTGGCTATAATTCTAAAACTTGGGAACTAATAATACTATTAAATCATAAATTTTATAAAAACATTATTAAAGGAATTTTCAATTAATTTAAAGCATTTCAAGTTCCTAAGGGGTCTTGGAATCAAGGGATGGAGCTCAAAAGTAGCTCAATTCGGACTTTAATATTTAAAAAAAGTCTCCAAGATCTTATTTATTATTTGTATTGTCCGTATAATTTTCTACAAAAAAAAATATGCTTACATACATACATACATACATACATACATACATACATACATACATACATACATACATACAGACATACGTACATATAAGCGAGTATCTCTTATAGTTTCAGAGATATATTTCAATCAAAAGATTAAAATATTTTAGCGGAAGTTGAAAAACTTGGGAACCATCGAACAGAATTTCATAAAATTTTCAATAGACATTTCCGAAGAAATTTGCAACTAATTTCGAACCTTCCAAGCTTCTAAAGATTTTAGGAAAGTAGGAACAGACCTCCATTGGATTTTGTTTTTTAAGATTTTGTGGATCCCATAAAAATTTATATTATTTTGAAAAAATATTTTTTAATGAAATTTTGCTGGGCTCATTTTAGTTCCAAAAACATGGAAGCACTGTGGGCGTGATGGAAAGAATCCTTTAGAAATCTATATTATTTTGAAGATTTTGAAAAAATATTTTTTTTATTATTTTTTTATATAAAATTTTGCGTTTTCATTAGGAATATAAAACTTTTTTTAAAATATTGTCTGATTTCCACAGAAATTTATAAAAAAGATGTGTTAAAAAAATATGAACCCATGTGGTTCCGATTAAAATGTCGACATTTAATTAATTAACTTTTCTGGCTCATTTTAATATTTTTTGAATTTCAAATTAATTTGTTCCCTAAAGACATTGCAACATGTTGACGATTTCAAATCCATTATTTTCCTCTAGACTATAATTTTTTTAATTTAAGTACTTAAAGAATTCTTAAGGTTAATGCCTCTAAAGAAATTCGAGGACATTTGGTGAAATACTTTACCCGATAGCGCTATCAAAAATTTGTTAATTTTCAAAATTTCTTTAGATTTTTCAAAGAGAAAAAAATCATATATCATTATAATTATAATTTAGGAATCAATTTATGAGCCGGTATTAAGGGCATTTTTGCCTATATTATATGGGAATTTTATGATAATACTTTTACTTATATAGATGTCATTTAAACATTTTCACGAAATTAAACTGAAAATCAAAATTTATTAAGAAATTTAATTATCTCTCCAACAGTACTAAATGATTCTAAAAAAAAACTTTATTAAAAATTGCCCCAAAACATGGGCCCTTCCAAAACATACATTTTCCTAATAATTTCGTTAGGGCCTTAAAATTTGGTGTCCTTGAATATATTTAATTTAATATCATCCCTCTCTACTTTTAGGTATTTTCGATTTTTTCTTATATGACAAATATTTGCCGTTATTTTAGACTTTATTGCCTTGAATTAAGGAGTTAACCACGCCACATTTTTTGTTGGTCTAAACTAGTAATATATATTTATATAAAAATGTTTTCAATTCCTTTAGTAATCGAGAATTAGTGTCGTTTTAAATATTTTTATAATTTGAAGCGTTTAAGTTCAGGACTCTGTAGTTCCATTCCTGTTATATCTATAAGTCCTATTAATTCAAACATAAACTTATCTTTACTTTTACTATCAATATTTCATTTAAGATCGAAGTAGTTTATCGAAAGTTATTGATTTATTTCCATTTCATAGAAAAACTCCTTGTTAGATTTTTTTTAGGTTATGTCAGATATTGGTTTATAACTTCCATATTATTGAACTGATTTAAATAACATTAATTGGAGTTGTTTTAGACTTTTTCAGCTAAAACTTGTATGTCTCAAGTCTATACGTCATTAGAGGTGTATAAAATGTGGGGTCCGTTATATCCACAAGATCCTTTCAAAATCTTAACTTCTATTATCAATATGCGAAATTTCTTGGAATCGATGTAGTTTTTTTTTTTCATTTTTTTCCATTAAGAAAATCTCCAATTTTGAATTTTTAAGGTTGTCTCAAATACCATTCTATAACTTCTTATTATTGTACTGAATTCGCTCATTTTTCATGTCAACGTAACTAAAACCATGTTAGAATATTTGGGTAGAATTCATAGAAATTGTTATTATGGTGACTCAGAAAATGTTGCCGAAAAAGCAAATGCACATAATTTAAATAATTTAAATTAACAGTTCAATTTCAAATTTAATTGTGGTTATAATTCTCAAAAATAAGAATATTAAGTGTAAAAAATAATTTAAATAAAATTTGTTACAATCTGAAGGCCTTTTCAGATACATTTTGCCATCTGTGAGATCTAAAGATCTTTAAACCCGATCGAATCTATTTAGAGGCCTTGAGAATGATTATTATATTTGAGAACTTGTTAAGAGTGATCAAATGTCCCTAAAATAAGATAAATTAAAGGTAAATTAAATTATTGAAGATCAAAACAATCAAGAGATTATGACTGAAAAAAATTTCACTCACTAAATTAATTAATTTCAATCAACTTTCACTCCTTCTATTGACAAAACCCTCTTAAAACTTCAATTTGATATAACACGTTCCCTTCCGTTTAAACTATAATTTACACAGCCCTCTTTTTCCAAGTTCAATATACTTAAAACAATAGCAAAACCAAAAAAAATCACATTTCACCATAAATAAATCAGATCTCACCTTTTGTCCCTTTTTGATACAACAATAGTTAAAGTGTTTTAATAAAAATCTAGCCAGATTTATAATGTAATCAAATCTTTTTCAAAAATTAATACAAACTTATACCTGTCATAATGTAAAATTTTTATGGAAAAACATATTAAAACCCGGTGATATAAAATAGAATCCATATTAGAGCTGAAATTAAAACTAAAATAAAATCGAGGAGTTTGAAGGTCTGTATGTGTGTTAAAATGAGAAAGTACCTGTAGTTATTAATCCTACTCCTCACACACACACACATATAGAGACTTTAAACGTTATAGCTATAATAAACAAGTAGAGAGATTTTAATGCGCAAGTGCAACAAGGGGCCATAAACTAATTCTTGTACAAAGAAAAAAACAGACAACTTAAATTAGAACAGGTGCTTGAAGGGAGAGAGAGTAAGTTTTATGGTCCTTTTTTACAGAGCTCATAAAAATGGTCGAAATTGTTGTTGTACGAAAATAAGGGATGGTGGTGGAATATGATTGAAAAATGTTACGGATTTTCCAAATATTCTAACGAATGAACGTGCCTCTACTGAGTGAGAGAGCATAAGTAGTATTTACAGAGAGCGACAGGGAAAAGATACTTATAAGAGAATAAGAGTAAAGGTAATTGAGTTAGAATAATAAACAGAGAGTTTAAGAGAAATCAGTATTAACTAAGAGAGATTGAGTGAGTTCGTAACAAACACACAATTGAGTATTTTGAGAAAAATGAGTTTAAAAAATTGAACATCAAATTACCTGGCGACTTTTAAACACTCAACATATAGATAATCTCTTTCTCTGCCAACTATAACACAATAAAGTGTAAGCGAGAGGTATTCATAAATGAACGAGTGAGTTTAAATTTAATTATAAACTCTTGAGTGAGTGTGTAATATTAGTGTGTGTTTTCTGATCTGAGTAGATTATAAATCTTTATTAAACTGGTCAGTCTCATGTGTATCTCACACAACATTAAAAGTTATATTGTGTGTGCGTTAAATTATAAGATTCGGTCTTAAGTTTGTTGGAATAATTTTTACAAATTTAGTTTTAGTTCTTGTGTGTTAACCCTTTGACTAACAACGCTGTGTGTTAATGTTTTTGTATCGTTTTAGAGTTGCAAGCGACCATGCGCGCATGGCTTCTACTCCTCGCAGTGCTGGCGACTTTACAAACGATCGTTCAAGTTGCTAGCACCGAGGATAATAATAATAATATATCATCGAGATTTATCACAGCAATACAACCAATTAATAAGGATTTTAATCACACAAAAACAACTACGGCGATTATAAAAAAACCGCCATCATTATCACAGTTATCATCTATAACAAAAACTACAACAACTGCATTAACAACAAAACTAGTGGATTTTCCCACCGCCATTACATATAATACGGAACAGGAAAATTTTGATCAACAAAAAACAATTGTGTATAAAACTCATAAAAATAGTGATAGTGTTAGTAATATAACAACAAATACAAGTGAACAACAAAAACAACAAGTGCAAAAAAATATTGATGAAAATATTAATGATAAAAACATTATAATTGAAATAAAAAATATTGAAGAAATCGAACATAAAAACGATTTACAAGAAAACGAAGTGATTGAAAAATCAAATAAAAATTTAAATCAAAATAAAAATAAAAAATCAAATAAAAATAATTTAAATAACAAAATGGCTTTAAAAGAAATAAGTGAAATAGAACAACAAAACAACAACAACAAATAACAGAAAACCAAAAACAAATAAAAACAAAACAAAATCATCATCAACAACAATTAAAAGAGGATATAAAACAAACTACAGAAGAGAAAGAAGAGAAAAGTTCCTCTACAACTCAACAACAACATCATCATCATCATAAACATCATCATCATCACCACCACCACCAACACAAACATCAAAATCAACAAAAACATCATCATAATCATAATCATCAGCAACAACATAAATCACAACCTGCCTCTCAACAACAACAACAAACAACAACTAGTGATAATTTAACATCCACCACCACCAGCACTACCACCCCCACCTCATCCTCCACCACTACAACATCTTCATCCACAAAAGAAGATAATATGGATTTAGATCTTTCCATATCAGAAAATGATGATGGTGCCATTAGTGTAGAATCTCAACAGCCACAATTAGATGCTGTTATACCCGATGAGGGTCCACGCACCTTTAGTAATCAAGAGATTATTGCTGAAAAAGTTAAACCTGATCCCTCAACTCTAGTCGAAATTGAGAATAGTCTATTATCGCTATTCAATATGAAGAGGCCGCCAAAAATTGATCGTTCCAAAATTGTCATACCAGAGGCCATGAAACAATTGTATGCCCAAATAATGGGTCATGAATTGAATTCTGTAAATATACCAAAACCAGGATTGTTAACAAAATCCGCAAATACAGTGAGAAGTTTTACACATCAAGGTAAGTGAATTGCATATCAATTAATTTATTTAGATTAAGAAACTTAAACGCTTAAAAGGTTTTTGGAGGTCATGTCAAAAGCTTTAAATCTTAAACGTTGTTATAAACACTCACGCATCAAAAGATCTGAAATAATCTAGAAGCTTTTAAATTTTTCGCATTTTTATTTCTATAGAAAAAATAAATTTATATTTTTGAATATTTTCTTAAATTTCGAGATCTCTTCCCTCTTTTTTCTTAAGGCTTTAAAAGAACCAGGAAACTGTTTAAAAAAAATAAAAATAATTTTAGAATTTTCCATTGAATTTTATTTTTTTTACTCTTCAAAAGCTTTAATCTTTTTGCTTTAATAAGGGAACATAAAGCGCTCATATTCTACCTCCATTTGATTTAATTTACTTTCAATATTATTTTAGAAAATATTTTAAGGATTTTTTATTAAAAATTTTCAATTTACGATCACTTTTTTAAATGATCATCAATTGCAAATTTTAGATCTTCCGTTATTTCCAAAACGATTAGTTTAAAGGTGATTTTTTTAGCATAAAATATATTTTAAATTAAAAATATCGTGATCTTTAAGAATACTTTTTTTTAAATTTCTAAGATCAATCGGTTTTTAAATTTATATTAAATAAACATAAAGTAACTGTTTCGTGTATCGATCGCTTTCGATATTATAAAACTCTTTACTGATTTCAAAAGTGATTTTTATAATGAATTAAGAAAAAAGTGCTCTTATATATTTTTAAAAGTATTACTATAATAGACGATCTATAAGAGTCGATCTTCAATAATATTATTCAAAATTCAAAAACACGATCAGTTAAAAAACTTGTTATTTTTGATTTTTTTTTTCATGAAATAACTTCAATGATATTGAAATCAATAGCTGCATTTTAAAAGTGCTATAGATTGATAATAATTTTCCGTACGATCAGTTGAAATTTGATCATAATAAATTTTCTTTTGCTAAAGAAAATTTTAAAAATAAAAAAGTGATCTTCACTTAAATTCAATTCTTCAATTTAAACAATAATCTTTATCAAATTTAGAATTTATTTCATTAAAATAAACTTATATTACAAAGAGGAAGAATTTGTGTTTCTAAAGTGGAATCTGATTGACCTTCAATAATTTTATAATTATAACACGATCACGATACTTTTTGTGTTCGTAAAATTGAAGAAAAATTTATCATCGAAGAAAATGTAATCAGTTTACAAAATAAATATTTTATATCATGATCAATTCAAAGTGATCTTGTTTGAAAATTTTGTAACAATTTAAAAAATCCATTTAATATTTCTAAAATGGAAGTAAAATTTTAAGTGAATAAATTTTTTTAGTTCCTGAGAGAGAATCAACTGATCTTCAATAATGTTATACAATCCACTTTAAAAATTATATTTTTTAACATTTTATCAATTCAACAATATTACTTCATTGTACACTTTTATTTAACAGATTTCAAAGTAGAATAAGGCGATCTTTAAAACAATATTAAAGCGGACGATCAGTTTAAACGTGATCTTAAGCAAACATTTCACAAAAATGGTTTTTATTTGAGAGGGTTTCTTAACCAAAAGTCAAAGTAATAGAGAAATAAAATAATGTTAAAATAGAATAAAGTGATCCTCTGTAACAATCAGCCTAAGAGTGATCTTTTGCAATAATTGAAAAAAATAGTTTTTATTGTTTGTGTTTGTTATTAAAACTTAATGAAATAGAGAAAAGAGGTGCTGATAATTAGAAGATCATTGACTTTTTATAGAAAATATTTTTTCAATAAAAATTTAATAATTTCGAGACGGATACAAAGTGATCGTTATTAATATTTTAGCACATTAAATGATTTTATTTAAAATTCTCTATTTTCTGCATTTAAGGCAAGAAATAAGTGATCTTCGTTGATTAATTTCTAGTATGATCAGTGATCATTTTGAATTTTTGAATTTTAAAATATATCCATTTTAAGACTTGTTATACTGTACTGTGAAATTTTCGCCTTTTTTGAAATGAAATATAGAAGTGTTATAGTTTTATATAAATTAAATATGCACTTTTTCAATCAATTATATTTTCCATATTTTGTTTTTAAATTTTCCATATCTAAATCAATGCACTAGTCAAGAGTATGATTTCAAAATTTTTCAGAAAAATTTCATCATTCCAAATTTTGGCGAAAAATTCCTAAACTAAAATCAAATCACGATTTAGGAACATTTTCCCAAAATATCCCGAACACTTGTATGCAAATTTTTTTCTTAAAACTTAAGCGATAACGCTTAAGCTGTTTATAAGCGGCTATAAAATGCGATCACTTATACGCACACATACACACATGCACGTAAACCAAAAAGCATCTATACGATACTTAAGTGAAGATATAAAAACTCATTAAGAACAATACCAGGGATTTCCATAAGTTTTTTTCACAATTAGATAGATAGGCAGACAGACGGACGGACGGACGGACGGATAGACCGATCGACAGATATGAAGATAACAGGATTAAGTAATAATAAAATAAAAGATCAAGATGAAGAAGGAGGAGGAGAGAACTCATTATAACAGGTCTTAAATGAGTTCTTCTACCTAAATGCAAATGTTATGCTTGCAATGACCTTGAAAATTTTCTACACGATCACTTTACATAATTCTCGAGAAAAATTCTTAAGAAAAATAAAAATATTAAAAACCAAAAATAAATAAGGAAGAGGAAAAATAAATATTAAAGCGAATTTTAATACAGCCACAGAGAACGAGAGAGAGAGAGCCAGGGAAATCATATATGATCATAAAAGTACCTGTTAGATCGGTTAAAACAGATTTAATATTTTTTTCGCTAAAATTTTATTTTGAAAGAAAAAGGCCTAAAAGGATTTTTTTTGAGAAATAACAAACTTGTGATTTTATTTTACACCAAATGTTGTCAAATCAATATTTATTTTAACATTAACGAAAACTATTTAGTTTTATGAGTGTAAAATTTAACAACAAGTGGATGAAGTGAGTGTGTGTACATGTGTGTGTGTGAATAGGGGTGTTGCTTTTCTCTTCAAATAAATTGGCTTTTATAGTTTTATATTTTTGATTATTAGGCGCCAGCTATAAATTGTCAAAAAAAAGGAAACAGATTTAGAAAAGAATAGAATTGAAGGACAAAGAATAGACGAAAAGGTTTAAAAATATTAAAGGTGTGTCGCTTAACAGACTTTTGTTGAACTGCATTCTAAAGAGCTGACATTTTTAAGTAGCTGGTATTAGAGAGAAGAAAGCAAATCCCAAAAACCTTTAAGCGGATTAGCCTTAGTGGCGCTACACCGAAACTAGTTTATAATATTTATAAAATCACCTTTTTTGAAATTTATATAAAACTAATAATTTACCCTCTTTCTCTTTTTCTCTCCTTACAGATAGTAAAATCGACGATCGGTTTCCTCACCATCATCGGTTTCGTTTATATTTCGATATCAAGAGTATACCCGCCGAGGAGAAACTTAAAGCGGCTGAATTGCAATTAACACGTGACGCCATTAGTCATGCCACCCTTAATCCTCGTTTAGCGAATCGTACCCGTTATCAAGTGTTGGTGTACGATATAACACGTGTGGGCGTGAGGGGCAAACGTGAGCCCAGCTATTTGTTGTTGGATAACAAAACGATACGTCTAAATAGCACTGAAACGGTGAGTTTAGATGTACAACCTGCTGTTGATCGGTGGCTGGCTTCACCGAAAAAGAATTTCGGTCTTTTAATCGAGGTGAGAACATCACGCTCTCTTAAACCGGCGCCCCATCATCATGTACGTTTACGCCGCAGTGCGGATGAAGAGCATGAACATTGGCAGCGCAAACAACCCCTGCTATTCACCTACACGGACGATGGTCGTCATAAATCCCGCTCAATACGTGATGTTAGCACAAGATCAAAACGAGCGGGTGGCCATCATCGCCGCACGCATAGGCGTAAAAATAATGAGGAAATCTGCAGGCGCCATTCTTTATACGTGGATTTTGCTGATGTGGGTTGGAGTGATTGGATTGTAGCGCCGCCCGGCTATGATGCTTTCTATTGTCATGGCCGTTGTCCATTTCCCATAGCGGAACATTTAAATTCCACCAATCATGCGGTGGTGCAAACCTTAGTCAATAGTATCAATCCAGGAAAGGTGCCAAAGGCCTGCTGTGTACCCACCCAGCTAGAGGGCATATCAATGCTTTATCTTAACGATCACAGTACCGTAGTGCTCAAGAACTATCAAGACATGACGGTGGTGGGCTGTGGCTGTCGGTAGAATTTTTGAACGAAAAAAAAAACAATTTTTTGGTGTACAGCTGCCTTAAAAAAAACTTATGAAAATGAAATTAAGAAATTGAAGCCAAATAATTTACACAAGAGCAAAATATAACACAACTAAGAAACAAAAACAACTCTCTTAAGGTTTTAAGAAAAAAAGGAAAATCTCTTATGTTTTAAGTAAGAGACTAAATTATTTAGTTATTAAAACTTAAGTTAAGAGTTTTAGTTTTTGGTTGATTTAATTTGTTAAAAAATAAAATGGTTTCAAATTAATTAAAATATTAGAAAAAAGTGATATTTAAAAGCGTGACTGTTAACAAGTCTCACACACTCAGTCAGTCAGTCAATCAGTCAAACGGTGGTCAAGTTAAGCAGATGGCTTAAGGTTAAATGGCTAAGAGAGTGTTTAAGCAAAACTACAGAGCACTTTAATGCCTTAATTGTTGTAATTAATTACCAGCAAGAAAAAATAAATAAATAAATAATTGCCTTTTAGTAAATAATTAATTAAATTAAATAAATAATTGTATAGGCCGTGTAAAGGACACTATTCACTCTTTCTCTTTTCTAAAACACTCACTCTCTTTTTCTTTTACTCTTAACTCTGGACTCTCTTTTTTTCTCTTTAATTGTAGCGCTTTAATAAATTTTAATTATTTTATATTATTTTCTATTTTGTAATAATAATATTATTATTTTTTGTTTATAATAATTATTTTTTATTTGTTTATAAAATAATTTAATTTTAAACAGAAAACAAACGCAATCTAAGTGGACTGAATAATTGAATTTTTTTCTCTCTCTTTATAAGTGTAAATATTAGTTTTAAAGGAAAATTTTATAAGAAAAAAAAAACTAAAATAAAAAATTTTATAACTTAAACTAAAATAGAAATGCGGAGTTTTAGCTATAAATGAAAAAATGGAATTAAATTAAAAAAATAGTCACTAAATAAATTAAAGGAAAAAATTTAACATAAATTGTATAAAATTAAACAGTTTAGAAGAAAAAACTAACCATTTTGACAGCTAGGCTGTCAAAAATAGGTATAGTTACTAGGTCACGCCCCCAGCTTACCCTCTTTTCCCATATTTCCCACGTTTTTGTTTTCCTAATCGCAAATAAACGCTATTACGTTGTTCTATTGAAACAAATTTCTCATAGTGCCATTTTGTTAATTACTCTCTGTCTCATAAACTCTCTCTTGAAAAAATAACTCTTATACTCTTTATTCTCCTAAAGATACTCTTAATTTTGTGTAAAGATATTTTTTGAATTACAAGAAACATAAAATTTATGTAAAATTTTGATAAAAACGATTTTGAAAAAACTGATAAAAAAATTAAAAATTAAGAAAAAAATCGATAAAAATTTTAATTAAATTTAATTTCTTAATTTAATTATAAATCAATTAATTATATATAAATATAAATTGTTTAGCGAATATATCCTTACATTTAAGGATTCTATTATTATTTTTATATGTAACATTAAACTCCTTTAAAAAAACTAATTATAATTTTAATTATTTAAGTAAGAAAAAAATTATTAATAATTTTATATATTTTTTTATTTTTAATGTTTTATAAATTTTATTTTTTTGTGTGTATCTCTTAATTTAAACAAACTCCCCCCCCTTTACTAAATAAGTTAATTTTAATGCAAAAAAATTAAGAACAAAAAAAAACTAATTAATTTTGTAGCCATATTTGTTTAATTACTCTTAATCACTCTCACTCTCTTTATTTTTATAATATAAATGTAAATTTTTATTTTTCTCTCTTAATACTTTTAAAACAAACATGTATTTTTCTTTAATTGTGTATAATTTTCTATACCTCTCTATTTCTCTCTGTCTCTTTCTTTCTCTTAAATGTATTGTAATTTTAAGTTTTATGCTCTTAGTTTTTTCTCTTCATTTCTCTTTGCGGAAATTAATTTTATTCTTTTTGTATAATTTTTTTATTATTATTTATTTATAAAAAACAAAATATAAATTTTTTATTTTATTATAATTAATAAAAACGAAAAATGATAATTTTAAAATAAACAAAAAAACTGAAGAAAAAAAGAATTAAAAACTAAAATGAAACAAAAAATTAAAATAAAAAGAAAAATTTTATATAAAAAAAATAATTTGAGATTTTTAAATTAATATTTTTGGGAAATGTAAAAAGAATGTTATTAAAGGGTAAGTTAAGGGGAAAGTAGTTGACAAAACTTCACATTGGAAATTTTTCGGGTCTTTTCCAAGTCCCCTACACCAACGATGGTCGTCATAAATTCCGCTTGCAAATCTAATCTGTACCAAAAAAGATAGTAAATATAACGAAAAAGGGTGTGGAATTGAAGAAAAGTAGGTTAAATTTTTATCATAACGAAAATTTTCGTTAATTTTTGGTAAATTTTTCAAATTGACGAAAAATTGTCAATATGACTGTTTGAATTCGTTAATAAAAATGCGGTTAATTTGAATAAATATTATTCAATTTGAATAAAACATTATTCAAATTGACAAAAATAAATTATTTATATTGATGAATATTATTTAATTTAAATACTGTTTTAAAGTTAAATTTCGTAGAAATGAGAAAATTAATTGCGTTTAATTGTTGTAATGAATTAATACATATACTGATTATTTAATGCCTTAAGAACTATATCAGCGAAAATTTTAAAATTTGGTACCAATGACCTCTTCAAGGAACTGTTTTACTGGACAAAATGTAGGATGGATAGGATCAAGAGAGTAGTAGGATCAAGGATAGATCTAGTATAGATCTAGAATTTCGTCCCAATTAATTTTTTTTGTACAATTTCTTTAGAGATCTAGGACTAAGGAGTAAAGCGCAGCGGCTCAAGCTTTTGAGATAATATAAAAAATAATGAAATGTTAAAGGACGGTGGTGGGCCGACCGGCATGTATTTCTTTTGAAGTCTAGACTAGCCAAAAAACGACATTAATACTGCAACTTGAGTACTACTTAATACATTTTAACTATATTTCAGATGGATATTCTTCAGGTGATTAGTTGGAGGAAAATCATGTTCCTAGTGTGTCTTGGCGTTAGGAAGTGTACCCAAAATTGGTCACGTAGGGCTGATAGGTTTTTTTAAAAATATATATTTATGATTTTATTGGAAAAAATTATCCATACACACGACCCTTATGATTCTCGAAAAAAATGTGGTGACATGTATGGTATATCTTATATACAGATATTTACACTTGGTGCACACTATTTGAGTTCAAAATTCTAAATAATATTTTTGCTAGAATCATATACCAACGGAGATGGATAAAAATCACCATCACTTGCCATTGTGTAAGTTTGAAATGGTGCTGCGCCTATAAAACAAACGATATATAATAGTATAATTCCGCATAAAATATGGTATATTTAAAGTGTTTTTGAGTTAATGTATTCAATATTTGAAGTTTGTGGACAAAAGTCTCTGTCATCTAAATATTAAAGAGACTTCAAGAAATTTCGCTCTTGTCAAATCTTTTGTCTCATTTCATGTAATATGGTGACTTTAAGACTGATCTGTCAAAATTTAATAACAGTATTGAAGTGAAAAATAATAATAACGTCTATTTTATTTGAAATGAGCGAAAAAGGAAATAAACTACAATTAAAGAAAGAATAAATATATTAAGTGCGTACAAACAATTAACACGATGGTTACGAACGTGGTTAACTAACCACCTTTGCTGGAATTATAAACGTTAAAAAAAAATTTTAACTAAAAATTCAAATTTTCACTAAAATTCGAATTTTCACTAAAAATTCAAATTTTCACTAAAAATTTGAATTTTCACTAAAAATTCGAATTTTCACTAAAAATTCGAATTTTCACTAAAAATTCACAATTTTCACTTAAAATTCACAATTTTCACTAAAATTCAAATTTTCACTAAATTCAAATTTCAAAATTCAATTTTCACTAAAAATTCAAATTTTCACTAAAAATTCAAATTTTCACTAAAAATTCAAATTTTCACTAAAATCAAATTTTCACTAAAAATTCAAATTTTCACTAAAAATTCAAATTTTCACTAAAAATTCAAATTTTCACTAAAATTCAAATTTTCACTAAAAATTCAAATTTTCACTAAAAATTCAAATTTTCACTAAAATTCAAATTTTCACTAAAAATTCAAATTTTCACTAAAAATTCAAATTTTCACTAAAAATTCAAATTTTCACTAAAAATTCAAATTTTCACTAAAAATTCAAATTTTCACTAAAAATTCAAATTTTCACTAAAAATTCACAGTTTCACTAAAAATTAAAATTTTCACTAAAAATTCACAGTTTCACTAAAAATTAAAATTTTCACTAAAAATTCACAGTTTCACTAAAAATTAAAATTTTCACTAAAAATTAAATTTCACTAAAATTCAAATTTTCACTAAAAATTCAAATTTTCACTAAAAATTCAAATTTTCACTAAAAATTCAAATTTCACTAAAAATTCAAATTTTCACTAAAAATTCAAATTTTCACTAAAAATTCAAATTTTCACTAAAAATTCAAATTTTCACTAAAAATTCAAATTTTCACTAAAAATTCAAATTTTCACTAAAAATTCAAATTTTCACTAAAAATTCAAATTTTCACTAAAAATTTCAAATTTTCACTAAAAATTCAAATTTTCACTAAAAATTCAAATTTTCACTAAAAATTCAAATTTTCACTAAAAATTCAAATTTTCACTAAAATTCAAATTTTCACTAAAAATTCAAATTTTCACAAAAAGTTCAAATTTTCACAAAAAATTCAAATTTTCAAAAAAAAAATTCAAATTTTCACAAAAAAATTCAAATTTTCACTAAAAATTCAAATTTTCACTGAAATTTCACATTTTCGCTAAAAAATCAAATTTTCACTTATAGTTCACATTTTCACAAAAATTAAAAAAAATGTAAAAACATATGTGTTACAAAAAAAATTGAGGACATATTTAATCGATGAAAATATTATAGAAAGTAAATAAAATTTATACTAAAAATAAATAGACAGTTTTTAAAAAAAGACTTTAATGTGAATAAATATTTGTGTAAACTTTTTTCATTTTAAGGCCTTTTAAAGTGCCATAACAAATACATTACTCTCAATTAATAAATCTACTTAAATAATAAACTTAAATTCCCATAACAAAATCAATAAAATGAAAGAAAACATAAATTCATTCATTTATTTTTATTTTTTGGGAAAAAGAGTAAAATTCCCATAATAAAAGAGAAATGACTTGCATTTTTAAGGAAATAAACAAATTTAAGGCACTTTAAGAAGAAATAAATAGAAATGAAAAGGCGGTATTTAAAATTTTTTGATCAACTGATACATATATCAATAATAATAATAATTCATTTTTGGTTTCTTTTCTTGAAAGATGAGTGAAAGAAAGATACGAATTTGAAATACAAATGCAATTTTGACAGCCTAATTGGAGCGGTATAAATGATCAATAATCCAAGAATGAAAAAAATATATATTTTCTTTTGTTAAATGAACAATTAAACATCCTTATGAAAATAAATATCAACGTCATTATCAACAGTAAACCGCAATATGAACTGTTTTGTCAGACTGATCAAAAAAAAAAAATACTTCTCTTCTTCCTCTCAAACAATAGGAATGATTCAATGAAAAAAAGAAAGAGTAACAATAGCTTTACAAAGTAACAATAATTGCTGCTTAAGTAGCATTTTAAGCCCAAAAAGAGAAACAAATCTGAAATAAAAGAATACAAAAATGATGATGAGGATACAATTGGACACATTGATCGAACCACAACAACAGGTGAACGAATCAATGAGTTGTAAAGTCAAGACAACTTCAATTCAAGTGCACCAACGATATGATGACGATGATGTGAATAAACAACAACTAAAGACAATAATAACAATACAAAAAGAGTTATGAATCGATCAATTGAGAATAAGAAAATGAAAAACACGATCGATCGTTTGATCGATAAATGGTACAGGGTATGAAAGGTTGGTTGTTTAGTTGGATGAATTAATAATTGAATGAATGAATTGATTGTTTTTGTTAAAATGCCATGATTTCTCATATTTTCTTCCATCTTTTAGATGAAGTTTTTTTTTCGTCTCTTTTTATGAATATTGATGATGTTTTATTTATGTAGAAAAATATCATGAGAAACAAAGAAACATTTAAATGTATTTTGTATTAAAAATATTCAATAAGAATAAAGGAAAATAATTATAGCAGCAGCTGTAAGGACTTTTGTTGTGGTTTGGCTAAAAAAACAATTTAAGGTACAATGAAAGAATCCATCAATAATAGTGACCTTGACATTTTAATACTCTGACTTATAAAATAAATTCAACTCCAGTAATTTTTGTACTAAAAATGTATCAAATAAAAAGAGCGGTGTTTTTTTTAATCGATGTTATTTTCTATAAAAAATTAAAAATGCGAAAAAACATCGCGTTGGTGAAATTAAAAAATGCTGAGTTATTTTCTATAGAAAATCAATAATAGAAATTGTTCAAAGCGATTTTATTTGGTATATAAAATTAATAATGCGATGTTTTTTTCTTAGAAAAGCAACAAGTCAATGACATTTTCCATTAAATATTAACAATGCGATGATATTTTCTATCAAAAATCTAAAATATGATTTTATTTTTTTCAGAAAGTTAATAATGCGATGTTTTTTCCATAGAAAATCAATAATGCAATGTTATTTTCTGCGGAATACTGGCAATGCAATGTTATTTTCATTAAAAAATTAACTAAACGATATTAATTTCTTTAAATTCCTTAATTTCAAAATCACTTAATTTTCCAATTTATTTGTAATTTAACTGTCACATTTCCCAGAATGACTCATCAAGCAATACGTTCCATTTTTTTAAAATATTTCCATAAAATAAATTTTCTTTAAATTAAAGAACAAAAATTTTTTAATCATAAAAAACGACCAACAAGCAGCACGACAAATTTTTCTTATCAATTAAAGGTCAAAAAGGAATGTTGCAGCACACAAATTACAAACGTAATAATAACAGAAACTATGCGTTCGATACTACCAACAAAACAACAAAATAAAACCAACAAAAAAAAACACACACACATAAAATATATTAAAAAGAACCTTAAAAACGAAGACAATTAGCAACAGGGCAACATAAAGTGCTGATAAGAAGCCACACACAGCACGGGACAGAGAATGGAAATGAAATGAACGTAACAAAATGCTGAGGACAGTTTCACAGAAAAGAGAAACATTTATGGGAAACACTATAAATTCAACTTTTTAAAATATTTGTCCATAACTTGAAGAAATTAAAGAATATTGAGATTTAAAAATTGTATTTAATAAAATTAAACACAAGGAATTTTTATGTAAAAAGATACAAATTTTTAGGAAAGCAATCAATGCGATGTTATTTTCTATAGAAAATAAACGATGCGATATTGTTTTCTATAGAAAATAATCGATGCGATGTTATTTTCTATAGAATATAATCGATGCGATGTTATTTTCTATAGAATATAATCGATGCGATGTTATTTTCTATAGAATATAATCGATGCGATGTTATTTTCTATAGAAAATAATCGATGCGATGTTATTTTCTATAGAAAATAATCGATGCGATGTTATTTTCTATAGAAAATAATCGATGCGATGTTATTTTCTATAGAAAATAATCGATGCGATGTTATTTTCTATAGAAAATAATCGATGCGATGTTATTTTCTATAGAAAATAATCGATGCGATGTTATTTTCTATAGAAAATAATCGATGCGATGTTATTTTCTATAGAAAATAATCGATGCGATGTTATTTTCTATAGAAAATAATCGATGCGATGTTATTTTCTATAGAAAATAATCGATGCGATGTTATTTTCTATAGAAAATAATCGATGCGATGTTATTTTCTATAGAAAATAATCGATGCGATGTTATTTTCTATAGAAAATAATCGATGCGATGTTTTTTTCTATAGAAAAAATTCGATGCGATGTTTTTTTCTATAGAAAAAATTCGATGCGATGTTTTTTTCTATAGAAAATAATCGATGCGATGTTATTTTCTATAGAAAATAATCGATGCGATGTTATTTTCTATAGAAAATAATCGATGCGATGTTTTTTTCTATAGAAAATAATCGATGCGATGTTATTTTCTATAGAAAATAATCGATGCGATGTTATTTTCTATAGAAAATAATCGATGCGATGTTATTTTCTATAGAAAATAATCGATGCGATGTTATTTACTTTTTTCTTTAGAAAATTTTCATTTAAGAAATTTTCTTCTGAAACATTTTTTATAAGAAAATGTTCTTTGGAAAATTTCTCTTTAAAATTTTTTTTTCGAAATTTTCCTTTTTGTATTTTTTTATATATCGAAAAATTTTTCTTAGCAAAAATTTATATTTTTAGGATATTTTTTTGAAATGTCTCTTTAATGGATTTTTTAAGAACTTTCAGGAAAAAATTCTCTTTAACAAATTGTCCTCTTAAAAAATTCTCTTAAACATACAAATTTTCCTAAAAAAATTACCTTAAAAAATTCAGGAAAAAATTGTTCTTTAAAAAATTTTCTCAAGATAATTTAAAAAATTTTCTCAAGAAAATTTCTTTTCAACAAATTTTCTCAAGAAAATTTCTCTTCAAAAATTTTTTTCAAGAAAATTTTTCTTTAAAAAAATTTCTCAAAAAAATTTGTCTTTAACAAATTTTCTCAAGAAAATTTCTCTTTAAAAAATTTTCTCAAGAAAATTTCTCTTTAAAAAATTTTCACAAAAAATTTCTCTTTAAAAGATTTTCTCAAGAAAATTTCTTTTTAAAAATTTTTTTCAAGAAAATTTCTCTTCAAAAATTTTTTTCAAGAAAATTTGTCTTTAAAAAATTTTCTCAAAAAAATTTCTCTTTAAAAAATTTTCTCAAGAAAATTTTTCTTTAAAAAATTTTCTCAAGAAAATTTTTCTTTAAAAAATTTTCTCAAGAAAATTTTTCTTTAAAAAATTTTCTCAAGAAAATTTTTCTTTAAAAAATTTTCTCAAGAAAATTTTTCTTTAAAAAATTTTCTCAAGAAAATTTTTCTTTAAAAAATTTTTCTTTAAAAAATTTTCTCAAGAAAATTTTTCTTTAAAAAATTTTCTCAAGAAAATTTTTCTTTAAAAAATTTTCTCAAGAAAATTTTTCTTTAAAAAATTTTCTCAAGAAAATTTTTCTTTAAAAAATTTTCTCAAGAAAATTTTTCTTTAAAAAATTTTCTCAAGAAAATTTTTCTTTAAAAATTTTTCTTTAAAAAATTTTTTCAAGAAAATTTTTCTTTAAGAAATGTTCTCAAGAAAATTTATCTTTAAGAAATGTTCTCAAGAAAATTTATCTTTAAAAAATGTTCTCAAGAAAATTTATCTTTAAAAAATTTTCTCAAGAAAATTTCTCTTTAAAAATTTTCTCAAGAAAATTTCTCTTTAAAAAATTTTCTCAAGAAAATTTCTCTTTAAAAAATTTTCTCAAGAAAATTTCTCTCTAATAAATTTTCTCAAGAAAATTTCTCTCTAATAAATTTTCTCAAGAAAATTTCTCTCTAATAAATTTTCTCAAGAAAATTTCTCTCTAATAAATTTTCTCAAGAAATTTCTCTCTAATAAATTTTCTCAAGAAAATTTCTCTTTAAAAAAATTTTCTCAAGAGAATTTCTCTTAAAAATTTTTTCTCAAGAGAATTTCTCTTCAACAAATTTTCTCAAGAAAATTTATCTTTAAAAAAATTTCTCAAGAAAATTTGTCTTTAAAAAAATTTCTCAAGAAAATTTGTCTTTAAAAAAATTTCTCAAGAAAATTTGTCTTTAACAAATTTTCTCAAGAAAATTTCTCTTTAACAAATTTTTTAAAGAAGAAATTAAGAAATTTTAAAAAATATCTTTAACAAGTTTTCTGAAATAGATTTTCTTAAAGAAATTTTTATGTAACAAGTTCCCAAGAAAATTCCTCTTTAGCAAAATTACTTAGGAAAATTTCTCGTCAACAAAATTTCCCTGAAAAATTTTTTAATTATTATTATTATTTTATTTCATTTTATTATTATTATTATTATTATTATTATTATTTTATTTTTTTTGAAAATGATTTCTATTTAAAAAAATATTTTTGGGAAATTTCTTTTTAAGAAATGACCAAATGTTTTTAAAGAAATTTAGTCAAAAAATTTTCTCTTATTTTTATTAAAGAATTATTTTTTAGGTAATTTTTTTAATTTTTTTTTTAATTTTTTTTCTTTTTAAAACTTACCTTTAAGAGTTTTTTTTCTTTAAGAGATGTAGTTTATTAGAAGATTCTTTAGAAGCTGCTATAACATTGACTATTATCGTTGTCGAAATTGTTTTTCGAAATGATGTGACAGGAAATGCACTAAATTGAGAGTTAATTGTTGTTAAACCACAATTAACTTTATCTTTAGACAAATTAACAAATTCTTTATTGACCATTATTGCTTAAGAAATTTTTTGAGTTTTTTTTTCTGGGACGTTTATTAACCAAAAACCATTGATGATTCATAGCAAATAAAAAAAAATTCCAATTTTCAAAATGTAAAGTAACAAGACAACAACAAAGTGATGACGCATTTTTTTCCTGCTTTTTGGGGGCTAAAATATTTAAAATTCTTTTAAAAAATAAGAACGTCATCGTATTGATAAAAAACAAAAAAAAAAAAATGAAATAAAATGAAATTGTGGGATAAATAGCACTTAAATTGGATTTTTAACCAAAATCCATTTCCATTCATTCAATAAAGAAGGCCAAAATAAAACACACTCACACAAACAGGATGTTGGTAATGCAACATTTTTAACATCAACATTAAAACAAAAAAACATCGCAAGATAATCATACATTTCAAAATGGGAAAAAATATTGAATTGAAATTAATTTTCCTCTCTCGGGACATAAAAACAATGAATGCCAGAGTCAGAGGAGTGTAGAAGAGAAGAAAAAGGAAATAAAATGAAAAATCTACGACAAGATAATTAAGGTCTAAAACAGAATTTATAGCAGATGCATTTGTGAGTCATACTAGATCTTGTAAACATCTAAAACTAAAATAAAACCTTAAACTAAACTATTACATACACACAAACATTTGTTTAGTGTCAAAATGACATTTTATAAAATTGATAAGAGCGAATTGTTAGTTTCGATTTAAGAAAAATGCCGAAAATTAGAAACAGAATTTTAATTCTTTTCCCATTTTTTGGCTCTTTTTCATTTAATTACACAACACTTTTTGCTGCACCGCTGTTAATTCCAAAGAAAACTCATTAAAATTTTTAAAATATTTTTATTTTTTATTTCTCTTTTGGGTAACAAAGAGAAAGAACAACAATTATAAAAGATCAATATCTTTGATAAAGATCTACAAAGAACAAAAAATGAAATGAAATCTAGGAAAAACAACAAATTATTGTCACTTTAGTGTTTTTGTATCAATTCGATTTCATTCATTTAAAATTTGTATTTCATGATCACGCTCACGACACTGATCGTTGAGATCATTATCTACATTTTTAGATGTGTGTTCAGTAACATGTAATTATGGATCTCAATAATGTAAATCATTTTTGAAGAAATTTATTTTCTTATTATAACTCTGTGTGTTAGCTGCTGGTGTATGAGAGTTTAGATTTTTGAAATTCTCAAGATTTTCAAGATCAGATAAGAATCGAAAATAACAGCAGGAAGAAAACTAAGAATTTTGGTAAAAGTAATGTTATTAAATATGCTTGTTATGATGGTTACAAAAATTATGATCAGGGCTCTAACCAACACACGCTCAATATACCTGCTTAAAAAACAGCCTAACCAGCTGATCGTTTTCTTTATTTTTTATTTTGTATTTCTAAACTTGGCCCTTATTTTCAATGTTGTCATATTTGAATTTCTGAGCAAAACAACAGGGCGCTTTTTAAACTCTGAGATTTCTTTTTCATAATTTTTTCTTATCAGTTTAAATGTATCTAAGCAAATGTTGTTCACTTTATGTATTTAAACGCTTTTCTCGAAAAGAAAGTATCGATTTTGTTAAATTAAACGGGACAAAAAAGTTAAGATAAAAAAACAATAAATAACAAAGAACTTAAATTGTTTTGCCGCTCTCCGCCCTTCATTTTAAATTTCAAGGGAAATAAATTTTTTATGAACATTTTATTAAAGGAAATGTCTTAGAAAAGTTTTCCAAACAAGAAGAAAGAAAATCTCCCAAAGGGAAACTTTCTAAAGAAAATTTTTTAAAGAAAAACTTTCTAAAGAAAATCTCTGGAACAGGAAATATTCTTAACAAAATGTCTTAAAGAGAATTTTTCTAAGAAAAATCTGAAGAAATTTATTAAAGAGAATTTTCTTTAAAAATTGTTAAAAAGAATTTTTAAAAGAAAATTGTTAATTGTCAAAATCGCATTCGACAAAAATTTCTTAAAAAAAATTTGTTAAAGCGAAAATATTCTTAAAAAATTGTTAAAGAGAAATTTTCTTGAGAAAAATATTTAAAGAGAACTTTTCTTTAAAAACTATTTAAAGATAAAATTTCTTTAAAAAGAACTTCACGGGAAAATTGCTAATGAAAAGTTTTTTTTAAGAGAAAAAAAAAATCACAAGAAAATTGTTAAAAAAAGTTTTCTTAATAAAATTTAGTAAAGAGTAACATTTCTCAAGAGAATTCTAGAAAATAAAATTTCAGAAGAAAATAATTTTAAGAGAATTTTTTTAAAGCAAATCTATAAAAGAGAATTTTTATAGGAAACGAAAATAAATTAATCTTTTCAAAAGATAAAAAATGAAAAATTTCTTTATAAAACAAATAAGAAGAAATTTTTTTAAGAAAATTTGTTAAAGAGAATTTTTTAATAAAATTTGTTTAAGAGAAATTTTCTTTAGAATGGAGAGAATGAGAATTTTTTTAAAAAATGTTAACACAAGAATTCTTTCGAAATTTTTTAAAGTGAAGTGTTTCACAGAAATTTTTTTTAGAAAATCTCATAAAAAGAAGGAAACAGATTATTGAAGAAATTTTTTTCTAAAAAAAAAAACTGTTTAAAGAGAAATTTTCCGTTTCTTAAAAAAATCCTTGTAGACAAAGTTTTTAAAATAAATTGGCTAAAAGGAAGTTTCTAAAGGAAAAAGTGATTTTCTATGAAAGAAATATTTTCTTGGGAACATTTGTTGAAGGGAATTTGTAAAAGAAAAATTTTCTAACAAAAATCATTGCAAAATAATTTTCCAAAAGAAAATTTATAAGACACATTTCTTAAAGATAAATTTTATAAGAAAATTTAAATTTTCCTAAAACAAATTTAAAGAGAAATTGATGAGAATTTTCTTAAGAAAACTGTTTTAGAGATTTTTTTTAAATTTCTTATCAAGACATTTTTGTGTAAAAAATGTTAAAGAGAAAAACAAAAGTTGGAATAGATTTTTTCAAGAAAATTTTCTAAGAAGTGTCCTTAATTTTTACTTACTTATGGCCTTAAAAAATCACCTAAAAAGAGAAGAGAAAATATTTTATTAAATAAAGTTTTTAATTATGTAAAATATTAAATTCTATTTAAAATTAAAATTTTTTCTGTTTTTATTAAATTCAAGTTTGTGTCTTAAATCTTTCGTTTTTAAAAAATTCAAACTTCCTATTGAAATTAAATAATAATTTTATTTATTCTGCTTTCTTATGATGGGAAAATATGCAAATTCTTTAAGTTTAAATTTTTATTACATTAAAAAATTTCTTAAAGGCGCCACCATTTCTCGCCATTTTGTAATTAAATGCCCCACAAAACAGTAGTAATCTCAACAATTATCTAACAAATTTTATAACTTTTATAGATCAATAAACACAAATATTTAGAAATTTAAATAAAATTATTAAATAATAAAATATTTGTGGATTTAATAACAGGCAGCACATAATAAAAATAAAAATTTGAAAAGCTGTAAAAAAAACTATTTGAAATGGAATCTAGAATAATGAAAATCTCAACATGTGGGGGGATCAATAATAAAGATCGTTTTTTTCTTCTTCTTTTCATAAAATTCCATAAACCACAGGTATTTGTCTCTCTCTCTTGTTTCTAAGTCTGCATAAACATAAGAATGCAAAATATTTAAATATGCTGACATTCTTGGTTTATCTAACACGATCTTGAATACAAAAAAAATACAGAAAAAACTTCAAGATCTTAAGATCAGCAAATAAGAAAATAAACATAAGTAAGAACATTATAATCGGTCAAGCTCGACTATTTAAAATCCTGTATCACATTTTTGGTTAAAAATGATAGTTACGGAAAATTATGAACGACCCTCGTATATGATTTTCTCATTTAAGTTAAAGTGTGCTAAACATTATTGTGACGCTAACATTTAAGTGCAATTTAGGCTTTTAAAAATGAATTTTTTCTAGGAGTTGCAGGAAATTATAGACCAACCCTCGTATAACTTTGCACATCGATTTTTGTTAATATTTATCTTCATTTAACCAATTCTTACAGCACCAACGTATATGTGAGATTTATGCCTTTCAGAGTAGTATTTGTAAGGGCGCTTGGATGGCACCTATGAGACCTATAATTTGGAATATCCATTTAGAATATCATAAGACTTATTTCTGCCATTTTGTTAAAATCGCTTTATATTCAGGCCTTTTATAAGCTTAAAACCTGGTTCCGGGAGGACATTTGTATGGGAGGTACTTAAGATACTAGACCGAAATTAGCTAATTTCAATAAGCTTTCTCCCTGGGCCATAATAATAATAATAATAATAATAATAATAATAATAATAATAATAATAATAATAATAATAATAATAACAATAATAATAATAATAATAATAATAATAATAATAATAATAATAATAATAATAATAATAATAATAACAATAATAATAATAATAATAATAATAATAATAATAATAATAATAATAATAATAATAATAATAATAATAATTATAATTATAATAATACTAATAATACTAATAATAACAATAATAATAATAATAATAATAATAATAATAATAATAATAATAACAACAATTTGTACAATATTTCATCAGTATATCTCAAAAATTAAGACTCGTAGTGCGGTCACAACATTTACATGGACAGCCAGCTGGACGAACAGTTAAATCGACTCAGAAAATGATTCTGAATCAAAAGGTATACATCAACACAAACGCATAATACCCCAACCATCTATGCTGGTGTAGGGTATAAACAAAAACAAAAATCATTTGTGTGCATAAAGTGAAAAGTTTTGCAAAGACAATAACGACAACAACAAAAAGATGCTCTAAATTCTTTATAAAGCTGAAGTTTCGAACTGAACGACAAACAATTGCAAAAAAAAAAGTAAATTTAGATTCAAGATGATTTTTATCAAATGTTAATGAACGCCTAAGGAATTTGAGTGAGAGTCTTTGTAAGCATATGTGTATGTGTGTGTGTGTGGAAAGCTAAGATAAATATATGGAATTTTAATTACCATAAAATTATTGTGCACGTGGAGATTTCCATGGATGCATTCATATTCGCACAGACATAAATAGATTCATATGTAGATACATAAATATGTATGAATCTATGAATAGTTACATCTCTTCATAAAATTATTTTCATGGTTTAACTATAAAAGATCGAACCGTTGTACATCAACCACATTGCAAAGAGAGTGAAAATAATAAAATTGTAACATAAAAAACCCAAAACAAGTAAAGAGAATCTTAGGAATTTTTAAGTTTATATGTGTGTTAAGGCAGGGAAGTTTGAAAGTTGTAAAAAGGGGGTCAGATTAAAATATTTCTGACAATTTGAAACTCTCTTAAAGATGATTTTATTCAAAAAATTTTTAAAGAATTTTTTTGTATAAAAAATATCAAAAAAATATTTTATAAAAAATTCGTAGAGATTTTTTCCATCCAAAATTTGGTAAAAATTAAAAAAAAAGAAATTTTATATATGAATTCTTAAAAGAAATTTATTCTTTCAAAAAATTACTGAAGAAATTTTTTTTAATTATTAAAGAGAACTTTTTTCAATTAAGTTTTTAAGGATAATTTTTTCTATCAAAAAATGTATAAAAAAACTCTAACAAATATTTTTTATCAAAAAACTCTTAAAACGAAATTTTTTCTACGAACAAATTATTAATGAAATTTTTTATAATAAAATCAATAATAATTTTTCCTAAAAAAATAATTTTCCAAAGATGGTTTTCTTCCAAAAAAAAAAAAAAAAAAATTTTCAAAAATAATTTTTTATAAAAAATTTTCAAAGCGATCATTTTTATAAAAAAAAGAATTTGAAAGAAAACTCCTTCTATAAAAAATTTATAAGAGAAATTATCTTAAAAAAATTGTAAATAAAATTTTTCTTAAGAAAATTGGTAAAGAAAAATTATTTTTATGAAACTTGTCAAACAAAAATTTTTTTAAGAAAATTTCTCAAAGGAAAATTATTAAGAAGATTTGTTAGCAAATAATTTTCTTAAAAAAATATTTTTAAATAAATTTTCAGAAGGAAAACACCTAAAGTGTAATTTTCTTGGGAAAATAAACTTTTCTAATGAAAATTTATTAGAGAAGAAAATTAGAAAAGAAAATTCCTTTTATTAGAAAATTGCTTGAAGAGAAATCTGTCAAATAAAATTTGTTGAAGAGAGAGTTCTTAAGGAAAGAAAGAAGAGAGAGTTCTAAAGGAAAGGAAGTACATTTCTTAGAAAGAACATTTAATTTTTTCTCATAAAAATTGTCAAAAATATTTTTTAGTTTTAATTGTCAACGAGAAATTCTTCAGGAGAAATTACATCTTCACAAAACTGTTTAAGAGAATTATCTCTATACAAAATTTAAAGGGAAATAAGTAAAAACATTTATCGAGAAAGAAAAAAATGTTTGTGATATAAATATTTCCAATAAAAAATGCTTAAAACATGTTTCCAGAAAAAAATGCTCTTTAAATATTTTTAAAAAAGCATTTTATTAAAAAAAGAGAGAACTAAAAGGAAAAGTTTCTCTTAATATTTCAACAATTTATTTTTCTTTAAATATTTTTCTAAAAATGTCTTAGAAAATATTTTAATGTACATATTTTCTCGAAAATGCACTTCTATAACAATATTTTCGAGAATAAAGAAAAAAATCGTTAAGAATTTTTTGAAAAAAGCGACTCAAAAATATTGGAAAACATAAATTAATTTTTTCTTTAACAAAAAAAAAAAAAAATGAAAGTTTTGTGAAAAAGCAAAACTTCTCTTAATAAATTTTAAAGAGAAAAAAATATTCGTCAAAGTGTCTCTTAATGTATTTTGCTAGTGAAAAATATTGAAACAGATTTAGGGAAATATAGCTATAAATTATGTTTAAATGAAAAATTCTCTTATAAAAAAACAATTTATTTAAATTATTTGAAGAAATAGAATTATTTAACAATTTAAAAAAATCTCTTAAAAAGTTTGAAAAGGAAATATTTTATGTTTTTAAGAGAAAGAATTTCTATTAGAAAATTCTATTAAAATAATCTCTGTTTATAGAAGTTGTAAGAATTAAAATTATTGTTTGTGTGCAAAAACTCTTTTAAAAAGTTCTAAAGAAAAAATTAATTTTAGTTAATTTTTAAGAGTAAATAAGCACCTTAAAAAGCTCTTTTAGAATGTTTGTTTAAATATTTTTCTTTAAATATCTTTTTGTGAAGAAATATTACATTAATTTAAGGAAATGAAATTATTAGAGGAAAATTTATTTCTATATATTTTTAAGAGAAACAATTTTCTTAAAGAAATTTTTTTCTAGAATATTTCATGGACAAAATAGGCTTTTAATATATTAAATATAAATTTATGATTTATTAAAAAATATTAACAAAATGAAATTAAACTTAAATGAAAAATTCTCTGGTAAAGTTTTAAAGAGAAAAAACTAATTAAATATATTTTTAAGAGAGAAAAATTCTATATTATATTTTTTCGAAATTATTTAAATATTTGTTTAGCACTAAATTATTGAAATAATTTTGAGGAAAGACATTTTTTGAGTACGTTCTATGATCAAGTTTAAAAGAGAAAAATTACATAAGTATATTTTTAAGAGAAACAAATTCTCTTAAAAAATCTTGAAAAAAGGTGTCTTTAAATAAAAATTTGCCTTAGAGAGCTTTTAAGGGGGAAAAATTTTTGGTACATTTTTTAATACAAGAAATTCTCTTAGAATGTTCTCTTAGGAAGAAAATTGTTCAATAAGGATTTTGGGTAAAAATTCTCTTTCCAAAAAAAATTTTAAATATTTATTTTAAATAGAACATATTTTACTAACGTCCCTGCTTTTTAAGGAATGTGTTCGCTTCTGAACTCAGGCGCCATATCGAGTAATTAAACAAGAACAATTAACTTTATAAAGTCTAACTAACACCATCATCATGGTGGTGATGACAGCCAACGAGAGAGTTTCTTTCATAGAAGACAACTTCATAATCATTGAAAAATCATAAAAAAAGCGGAATGAAAAATAATACAAAAAGAAAAGAAGAAAAACCAGGCTTCAAGTACGTGTACTAAAAAGCGTCTTGGTGTCTGCGGAATTTTAATATGCAAATATGTGAGTTTGTTTTAAAGTTTTTTTTCGCTTTTCGATTTTTTTCTCCTTTAAGTCTATAAAGAAGAAACAGAAGCCATGGAAAATATGGAATAAGAAAAAAGTTATGACAATAGAAAATTTCAAATTTAGATTTTTTTAATAAAATATGGGTGTTTCCAGACATCAATCACTGTAATGAAAAGAAAAACAAACAAAAAAATATGATAAATATTTCAAATACTTAACGGCTGTCATAAGTATCTCAGATACATTGTAGCAGATTAAAGAATTTCTTAGAATTATTTAAAATTGTTGTTGTAAGATTTAATTTAAATAAATATAAAAAAAATATTTAATTTAATTACTGGTTTAAATACCTCAAGTTGTTATAACGTGTGATCAGTGGATGGAAAAAGAGTATAATTTTTCAATTAGTAGTTGATAAATCATTATGACACGACAAGTGACATTTGTGAGTGCAATTAAGTAAATTTGTATTTTGTTACAGCAAATAAATAATAATTTTTATACCCTACACCATTGTAGGTGTTGTAGTGGGGTATTATGTGTTTGTGCTGATGTTTGTAACATACAGAGCAAATAGTATTATAAACACGTTTAAGTAAACCGTACGATTCAGAATCATTTTATGAGTCAATTTAACGATGTCCGTTCGTTCGACCGTCTGTCTGTGTGTTTGTCCGTTGTAAACACTTTTCATTGAAATTGATTAAATTTAGTTCATGTTATTATTTTGGCTGAAGCGCAAAAGCTATTGAAATTGGCTATGTTTGGTCCAGTATTTAAGGTTCCTCCCATTCAAATGCCTTCCCAGAATAAGGTTTTTAGCTCATAAAAGTTCTAATTATAAAGCGATTTTAAATTTGAAATTTGATAGAAATAAGTTTTAATATATTCTAAACTGATGTATCAAATTATGAGAAGTTCAATATATTACACCTCATAGGTCCTGTACAAGACCACTTGTCTTGTTCAGATTAATAGAAATCAATGTGCACAACTATACGTGGGTCAACTTATAATTTCCACCATATGTACCTAACATGGTAGTGTAGCATATTACTCAGTCGAGCTTGACCAACCATAACAGTTTTACTTGTTTGTCTTTTCAAATAGTTGCTACAAACAAATATTTTTGTTAGGATTAAAGTAAAGAAAGATTTGTTTGTCATCAAATCAATGAGGTAATTTTCTGAATAAATCGGTTAAATAAGGCAATGACAAATGTCACTGTGTGTGTGTGCGTGTGACACTAACACGACAACAAGTGCAAATGTTAGTAATAAATAAAGAATTATTATCTCATAAACTCTTAAGAAATAAATATATATTTTTTCATCGTAATTAAACTAAATAATTGATGATGTTGTCAATTAGAATTTAAATAATTAATTGAGTTGTCATATCATGTAAATGCTGTTTATTAAATAAGATTTATTGTTTAATGCAGAAAATTAAACAATAAAAAAACAACTTTATTTCTTATTCGAAAAACCAACAACAATTCTAATTTCTAACAATCTATTACTTAGTTAAAAACATATTCTAAGTATAAATCAATTGATTACGTTTAATTTCTTAATGAAATGAAACTAAACAAAACGAATCTATACAAAACGAAAGACTTAAACAACAAACTTGTTTGTGTTAGTGTTTGTGTGTGTATGTTAACAAAATATTATTTATATTTTGCTGTCATTTAAATGCAAACATTGTTCTATTGCAGCAATTAGTTAAATACTTTTATTACTTGTTACTTTAATTGTTAAATCCACATGTTTTATTTGCATTTCCAAGATACTTCTAAATCTAACAATTTTCGTATTTCGTGGCCAACTGAAGCAGAAAGTAAGTAATTGAAAAAAAAAAAAAATATGATGGATTGACTTGTTGGAGAAAAAAATATTAATTTATATAAAAAAGTTGCTGTTAATTGTTAGATATTTCACAGACTTGTTAGTGGTAATTGAGTAATTGTTGATATTTAATAAAAATTAATAATAAGAAGTAAGAACATACACATGCATATGACTAAATTTTTTGTACCAAATACAAGTGCAAGCACTAAGCTTACCAGGCTACTTTCCTAACAGATGTGTTGAAAATGCTTTCTATGTTTTTTTGGGCTTTAGAAACATCATGTGGAACTTTCCTCTTATCTGTATCAGGAGAAGTACTTAGTACTGTCACTTAGTACATTGGAAACAGTTTGACGACAGACCATTAAATGCCTGTCCAACTTTTTGTAGAACATAGTTGGGTTTTGGTGAAAATAATCATTTTAGTAATTTTACACACATTTATCTGGTCACTTATTTTAACCAGATTAACAATGTATTCATTTTCATAAAAAATCAAATAAAACTTGAGTAAAAAGCTCAAATGAAGAATGTATGTTTTTCGATCTCACTTTTATAAAAATTTAATAATTATTTTTCAAATCCAATTCTTTTTTTTATAAAAATTGTTAAAAAGAATTTTTTATATAAATTTTTCTTAAGTGAATTTTTTCTATAAAAAAATTGTTAAAGAGAATTTTTTTCTATAAGAAAATTGTTAAAGAGAATTTTTTCTTTAAAAAAAATTGTTAAAGAGAATTTTTTTATATAAAAAAATTTTTAAAGAGAATTTTTTATATAAAAAATTTTTTAAAGAGAATTTTTTTCTATAAAAAAATTTTTAAAGAGAATTTTTTTCTATAAAAAAATGTTAAATAGAATTTTTTTCTATAAAAAAAATTGTTAAATAGAATTTTTTTCTATAAAAAAATTGTTAAATAGAATTTTTTTCTATAAAAAAATTGTTAAAGAGAATTTTTTTTATAAAAAAAATTTTTAAAGAGAATTTTTTTTCTATAAAAAAATTGTTAAAGAGAATTTTTTCTATAAAAAAAAAATTGTTAAAGAGAATTTTTTTCTATAAAAAATTGTTAAAGAGAATTTTTTCTATAAACAAATTGTTAAAGAGAATTTTTTCTATAAAAAAATTGTTAAAGAGAATTTTTTTCTATAAAAAAATTGTTAAAGAGAATTTTTTTCTATAAAAAAATTGTTAAAGAGAATTTTTTCTATAAAAAATTGTTAAGAGAATTTTTTCTATAAAAAAAATTGTTAAAGAGAATTTTTTTCTATAAAAAAATTGTTAAAGAGAATTTTTTCTCTTTATTAAAGACAATTTTTTTCTAAAAAAAATTTTTAAGGAGAATTTTTGTATAAAAAAATTTTTAAAGAGAAATTTTTCTATAAAAAATTGTTAAAGATAATTTTATCTATAAAAAAATTGTTAAAGATATAAAAAAATTGTTAAAGATAATTTTTTCTATAAACAAATTGTTAAAGAGAATTTTTTCTATAAAAAAATTGTTAAAAAGAATTTTTTTCTATAAAAAAATTGTTAAAGAGAATTTTTTCTGTAAAAAAATTGTTAAAGGGAATTTTTTTCTGTAAAAAAATTGTTTAAGAGAATTTTTTCTATAAAAAAATTGTTAAAGAGAATTTTTTATCAAAAAATTGTTAAAAAAACGTTAATTTAATTTCTATAAAAGCATTCTTAAATAAAAATTTTTCCACAAAAAAGAATTCTTAAAGATATTTTTTTTCTAATTTTAACAGAATTTTTTATATGAAAAGAAATTTAAGAGAAATTTTCATATTAAAGAAATTTAAGAGAATATTTTTTTAATGTTTATAATAATTTTTATTGAGAAAATGTTAAAAAATATTTTTTCTCAAAATATTTTAAGAAAATTAAAAAAAAAAATTTTTTGTTTGAAAATTTTTACAAAAATTTTTTTATTTAAAAATTTTATGAAAAATTTCTTATTGAAAAAATTTTAAGAGACAATTTTTTATAACAAAAATATTTGTATTTTTATATGTATAGTTTTTAATAGAAATTAAAGAAAACTTTTTCTATACAAAATGTGAAGATTTTAATTTTATTTTGTGATTTTGTCACACATTCTCAATAATTTCTCTCATAAACCTTCAAAAGTGAGGAAAAACTTCCACGCTAAAAATATTCTTATATTCTGATTCCCTTAACATAACACTGATAATGGTCAATGATCAGAAAAAAACTTCTTAAATAATAATAAAAACATCGTAATACTGCAGAACTTTGTTTTGACCAACGGCTACAAACTTACCACTCAGGGTGGTCCTTATTTGCCACAAAAAAAAAAAAACTGCAAAAAATAAAAAAAGGAAAACAAAAATAACAAATACTTTCAACCAGCCAACTCGGCATCCAGGTTAGTTCAATTCATCCATCGTTCCAACCAACCACTCACCCAACACATAAAAAAAGAGTACAAACATTAAATTTTTAACTATTCAAATGTTTTGTTGTTGTAGTGGTCCAAAGTAGCAGTAGATATTGTTTTTGTTGTTCTTGTGTATTAAGATGGTACTTGAGCCACCAATTGTAATGCTGGTTATAAAACCATGACCATTTGTTTAGGCCAAAATACCACACAATCCGAATCTGTATCTGTATGGTTGGCACGCTCACGAATTGCAATAAATGAAACCGAGAAATAAAAGTCGGGAAAAAAATGCAATTTTAAGCGCACAAAGTTCATGTCAGCAGAACGAAAAGAACAAAATTGCAAAGCAAACACGTCAGAACGACAAAAGAGAAAAAAATATTCACACAAAATAAAATTTTTTAAAACAAAGAAAACTAAAAATGGGAAAAAAGGAAAAAGAATTTCCAAAAAAAAAATCATTTAGAAAATAAAACGCCATTTTTTTATTTTCGTTTGTTTTTAACGAAATAAATAAAGAAAACAAGTGCTCTGTTGCTTAGCGTTGGACATAACCACGATTTCAGCGCTTTTTATCGTGTTGATGTTAAATTCTGTATGATTTTCAGTATTTTTTTCTTCAAACTTCTCAGATGTTGTGTATGTGTGTGTAGAATGTTGAGACTGATGATTTCAGTTGTATTTTTTTACTACAATGACTTCTTCTACAGTTTTAAATACAACAACTACCGATGGATAATGTTTTTGTTTTGTTTTTTGTTTGTTATTTTAATTTTTATTTAAGTTTAGTTAGTTTGTTAAGTTTGATGTTATTGCAAAATCTGGAATTGAAAGTAATTTATTTCTTTATTGTTTTACGAATTTACATTGCAGCATTTTCCACAAATAAATACTAAACATCTCTTGCTACATGCAACAGTAACAATAAAATAACAACTACAACAACAGCAACAGAAGCCACCAACAACAATAACCATAACAATCAAAGCCGACAAAAACGTTAAGAAAACTTAAAATAAAACTTTTCATCGTAAAGGATTAAGGGGACCAACTATTTTTTAGAACGTTGTTAAGAAAAACAATATTGTGTTATCAATGCAATGTAATTTACTAAAAGAAAATAATTGATGTGATGTTATTTTCTATCGAAAACAAACGATGCGATGTTATTTTCTATCGAAAACAAACGATGCGATGTTATTTTCTATAGAAAACAAACGATGCGATGTTATTTTCTATAGAAAATGAACGATGCAATGTTATTTTTTATAGAAAATGAATAAAGCTATGTTATTTTCTATAGAAAATAAACCATGCGATGTTATTTTCTATAGAAAATAAACCATGCGATGTTATTTTCTATAGAAAATAAACCATGCGATGTTATTTTCTATAGAAAATGAACGATGTGATGTTATTTTCTATCGAAAATAAACGATGCGATGTTATTTTCTATCGAAAATAAACGATGCGATGTTATTTTCTATCGAAAACAAACAATGCGATGTTATTTTCTATAGAAAATAAAAGATGCGATGTTATTTTCTATAGAAAATAAAAGATGCGATGTTATTTTCTATAAAAAATAAACGATGCGGTGTTATTTTCTATATAAAATAAACGATGTGGTGTTATTTTCTATATAAAATTAACTATGCGGTGTTATTTTCTATATAAAATATAGGATGCGATATTATTTCCTCTAGAAAAAAACGATGCGATGTTATTTTCTATAGAAAAAATCGATGTGATATTATTTTATATAGAAAATAATCAATGCGATGTTATTTTTTATGGAAAATATTCAATGTGATGTATTTTCTATAGGAAATAATCAATGCGATGTTATTTTCTTGAGAAAATAGTTAGTGGCATATTACATATAGTTCAAGCGAGGTTATTATTTGTTGAAATTTGGAGAAAATTTCTCTTTAAGAGATATTCATGCGGACACATTTTACTTAAGGGATTTTCCGTAGGAAATTACACTTTAAGAGATCTTCTTTAAAAATATCTCTTTAAGAGATTTGCTTTAGAAAATTTCTCTTTATATAATTTCATTTAAAATTTTTCCTTAAAGAATTTGAGGAAATTTCTCTTTAAGAGATCTTTACGAAAGTTTCTAAATTCTTTACTTATTTCTAACAAAATTGAAGATTATTTTTTCTATTGCGTTGTGTTGGTTCTCTCTTTCTTGAAAAATATTAAATTGTTTTGTCTGTCCCTTTGAAATGTTTTGTACGTTTGGGTGATGATATTTCATTGGTTTACTAGCTGCATCATTGCATTGTTATTTTTAGGAAGACTTTAAATGTCTGTCTCTATCATTTCATCCATCCCAATGTGTATGACTAAGGACAACAAGGAATCAGAAAAAAAAAACAATGCGTGTGCATACATGTTTTTTCCTTTCTGTGGTGACCATTCAGCCTGAAATTGTATGTTAGTGGTATTTTGAAGAGAAAAAAACTAAAAAAAAACTCAAATCATGGCCAGATGCTGTGGCTACACACCAGCATTGATCAGCAGCCAACAAGAACGACAACAACATTACAGTGTAATAGTTCTTGTTGTTGTTTTGGCATTAAAGAATCTTTTAGGTTTCTTAAATGAAAAAAAAATGGAAATGAAACTACAAGAGTACCGCTCATGATCATCAGTGTCAATGTTAAATAAACTCTCTATGTACTCTTTTGCACAAAACTATTAAATGTTGTTTAAAGATTGTTTGTTTTGTTTTATTTTGTATTGTTTTGGTTTTGCTGCTTTTGCTGTTGTTGTTAATAGTTGTTGAAAAATGTTATTGCAGGGAGTGTGAGTGTATGTGTGTGTGTGTGTGTGTGTGCGCCCACCAACCATAATATTGTTTAGTTTAACAAAAAACATTTTTATATAAAATTTATATACTCGTTTAAGTCATTGATGCATTTTTTCAAAAGCACAGAAAAAGTTGCCCTAAGAGGCGGGTGGGGGGTGATAGATAGTGTGAGTACGAGTGAGTGAGATCGAGATGTTTAAAGAATCCAAACAATATACACTATATTATCCATCGATTAATCGCCCTAAGGAATGCGTTCGAAATGCAAAATGTCAGCTTTTTTAAAATTCTTTAAACGTTTTGTGGTATTTCTTTTGTTTTCTGTGAGAAATTTCAAGCCAACTAACATAAATTACTTAAACACTGACATCTTTTTGCAACGGCAACGGCAACAACAACAAAAACAACAACAAAATAAAATAACCAACAACATTTGCAGCTTTTATGCCTCACACATGAGTGAGGCACAAAATAAATGTTGGTTGTTTGAGGTTGGTGGCAGCTAAATACTGACAATAAGTTGTTGTATTATTATACGCTTTTTTTTTTGTTATTTTTTTATATTCATACATATTTTTTTATATTGTGTAACATGTTGCATGCTACTTATCGCTTTATTTTATTCTTATTTTTGTTGTTTCTTTATAGTCATTTCAGTTAGTTTGTTGTTATTGTATTGTGTGAATCCCGCTCGTGTGTGTTTTTGTTTTAGTGACCGTGTGGCATTAAAATAAACTTAAAAACCATTAAAATTTTTCTTGCAATTTTATGCTGTTTTTATTCTATTGTTGTTGCTGTTGTCGTTCGTCTTCAATTTTCTTGTTGGCAAATAAATTTTATATTGAATTTGTGTTGTTATTTTCTTTTTTTCCTTCTTTCAATTTCAAATAAAAGAAGAAAATAAAATTTATTATCGAGTTTAAATTCATTGCTTTTATTTAATTTTGTACAAATTGTTTTGCAAAAAGTAAAGAAAAGAGTTAATATTTGTTTAAGAGTAACAAACAAATAAACAAAAGACTTAAGAAAAAACCTAATTGGGAATTTACAGTGATACATGAAACAAAAGACTTAAGTTACAAACTTAAAATATTGTCAAAGCGGTAAATGTTAAGTAAATAAAATAATGACTTCATTTTACAATAAAGAATTTTCTAATGAAAAAACTCCGAGAAATTCATTTCTAGTAAACATTTTCCACAGAGCAAAAGTTTCCATTGACAATGATTTTTTAGCAAAAAATTTCGAATAAAAATTTTCTAGAATAAAATGAAAAATTTTTAATAAAAAAACTTTCTGAAAGAAAATTTTCTTATGAAAAATCTTTGAGAATATTCTAATATAAAAAGTAATATTTTTTAGAAAAAAATATTCTTATAAAAATTTTCTTAAAAAATTTATTTCGTGAAAAGTTTCAAAATAAAAATTTGTCTGATGTCAAAATTTTGGAGAAAATAAAATTCTTTAGTTATTAATTAAATTAATTATTGAAAATTAATTATTAAAATTTTCTATAATAATTTTTCTAATGAAAAATTTAAAAAAATATATATAAATGATTTTTCCTTAAATTTTCTTATAAAACTTTTTAGAAATAATTTTACTTTTAATATAAAAAAAAAACGAATTAAAAAATGTTTTTTGAGAAAATTTTTCTTATGGAATTTTTGTGGAAAAATTATTATCTCTTAAAAACTTTTGAAATTCTAAAGGAAAATTTCCTCTTTAATTTAATTGACAAATTTTCTCTTAAAGTTTTTCTCATAGAAAATTGTTGCTCAAAGGTATGATCTCTTAGAAAAGCTTTCTCTTTTTACATAAAAATTTTCTCTTAAAAAAAATTATTGAAAAAAATTACAGATAAATTTTCTCTCATAAATTTTTCCTCTTTTATAATTTTATCTCTTAACAAAATTTTTTTTTTCTTGAAATGGTGTAAAAAATATTAAAAAAAATTAATTTAAAAAAAATCGTTTAGACAATTTTTCTTTTCAAAAAATCGAACATATTTATTCATTTGTTATCTGTCGTTATTTTAACAAAATTTCTCTTCTAATTATATACAAAATTTTTTTCTGTTTTATATTTTTCTCCTCAAAGAAATTATATTGAATTTTTTTCCTTCAAAGTAGTTCTAAGAAATCCTTTTCCTCAAAAAGAATTTTCATGGAAAAAACTTTTCCCTCAAGAGAATTTTTAAGAGAAAATTTAAATTTTTTTTTCTCTTAAAAAAATAATTTTTTTCTCTTCAAATAAGTTGTAAATTTATGGAATTTCTTTCCTTGCAGAAAAAATCTTGTCTTCTATCACAAAACAAAAAAATACAGATTTATTAAAAAAATTAAAATTTTTGTGCAAATTTTCTATAGAATTTAAATAAGTTTTACGTAATAATTTTCGAGTTCAAGATTTTCTGATAAAAATTTAAAGAATTTAAGTTTTTTGACAACCACTGACTTAACATTTTTTTTAGAAAAACTCATGCAACAAAAAATCCTAAAATATTTAATTTGAACAAAAAAAAAATCAGCCAATAAAAAAACTTAACTTTTCACTTTTAACTTTTAAAAGGTTCTCAGGCTTTTCAGTGTTGTTAACATTATTGCAAAAAAAAAGCATTTAAATTTAATTGAATGAAACAAATGCAACAGTATGATTGTCAAGTTTTTTTTTCACAGAATTTAATAACTAAATTTAAACAAAGTCAAAAGTCATGACAACAAAAATCGTTAATAATACAAAAAAGGTTAAATATAAGAAAAATATAAATAAATCATTGACAAAAAAATGTAAATTTTTTAGAACATGTTTTGTGGGTTCTTTTTTTGCTTTAATGCAAAAATAAGCGTTTTTAAAGCTAAAATTTAACAGACATTTACGATTTTGCAATAAATGTAACTTTAGCAGACTTAAAGACTCCAAAACTAAATGTTGCGATATTTTGCAAAACAATATGAATAAATAAATTTATAAATAAAAAAAAAGAATAATTTTGACTATAAACTTTTAAAAGAGCGAAAAATTCTTTTAAGTTTTATTTAAAGTTGTATATCGAACTAAGTCAATGAATAATTGATAATTGGCAATGATCGCTTAGAGAGTACCGTAAATGTCTCATTTCATGTTTAATACCAAGACGATATCAGCAAGATCATATGCTAAGATGGATCGTATTAAATTTTATAGTGATGACAAATGTAGTTATGTGCTGCTTTTAAAGTTTGGACTCACATATATCGAAACGAATACGATGAGCTCAAGGAATTTGTTCTCCTCTGCATATAACACAAAATGTGTCCAAATCGATTCTTAACTTTTGAACTGAGACAAAATATTTGCTTTTAATCGGGAGGAGACTAAGGAATGAGATCGAAAAAAAAATTTAGTAAACATACATGTAAATAAAAACGCAAGCAGTAAACACACAGTTCTAATTTCTTATATGATTGAAATTATTATGAGAATTTACACTTTTCCCTTCACTCGATCAGATAGTCCATCTCCCTGTAAAATTGCCCATACTTTTGTACACTTTTTGTACTCTACAATGCTCTTTTAAAATGAGCCTAATTTCTCCAGACAATTTGCATAATTTGTCTCTCTTAATACAAATTCCTTATCAGTCATTTTCAAAATGCCAAGTCTAGTATAACTCCACCCATGCACACCATATGGGCTCTAGACTTTCACGGTTACAACATTACGCTATTCTGTTCTCCTTATTTTAAAACTCAAAATCTAAATATTTATTTAAAGAAAAAAATTAGAATAAAACGATTCATCCTCACTAAACGCTGTGAACTGCCTGTAGGGTGTCTTGTTCAATTTTCAATAAAACTTGGAGATTTTTTTATTACTAAACTTTTGGGAAACATTTAAAAATTTTAATTAATTATTTATATTTTTAAGCAAAAAGAAAAAAACGCTGCCTCTGTAATTCAATTCTATAACGAGAGTTATTTTTTGCTTTAAATACACTGTCAACTTAAGCGTTAATAAAATGAGGCTAAGTCAGACTTATATGACGTTTATAACTTATAAACAATAATATAAAAAATAAAATAATAAACAAAGATTTAAAATATTTCATTTTGAGAAAAAAAAAAACAATTAAACCCCCTAAAGGCTGAGATAAAGGCAAAATGTTTTAAGAGCCACAAAATAAAAAAAAATTATAATTCAAATATTGGCTGCTTATTGTCTGGTTGCTTGTGGCTGTAGTGCATGATTGTTCATGCTTATTAACATGGATTTAAGGACTGAGTTTGGATTGAGACTGACGAAGTATTTTCGTTAAGGTTTTTTAGTTGTTTTTGTTTTTGCTTCAGCCAACAAACAGTTTTTTTAATATGCTGCATGACAAATTAAAAAATAAACAAGAATCTTTTTAAAAGACAATTAAAAATATTTAAGCTGCTTGAATGCCAACTCTTTAACCGACTGAGTGACTAGAGACAAATACCAACAAAAAAAAACAAACATTATTTAAAACTCATAAATGCAGATAATCATTATTAAAATCATCATCATCATCACCACCACAATGACGATGATGATGATGATCATCTTCAGCTTCATTTTCAACACCATAATGGTGTGTGAAAGTTTATAAATATTTATATAAAATACAAATTTATTATTCTTGTAATGTTTTAATCTTTAATAAATTACCAGATTTTCTTTTAATGTTTTTTTTTCTCAGTTTTTGTTTAAATGATATGCTTCTTTCAGGTTTTTGTCTTAAGTCTTTTGTTTATGAAGTGTTAACATGTGAATTTGTTGTTGCTGTTTTTCTTCTCGTCTTGTGTTAAACGTTAAGGTCTTCTTTTCATGCCTTTTAAATTTATTTATTAATTATTATTTATTTAGTTGCTATTTTAATTATGTTTTTAATTTGTTTATTTAACTTTCGATAATTAATTTGTCTAGTAAATATTAGATGACGTTTGGGAAAAAAGTAAATAGAAATAGACAGGAAATGTCATTAGCTAATTACTGGAATATTATTTGATCTTTAAGAAAAATTAAAATCAAATAAAATTATGAAAAGTATAATATTAAAAATAATTTCTTAAAGATTTATAAAAAATATTAATTAAAAATAAAATTTCAATAGAAAATGTTCCTCCGTTTAGGCATAAATTTTCTTTAGAAAATTTTCATCTCTTTGAGAGATTAATTTTCTATAAAATTATTTTAATCCCTTTAAAAAAACCAATCTTCTGTAGAAATTTTTAATGAAAAATTTCCTTACAAAACGGATGTTCTTTATGAGCATATTTTAGATACTTTTCGTGCTCTAGAATTCCCGGCAGTATGGAGGACCACCTAAAGGCTTGTTTGACATAGTGACAGATTGTTAGGTCAGGCCAAAAGTAATTGGACTCATTATGATGTTTATTGTTAAACATTTCATAATGTCAATTTCGGTATTCAAACACAAAAACTGACATGATTTACAAATTTAGGTTAAAAATTTTAAATGAAAAACGTATGTTAAATAGTACGATCTCACTCCTTAATTGCATATGTAGTCAGGGACATAGTCGGTGATTTTCTTCTTTTAAGAGTAAAATTTACCATCGAAAATTCAGTTTCATTAGAAATGATCTTTTAGTACAAAATTTTCTATAGAAAATTGTTGATATTAAAGACAAAATATTCTTTCGAATTTATTTTCTCTTTAATAATATAAAAATAATTTTGCTCTTTAAGAGCAAATTTTCTTTTGAACATTTTTACTCTTCTAAAACACAATTTTCTAAAAAATATTTTTAGTCTTTTAGAGCACAATTTTCTACAGAAAAATGTTACAATTCTAGAGCTTATTTTTTATAGAAAATGGTTGCTTTTAAAGAACATAATTTTGTATAAAAAATTGTTGACCTTCAAGAACATAATGTTTTAAAGAACTTTTGTTGCTCTTCAAGAGCATATTTTTTAAAGAAAATTGTTGCTCTTCTAGAGCATCATTTATATAGAAAATTGTTGTTTTGTCTAGAACATAATTTTTCTAGAAAATTTTAGGTTTTGAATCAAAATTTTCAAGAAAAATATTTGCTTTTCGAGCAAACATTAACCAACCACATAGTTGGTAGTTAATGACTTCTACAAGCAAACTTCGAACGGCCCTCGTAAAATTTGATTTTCTTATTTATGTTTATGTGTTATAAGATTAACTTTTATATGAAATTTATGCGTTTTTTCTGAAGGATAATGTGGAAGTTAAACAAATTATGGACCAACCCTCGTATAATTTCGCACAGTGGCTTTAGCTTAGACTTAATTTGATAAAATATTATTACTATACTCATGAATGTGTATGTGTAATTTATTAGTTTGAAAGTGATATTTGAAAGGTTGGCTGTTTGGGACCCATGAGAAATAAGGGACCGAACTTCGTATAATTTGGCACAACATTTGAAAATATCATAAGAATGTTTTTCGCAAAATTTAGTTAAAAATTTCTTATATTTATATATTTTATGGGCTAAGAATTCTATTCCTGGGGTATCGTCATTAGGACAAAATAATGGTCAGTCAGCCAGACGGACGATATAACATGGCTAAATCGATTCAAGAAATGATTCTAAGTCGAACGTTATACGGCAGGATTATTTTCTCTGACCGTTACAAATATTTGCATAAACGCACAATATCTAAATCACTGTAGGGTATAATGAGGAACGAGATTATTGTATATGAAAGATTTTAATATGTTTCAGATATAAATTTTCTGTAAAAAAATTTTAATGTGGAATTTTGAGTCGCTTTTCATTTGCTATAGAAAAACAAAAGACTTAAGCAACATACTTTATATAATTATCACCTCATGTGGCATGAAAAATAGTTGTTTTAATTCTCCATAAATTGGAATTCTTTATGGTTGATAATTCTTATCAAAGTCATCAATCTTGTTGAAAGCAACTTGACTGTCGTTTTTTTTTTGTTTTTGGTTTTCAAATATTTTTTCAGAAATCAAAATCTGTTTGAAGCCAAATGAATTGAAGAAAGAAACAACAAACTTGTTTCTCTAATAAAATCAAATACACATAATATTTGTGTGATTTTAATCATGTTTGTTTTATCCAACCAAAAAATCTTTTAATTTTTTTATTTATTTCACTATAAAAAATCATCTGATTTGATACCAAAATAAAAGTCGTTTGATTATTGTTGTTTTTTTGAAATTTTGTTTTGGTTGATTTCTTTTTTTTTTCTCCATCATCATTATCATCATCATAACTTTTTTGTTTGAATTTAATTTAATGCAAAGCACCTGCTGTGCGAACTCACACGCCTCAGTTGGCGTTGTTATCAGATGATATCATCACCCGAAATTCCTCAAAAGCAAATAAATCCTAAAATTGTATTAATTTAAACCAAAAAATATATATTTTTTATAAACAGAAAAAAACAGTAACTAAAAAATCTCTCCAAAAAAAAATTCTTTTACATCTCGAGATTAAATATCTTCACGATCATATGTCTACACATATACACGCACACGCGCTAGTATACCAGTATAGAAAATATAATTTGTTTACTCAATATCTAATTTAAATATTTCTCTTGTGATTTTTCTAAATCTATAAAATATTAATTAATTACATTTTTATTAGTCAAAATGAGATTTAAATCTGCTGATAAAGCGGTAAAGTTTCTTCTTGTTACTTATTTAATTTATTTATTTTCTTATTATTTCACCTCCTCTTTCTCTGTTATATATGTATCTATGTGTATGTGTGTGGATCAGTCGTTGCAGTAAATTTGAAATAAACAATTTGAAATATCTATTGACTTCTCTTCACAAACTCGTTAGAGACGTCAATGAAAGTTCTGAAATAATTTTAATTTTTTGTTTGCTTTCAGTTTGGTTAAATCATAAATACCTGTTAATTTATGATCATTTCTAATTCATAAAATAAAATAAATATTAAATTCGGTTAAAATTCAAATTAAATTCAAATCAAATCGAATCAATTCGTTTTGTTTAAAATCGTTAAATGTATAAACAAGACAAACAGGAATAACATTTTTTGAAATTAATTATATAAATTATTTTGTTGCAACATTTTTGAGAAGTTTAAGTTTCTTTTTTTTCTTAAAAATAAATATTAATTTTTAAAAGAAAAATTGTAAGTTAATTATATTTTAGGTTTGATAACAAAAGACTTAAGACACAAGCACAACTAAATCATATTTATATTTTTCTCTATAGAAAAGGCATTTTTTAAAAATAAAAGTTTTCTCTTATAATTTTGAAAATTTTAATATGTGTCTTTATGAGAAAAATTTCTATAAAAAATTAATGAGTAAAATTTTTCTATAGAAAAAACTTTCATCTTTCAGTCGAATTTCTAAATTAAAAAAATTAGTTTCGAAACAAACGACACAAGTACATTTAAAATATGAGAAGTTAATTTTGCTTGTTCCCTTTATAAAGAGGAATCTTTTCTATAGAAAATTTTTGATGTTTACACCATAACGTTTTTCTATAGAAAATTTTTGATGTTTACACCATAACGTTTTTCTATAGAAAATTTTTGATGTTTACACCATAACGTTTTTCTATAGAAAATTTTTGATGTTTACACCATAACGTTTTTCTATAGAAAATTTTTGATGTTTACACCATAACGTTTTTCTATAGAAAATTTTTGATGTTTACACCATAACGTTTTTCTATAGAAAATTTTTGATGTTTACACCATAACATTTTCTATAGAAAATTTTTGATGTTTACACCATAACATTTGCTATAGAAAATTTTTGATGTTTACACCATAACATTTCCTATAGAAAATTTTTGATGTTTACACCATAACATTTTCTATAGAAAATTTTTGATGTTTACACCATAACATTTGCTATAGAAAATTTTTGATGTTTACACCATAACATTTCCTATAGAAAATTTTTGATGTTTACACAGTACAATTTGCTATAGAAAATTTTTGATGTTTACACCATAACATTTTCTATAGAAAATTTTTGATGTTTACACAGTACAATTTGCTATAGAAAATTTTTGATATTTACACCGTAAAATTTGCTATAGAAAATTTTTGATGTTTACACCGTAAAATTTGCTATAGAAAATTTTTGATGTTTACACAGTAACATTTTCTATAGAAAATTTTTGATGTTTACACCATAACATTTTCTATAGAAAATTTTTGATGTTTACACCATAACATTTTCTATAGAAAATTTTTGATGTTTACACCATAACATTTTCTATAGAAAATTTTTGATGTTTACACCATAACATTTTCTATAGAAAATTTTTGATGTTTACACCATAACATTTTCTATAGAAAATTTTTGATGTTTACACCATAACATTTTCTATAGAAAATTTTTGATGTTTACACCATAACATTTTCTATAGAAAATTTTTGATGTTTACACCATAACATTTTCTATAGAAAATTTTTGATGTTTACACCATAACATTTTCTATAGAAAATTTTTGATGTTTACACCATAACATTTTCTATAGAAAATTTTTGATGTTTACACAGTACAATTTGCTATAGAAAATTTTTGATATTTACACCGTAAAATTTGCTATAGAAAATTTTTGATGTTTACACCGTAAAATTTGCTATAGAAAATTTTTGATGTTTATACCATAACATTTTCTATAGAAAATTTTTGATGTTTACACCATAACATTTTCTATAGAAAATTTTTGATGTTTACACCATAACATTTTCTATAGAAAATTTTTGATATTTACACCATAACATTTTCTATAGAAAATTTTTGATGTTTACACCATAACATTTTCTATAGAAAATTTTTGATGTTTACACCATAACATTTTCTATAGAAAATTTTTGATGTTTACACCATAACATTTTCTATAGAAAATTTTTGATGTTTACACCATAACATTTTCTATAGAAAATTTTTGATGTTTACACCATAACATTTTCTATAGAAAATTTTTGATGTTTACACCATAACATTTTCTATAGAAAATTTTTGATGTTTACACCATAACATTTTCTATAGAAAATTTTTGATGTTTACACCATAACATTTTCTATAGAAAATTTTTGATGTTTACACCATAACATTTTCTATAGAAAATTTTTGATGTTTACACCATAACATTTTCTATAGAAAATTTTTGATGTTTACACCATAACATTTTCTATAGAAAATTTTTGATGTTTACACCATAACATTTTCTATAGAAAATTTTTGATGTTTACACCATAACATTTTCTATAGAAAATTTTTGATGTTTACACCATAACATTTTCTATAGAAAATTTTTGATGTTTACACCATAACATTTTCTATAGAAAATTTTTGATGTTTACACCATAACATTTTCTATAGAAAATTTTTGATGTTTACACCATAACGTTTTTCTATAGAAAATTTTTGATGTTTACACCATAACGTTTTTCTATAGAAAATTTTTGATGTTTACACCATAACGTTTTTCTATAGAAAATTTTTGATGTTTACACCATAACGTTTTTCTATAGAAAATTTTTGATGTTTACACCATAACGTTTTTCTATAGAAAATTTTTGATGTTTACACCATAACGTTTTTCTATAGAAAATTTTTGATGTTTACACCATAACGTTTTTCTATAGAAAATTTTTGATGTTTACACCATAACATTTTCTATAGAAAATTTTTGATGTTTACACCATAACATTTTCTATAGAAAATTTTTGATGTTTACACCATAACATTTTCTATAGAAAATTTTTGATGTTTACACCATAACATTTTCTATAGAAAATTTTTGATATTTACACCGTAAAATTTGCTATAGAAAATTTTTGATGTTTACACAGTAACATTTTAAAATTACAAGACCCCCATTTCTGGACCAGACTTCTAAATTCCAGTTTCAAAATCATTGAAAAATATTCTTCAAGCTTTTAAAATTCAATATACTTCTCTGAGATGATAAATTAAATAAAAATGATTACCTTTCTTGAATTCAGATCATTTAAAATTCTATATAAGACTTTTAGTTGACCACCAACTTTGTCATAATTTTAAGACGAAATTTTGCAATAGAATATCAATTGTTTTACATACAAAATAAATTCTAAAATTTCTATTAATAAACAAAATACGAGAGTGTCATAAATCTCAACAGCTGTCAAAAGAAACCATCAAATAAATCTTGCCAAAAAATAAACATACGAAATACGTGAAAAAATATTTAAAATATTTATGAAAAAATCTACTATTTTTAGAAATTTTATGTAAACTTAAAAAAACAACACAAACAAATTTAAAAAAAATACAAAAACAAATAACAAGTCGTCATTAAAAGTGTGTCAGTGTGAAATTGAAATAAAGAAAAAAAATTATTCCACACACATCAAAAAAGCGAAAATAAGTAAATAAAAATATTCATCAAATATATTTAAATCACTATTTATTTATTTATTTTTATATTTATTTAATTTTAACTGTCAACTTTTTTTATTCAATATTTTAAGGAGCCACTTTGTCTGCTTATTAGAAAAAGTATTAGAAATATTGATAAAATAAATAAAATAAAAACTAACAATACCACAAGACATATTGTTGTTGAAATCACTTAAAGATTAATGCCAATTCAATAAAGATTGGCTGAATGAATGTTGGAGTGACTGACAAACTGTTAGAGGGATAGGCAGATAGACGGACGGACGGACGGACAGACGGCCGGATCGTCAAATTAACGGACTTGGTTTACTTGACTGTACCCTGAATATTAATTTAATACTGAAATGAAACTAAAGATAAAGAAACACACACAAACGCTTTGATGTCTAAAACGGCTAACAAATGCCATTAGTTAAGCAAATAAATCAAAAAAAGGAGAAAAAACAAAAAACTCAGAAAGAAAAAAAACTTAAAGATTTTGGCATAAAACAAGAGACAGAAACAACAGCAACAACAAATTAAAACAAAATCTTAAAGATGACAAACCAACAACAACATAGTCAATTGACAACTAATAATACTAAATCAAATAAATAAACTAAAACAATAACAACAACGTAAACGACAACAAAAACAATATATATATAATCAAACATATTGACATAACGAAGGTGTGACAATAATTGAACAATAATTTATCATTATTAATTAATAAATCAAAATCAACAGCAACAACGACAATAATAACAACTATAAACAGCAGTAAGAGCAACACGACAATAACAACAACAATAACAATTACATTATTAAACAAAAAATAAAAAATCAACAAATTTAAATGAATTTGAGTTACAAATAAACACACGCATTTAATAAGTGCAAAGGAAAGAAAGAGAGAGAAATAAACAACAAACATGCAAAAAAAATTAGAAACTTTTTTTAAATACTAATCATAGCAGACACTACCACAATACCCTACAATAACACTACCTCTTTAAGATCAATTGTATCTAAAAACATTTATTATTTTTTGTAGCAACATTTTCAATAGAAAATTTTAATCTTTTCTTGGAGCAACATTTTCACTAGAAAATTTTAATCTTTTCTTGGAGCAACATTTTCTAAAGAAAATTATGATCATTTTTCTGTACCAACATTTTCTATAGAAAATTTTGATCATTTTTGTTGAGCAACATTTTCTTTAGAAAATTATGATCACTTTTGTTGAGCAACATTTTCTATAGAAAATTTTGATCACTTTTGTTGAGCAACATTTTCTATAGAAAATTATGATCACTTTTGTTGAGCAACATTTTCTATAGAAAATTTTGATCACTTTTGTTGAGCAACATTTTCTATAGAAAATTTTGATCACTTTTGTTGAGCAACATTTTCTATAGAAAATTTTGATCATTTTTGTTGAGCAACATTTTCTATAGAAAATTTTGATCATTTTTGTTGAGCAACATTTTCTATAGAAAATTTTGATCATTTTTGTTGAGCAACATTTTCTATAGAAAATTTTGATCACTTTTGTGGAGCAACATTTTCTATAGAAAATTTTGATCACTTTTGTGGAGAAACATTTTCTATAGAAATGTTGATCTGTTTGAGCAAAGTTTTCTATGGAAATAAATATTTGTTTATCAATATTTCTTCAAAATTTCAGATCATTTTGATCAATAACTCTTCTATAGATTATTATTTTCTTGTAAAAAATTATTTGGGACCAATCAAACAGCGATACTTTCTTTTAAAAATAGTGATCTTAAATACCGAAATTTTCTCTAGAAAGTTATAAAAGTGATGTGAAAGAATAGTATTTTAACTAAAAAATAATTTCTATAGAAAGTTGTGATCTCGTAAAACAAATATTCTCTAAAACTATTGATCTTGTAGAACAATAAATTCTCTAACAATATTTTATTTTGATTATAATTTTGATGGAATATTGCGATCGATAGCATGATCTGTAGGGTACTTAAGTATATTTAATGAACTCAATATATAACTAATAACAACTAAAGCGTTTATAACTGAACAATACAAACTGATTTATAAACAACAACAAAAGTAATCACAGAAAGCAATATTTATTACACAGAAAAAAGTGGGAGTGTTTCATACAATCAATAATAATATTAAATCGTATAACACAAAAAAGCGATATAAAATTAACATTACAATATGAAAATATAAAAAAAGCAAAATAAAAAAATAAATAAATAAAAAAAATTAATAATAATTTCTATACAACAAAACAGGAGATATCTAAGAAGGTGGAATAGAGGAAGAAGAAGAAGGTGAAAATAAATTCACATAAATAAAAAATATTTAAATGAAATAAAATGTTTAATAGACAAATAACAACAAATAATAGATTAATAATAAATGAGTTAAATACAACAAAAAATCAAATAATTTATAAGAAATTGCGCTTTTAACATTTTAACTGGACATTCTGTTGAACAGAAAATTTAATAATAAATGTGAAAAAAATTTACAAGACTCCAAAAGAAAAATTATCTCCTTTTTCAAACACCAAACAACCATTTTTGGCATTGGAAACAAACACCTTCATCATTAACTCTATGGTCACCATAATTTCAATAACACTCACTCTATGGGGTTTCATATGCGAATGATGGTGATCATAATGATGATGACGATGTTGTTTCACACTAGACAAACATGCGCCATTTGTTGTAGAAAATAGAAAAAAAGTATAAAAAATAAAATAAAATAAAATAAAATAAAATAGAATAAAATGAAATAAAATTAAAAATAAAAAATTTTTATAAAATACAAATAAATAATAAATTTGCATACTAAACGGTTGATAGCGATAGAAAGAAAGAAAAAAAAGAATTCTTTTTTTATTGTTGTCATTCAGGTATAAATGTGACTGCTGAAGATGGTGATAATGATGTTGATGATCATTTTAGTGACATTTTGATAATGAAATGTATTTAAGGAATTTTTATAATGAAATTTTTCTTTACAATTTCATTAATTATTTATTGAAGTGTAAATGATAATGTTTTGAATTTTAATGTAAAACAAAATTAAAAATTATTAATGATTAAAAAAAAAACAAAAGACTTAAGCGACAAACTTGGTAATAGATTTTTTTCTTTTAATGGAAGTAAAATATGAAGACAAAACTTTTTTGAAGTGAAAGTTAAAAAATGTATTTTTTTTTAATTCTTGAGTAAGGTATTTTCTAATAAAAAATATGATCTTGAGGAGGATCATTATGTTCTCCAGAATTTTTTTTTTAATTTTAATTTTTCTGCGAGAAAAATGTTTATTATCTTTTTTATGAAAAAAATTTTGTATGGAAAATGTTGATCATTTCAGAGAAAAACTTTCTTTATAAAATACTTTTTCATAGCGAAATTTTCTATAGAATATGTTGATCAATTCTGAAAAAAAATTCTATAGAAAATGTTAAATAATTCTACGAAAATTTTTTTATTTAAAATGTTGATCGTTTCAGAGCAAAAGTTTCTAAAGCAAATGTTGAGCTTTAAGCAAACTTTTCTATAGAAAAAGGTTGATATTAAGAAAAAAATTTTCCGTTGAAAATATTATTATCCAGAGCATATTTTTTCATAGAAAATTTAGAATTAAATCTTGACCTTTAGAGCAAAAGTTGCTATAAAAATTTTTTAATGTTTATCTTTAAAGCAAAAAATTTTTTATAGAAAACGTTGTTCTTTAGAACAAAATGTTCCATGTTGATCTTTAGAGCGAAATTTTCTATAGAAAATGTTAACATTTAGATTAAAATTTTCTATAGAAAATGTTGACCTTTAGACCGAAATTTTCTGTAGAAAATGTTGACATTTAGACCGAAATTTTCTATAGAAAATGTTGACATTTAGACCGAAATTTTCTATAGAAAGTGTTGACTTTTAGACCAAAATTTTCTATAGAAAATGTTGATCTTTAGACCAAAATTTTCTATAGAAAATGTTGATCTTTAGACCAAAATTTTCTATAGAAAATGTTGATCTTTAGACCAAAATTTTCTATAGAAAATGTTGATCTTTAGACCAAAATTTTCTATAGAAAATGTTGATCTTTAGACCAAAATTTTCTATAGAAAATGTTGATCTTTAGACCAAAATTTTCTATAGAAAATGTTGATCTTTAGACCAAAATTTTCTATAGAAAATGTTGATCTTTAGACCAAAATTTTCTATAGAAAATGTTGATCTTTAGACCAAAATTTTCTATAGAAAATGTTGATCTTTAGACCAAAATTTTCTATAGAAAATGTTGATCTTTAGACCAAAATTTTCTATAGAAAATGTTGATCTTTAGACCAAAATTTTCTATAGAAAATGTTGATCTTTAGACCAAAATTTTCTATAGAAAATGTTGATCTTTAGACCAAAATTTTCTATAGAAAATGTTGATCCTTAGAGCAAAATATTCTATGGAAAATTATTCAAAACATAATTTTCTCTAGTTAGAAACTTTTAGAACTTAATTTCCCTAGAAAATTATGTGATTTTTCCTTTTAATTTTGTTTATTACAACTTAACTTTTTTAGTTGAAACATTTACTTTTACAATTTTTTCTTATGATTAAACTCTTTAAAACCATTTGTTCTGTGGAAACAAATAAATCACTTTAATTGAAATAGAAACAATATAAATACTCCTCGTGAATAATTTTGTCAGATCATTTATTTCTACCAAAAAAATCCATATATCTTAATAATGCTGAAAATAAAACAACAAAATTTATAAGAAATATTTAACAACATTCTAATGTCATTGGCAGAATGATTTATTTGTTGTCGTATCATTAGCTTTTTTTGTTGTTTCTTTTTTTATTATCTATTTATCATTTCTGAAATCATTTTTATATTTAAATTGTTATTTAATTTTATTTATTTGTATATAGATTTTTTTGTTGAATATATCTTCTTATTAAATCAACATATTAATTATTGTTTTTTTTATCGAAAAAAAATTAAGAAAAAAATCAAGAAATTTATATCTTTAAAATAAATTTTTTTGTTGTTAATTTAGTGAATTTTAATCTTGTTATAAAAACAAAGAAGCTAAAATATCTGAAAGATATAAAAAAAATAATAATAAAATAACGCTAAAAGGCGTGTGCTCTCCATCAAGGTTTTGACTTTGAAATCAGCTTAAATTACGTTTCTTAAGATTTTTTTTTTCTATTTTTTAAAAAAACGCTTAAAATACTTTTAGAAATTTTAAAAAAGCGAAGAAAATCATCTATTTTTGCCAAATATTTTTTTCTTTTGATTTAAGATATAAAGATCTAGATATTAAATAAAAAAGAAATGTTAGCAACAACAATAAGAAACAAAGAAAAAAAAAGCAACAACTTTTGATGTTTTTTTTTTGTATTTCAATATTTAGCGAGACTTGGAGACGGAGCTAGAAAAAAATATTTATAAAAAAACCAAACGTTATAATGGAGCCATAATGTCTGGTAGTAAAATTTAAATTTTTATTTTAGTTTCATTTGATTTAAAATTTTTTTCTCTAAATTTCTGTCTTCATAAAAAAGATTTTCTACCTCAATTTTAGACTTTTTTCGAAAAAAAAAAAAAATAAAAAATAATTAATAAAATTTTTTTGAATGCATTTAAGATTAAATTATTAAAAATTAAAATAAAAAAAATATTCAAAAAATCTGTGGCCTTTTTTTGGTTAAAATACACGTTTTTTGTAAAATTTTATTGTTAAAACTTTTGTTTAAGTTTGTTTGTTTTTTTAGTTTTTGTATTAAATATTTAATGCCTTTTTAAAAGCAGCTTAAAATCATTTTGTTGTCATGTCAAACTTCTACTTGATTTTTTATTTAAAAAAGTTTATACTAAAAATTTATTAACACACACTCACACCAAAACATTTACAAAAATGCTAATTTATTTAATTTTATTTAAAACGAGAAACCCACAAAAATGCTTTTTATTAAATATTAAAAATATTTGTTTTCGATAATCATAACTAAGTAGGTTAATATGCTTGACATTTATTATATCATTTGTTGGTGGTTTTCTTAATAAGAAATAAAAAAAATAAAAAAAAAATAAAAAAAGATATATGACGGAAAAAGATTTGGTATCACTAATTCTAAAGAAATTTTATTGAGTTGCTGATCACCATTAATATTAAAAATTAAATAAAGATTTAAAATTAAAAAAAAAATAATAATAATAATAATAAAGAATTTTACTAAGAAAAATGATACTCTGTAAGACCATGATGTTTGGTGAAAATTGTGCTCTAAGAAAATTATGCACATAAATTTCAATAGAAAATAATGAACTAAAGAGCATAATTTTCTATAGAAAATTATGCACTAAAGATCATTATTTTCTATAGAAAATTATGCACTAAAGATCATTATTTTCTATAGAAAATTATGCACTAAAGATCATTATTTTCTATAGAAAATTATGCACTAAAGATCATTATTTTCTATAGAAAATTATGTACTAAAGATCATAATTTTCTATAGAAAATTATGTACTAAAGATCATAATTTTCTATAGAAAATTATGTACTAAAGATCATAATTTTCTATAGAAAATTATGTACTAAAGATCATAATTTTCTATAGAAAATTATGCACTAAAGATCATTATTTTCTATAGAAAATTATGCACTAAAGATCATTATTTTCTATAGAAAATTATGCACTAAAGATCATTATTTTCTATAGAAAATTATGTACTAAAGATCATAATTTTCTATAGAAAATTATGTACTAAAGATCATAATTTTCTATAGAAAATTATCACTAAAAAATCATTATTTTCTATAGAAAATTATGACTAAAAAATCATTATTTTCTATAGAAAATTATGACTAAAAAATCATTATTTTCTATAGAAAATTATGACTAAAAAATCATTATTTTCTATAGAAAATTATGACTAAAAAATCATTATTTTCTATAGAAAATTATGACTAAAAAATCATTATTTTCTATATGATTAAAAGATCATTATTTTCTATAGAAAATTATGATTAAAAGATCATTATTTTCTATAGAAAATTATGATTAAAAGATCATTATTTTCTATAGAAAATTATGATTAAAAGATCATTATTTTCTATAGAAAATTATGATTAAAAGATCATTACTTTCTATAGAAAATTATGATTAAAAGATCATTATTTTCTATGTTATTTTCTATAGAAAATTATGATTAAAAGATCATTATTTTCTATAGAAAATTATGATTAAAAGATCATTATTTTCTATAGAAAATTATGATTAAAAGATCATTATTTTCTATAGAAAATTATGATTAAAAGATCATTATTTTCTATAGAAAATTATGATTAAAAGATCATTATTTTCTATAGAAAATTATGATTAAAAGATCATTATTTTCTATAGAAAATTATGATTAAAAGATCATTATTTTCTATAGAAAATTATGATTAAAAGATCATTATTTTCAATGGAAAATTATGATTAAAAGATCATTATTTTCTATGTTATTTTCTATAGAAAATTATGATTAAAAGATTATTATTTTCTATAGAAAATTATGATTAAAAGATCATAATTTTCTATAGAAATTTATGATTAAAAGATCATTATTTTCTATAGAAAATTATGATTAAAAGATCATAATTTTCTATAGAAAATTATGATTAAAAGGTCATTATTTTCTATAGAAAATTATGACTAAAAAATCATTATTTTCTATAGAAAATTATGATTAAAAGATCATTATTTTCTATAGAAAATTATGATTAAAAGATCATTATTTTCTATAGAAAATTATGATTAAAAGATCATTATTTTCTATAGAAAATTATGATTAAAAGATCATTATTTTCTATAGAAAATTATGATTAAAAGATCATTATTTTCTATAGAAAATTATGATTAAAAGATCATTATTTTCTATAGAAAATTATGATTAAAAGATCATTATTTTCTATAGAAAATTATGATTAAAAGATCATTATTTTCTATAGAAAATTATGATTAAAAGATCATTATTTTCTATATTATTTTCTATAGCAAATTATGATTAAAAGATCATTATTTTCTATGGAAAATTATTATTAAAGATCATTATGTTCTATAGAAAATTATGATTTAAAGATCATTATTTTCTATAGAAAATTATGATTAAAAGATCATTATTTTCAATGGAAAATTATGATTAACAGATCATTATTTTCTATAGAAAATTATGATTAAAAGATCATAATTTTCAATGAAAAGTTATAATCATCATTATTTTCAAAAGTATGATCACTTTTCCTTTTTCTTTAGATCATTTAGATAAAGTCTAACTGATCATCATTTTTAATAGAAACTGATGCTTGAAAAATTTTTTTCTCCTAAAGATCAAAATTATATTGAAATTATGTTCTCTTAAGATCTTAAGATCACAATTTTGCATAAAAACTGTGATCTCTTATATTAAAAAAATGTGCTCTAAAAGATCAAATTTTTATTATTAAAAACGAATTGGAATTTCCATGGAAATGAACATAGGATATCGTTTACAATCGATACATTGATACAATTGTGCTTCCAGTAAAGACAAATTTCTCATTTATATTCTTGTTTACATCAATTTTTCTAAAATTTCCACTGACTTTATATTTTAATCTCTTGATAACAAAAGACTTAAACAGCGAAGTTTTCATTGTAATGAAAAATGAATTTGATATTTTTTTTTATTCCATCTCAATATTGCGTTTTAAAAAAGTTTATTTTTTATTACTTTAATAAAGAAAAACAATATAATAAAATTTCCATAATAAATTTATAAAACATAATTACGTATGAGTTTTATGATCTTAAAAAATTACTCATACTCCCACGCAATTGTAAATGCTTTTAGAATTAAATCTTTGGTTAGTTTATGAACAATTAATTTATAATAAATAATATTAAGAACATGTATTATTATTATTTTTATGATCGTAATAAGGAAATTGAAATATTATATTAATAAATAAAGTTTAAACTTCTTAAACAGTTTTATAAACTATTTGAAATGAAATTACGCATTTACGGAAATTAAGACTACTTAGATTCGGTGTAGTGTAGAGGTTAAAAACCATTTCTATAAAACAAGTAAATCAAGTATACCATGATCGAATTGAACGCAAGTAAGAAAAACGTCAACTAAGAAACAATAGAGACAAATCACTTAGTTGTGCCATTTTTAACTATGAAATATTAGCAAAGATCCCCACCACTATATCACACATAGAGGGCGTTGTTTTTTAGACAACGATAGAAATGATTATCATATAACTTTGCCTGAATTAAACAGGCAATAATGATTCAACAAATTAAAGCACAGATCAGCAGTAAACAGATCATATAATATTTGTAATAACAACAAGACGAAATCCTGGAAATTATAAAAAAATATATATTTTTCTTACACTTAGAAGCAATCAAGGACCCAAAAAAATCCGAACAATTTCTTTATTTTTGTATTATCATCCTTTTTCAGTTAGACAAAAAAATAATACATTTTGCCAATTAAATTTTTATCAGATCGAGAAATGAAATGAAAACTCGAGCATTTAGTTATAAAAAATATTGAATCGATTGTGAATAATTTGCTTATCAACATAAAAAGGATAAATATATAAAGAGGAATATTGATTTAAGCGCTTGTTAATAATAATTATCAATATAAATCTTTTCTTCAGATATTTTAATCAAAGGAATATTAATTTTCTATTGAAAATGTTTACTCTCAAAGATCGTAGTATTTTTAAGAAAATTATGCTCTAAAAAATCAAATGATCTCAAGTGAAGATCACTATTTTCTACAAAATATTATGCACAAGTTTTGGATATAATTTTGAGCTCTGAATGATCACCATTTTTCCATAAAAATGATTTTCAGGAGAGACCACAATTTTCATTTTCTTTTGCAAATTATGCTCAAATAGATCAATAATTTCAGCGATCTTAGGAAAATAGAAAATTTTGTTTATTATTTTTATAGAAAATTGTGTTTCTTTACTTTTTAATAGAATATTCATGGAGATCGTAACAAGAATCATTTGGTTTTCCTTAAATAATGTGACAATCTTAAAACCTAAATCATTAATATTTTTATAAAAAAATAGGTCTGAGAGATCACTCTTTTCGTAGAAAATTATTTTCTGTGAGACTTATTCTCGTACAATTGATTATTTAATTTATTCTTAAGCGTTTGTTCTGACAATGACATTTATGTGAAATTAGCTAAAACCCGGTGCACTTTGCCGCCCTTATAAAGTGGGTAGAATCCCTTCCCACTTTCTCATCCGTCCTACATTTTGGCCAGTAAAAAAGTAAAGAAATAATCTTGGAACCAATTTGAATGCTCCCGATTTTACAGTTCTTTAGATATTCGATTATTAATATTTTGTTCTACTCGTCCTATATTTTTTTAGGGTCGAATTTGACAACTTTTGTTGTTATTGTTCTTTAGATATCCGATGATCAAAATTAGCTTTGTATGTGGGCTACTTCTCCCCCTGATTCTATCCGCCCCATATTTTGTCTTGTTAAATAGTTATTGAAAAAGTTATTGGGACAAAATTTCAAAATTCGAGAATTTGAAGGGGTTCTTCAGATATTCAATGAACAATATTTTCTTTGTATGGGTGTTACCTCTCCCCCTCATCCTAACCGTCCTACATTTTGTCAAGTAACAAACAACAGTTCCTTGAAGAAATAATTGAAACAAAATTTGAAAATTATAGATGTAAAATTTCTTTGAATATTGGATATTCAATATTTGCTTTGTATAGGGGGTACCTCCCCCCCCTGGGCCTAACTAAATTTTTTATAGCTTATGTTACTTTCGGCTATATTGGGATCTGTGAAAATTTCAGCAAAATCGGTCCAGTAGTTTAGCAGTCTATGAATCGCAAACAAACTAATTAATTTTAAAATTAATTTTCGTGGAGGGTTTTTGTGGACAGATTTATGGCTTAAAAAGTGATGTCGGGAAGAAGGCTGGTAAAGCACTTATGAGAAGCATTAATTTGGCAAATTGTTTTAAAATATCATAAGACTTATTTTTACCAAGTTAAGTTAAAATAATTGGTAGTTTTTAAGTTTAAAACCTCATTCCGGGAGGATATTAATATGGGAGGTACCTGAAATATTATACTAAGTATGGCCATGTTTAATAGACTTCGTCCATGGGCTAATTTCATGGATATCCGATGTGACAAAACTTAGGATACTTTTTTATCCAGAAAGTCGGTAGTTTTGTGTTTATATTGATCTTTTATGAACAACATTATTATGTAAATGTGTATGGAGAATAATATTTAAAAATTCTTTATAATCGAATAAAATATTCGATTAAAATCTTTTATATAATCCAGATCTTTTTAAGATATTTTTTTATAAACATTTTCTATACTGTCAGTTATCATTTCAAACACTTGCAAATTACTATTGAAAAGACAACTAATTGAGTTTTGCTAAATTGCACCACATTTCAGAAATAGATTACAATTATAAATGTTTAGCAATAAATGGAGATCAAAAGAAACACTTGTTTTCGATTTATTACGTTTTGTTAAAATGTTTAAAAATCAATTGATTTACATAAATTTTATTTAAAGTAAAATCGATTTATTCGTTTAGAACTCAACAAATAAACAAAAGATTTATTGCCCTGAAATTGTTAATAAATGAGAAAAAAAATGAAATAACTACTTTTCCAATTACTACACCTGACAAGGCGCCAGAAATTAGTTATTAAAGCAAAAAATAATTGTAGCAATAAAATTTAAAAAATAAAACAACAAAACAGAACAAGTAAGAATACTGTATTCGGCTATGCCGAATCTTCAATACCCTCCAAAACAGATGCGTGTGAAGTAACACACAAGAAGTTCTTAGCTTGAACTCAGAGGTTGACTCAGTTAATTTTAATATACTGAACCGAATATGCTGGTTTTAATTAGGACTACAATTATGCCTGGACTGTGTCAATTATTATGTATGTGATCCATACAAACGTAGAGACGGACTTTATTCAGAGTTTAATTTGATACAGAAATATATAAGTTACACACAGAATGACAAAGTTAATATACCCTCTTCACCACTAGAGGTGGTGGTGGGTCTAAAAACTATCTCCCACTGAGTTAACGAGGAATTAAATGTTATTAACTAAATAATTAATTAAATTTAAATAATTTTATGACAAAACCTATTAATAAACAATATTCCGAAATTCTTCTTATTATTTCAAAAGCCCTTTTTCTACCACCTTCGTTTGCAACAGTAACAACAAAACTATTTTGTTTACATTTCATTTGAAATTTATCTCGAACTTTATTTAATTTATTTTTTTCTCTTTTCTATTATTTTATGTCTTTATTTTTGTTTTGTTTAAATTGTTTATGGTTATTGTTATTATTGTTGTTTTTAGTTTATTGTTTATTGTTTAAAATTAATTGCTAATAAAAAATATATGTATTCAATTGTTTTATAGCAATAAAACACTATTTTTTTGTAGCTTTTTAAAACAAGAACATAAAATCTGTTGGGTCTTCCCCAAATTGTAATCTGAAATAATGTCTCAATTTGTAGCGAAAAAAAAATTTTAGAAAAAAAAAGTATAGTGAAACTTTAAAATTGATATAAAATTGAAATTATCTTAAAAATGGAGATTAGAATGATTATAAAATGTATAAAATCCCCTCGGATTAAATTGAGTTTAATGTACAAAGTTAAATTTTAAATATTTTTTTATTAAGATCGAAATGTTGTTTTTTATATACTTGAAAATATCGTTTTACAACTTTGTAAAAATAGAATATATCTTCATAAGATCTCCGCATAAAATTTTATGAAGCAAATGTAAGATCACTAGACAATGCTGCATAGAAATTTCTAAATAATATTTTTCATAGGAAATTATGATCTTTTTTTCTTTAATTTTCTCTAGAAAATGATGATCTTTGTTATTTTGATTTCTGAACCTCATAATTCTGTTACTTCGTAAAGAATTGACGCAGCACATTTTAATTTTAAATTTATGAAACAAATTTCGTTAAGATCATTTCTTGATCGGATAGGAAAATTCATTGAGGCATTTTCAATCAACATAAAATTAATCGTTTTAATTAAAAAAATCTGCACATAAAATTGGGCAAAAAAATAATTAAGAAAAAAATCTTATTTATAAAAAGAATTGAATGCATTTATAAAAATATGCATCAGTGTAATGTTTTAAAATCATGTTATGATCATGTTTACAAACATTTTTAATAATAATTTGCAATAAAAAATTATGCGGCATTTTGGGGTATTTGCGAAGCGATCCCCTCTGGTCTGTATCAGGGCTGAAAATATTGAGTGAATGGAGAATCTCTTATTGTTAAACATCCGAAAACTTAACTAGTTTTGTTTACTACGAGATGCAAGATCGGGAAATTTACACCTCCACAAAAGAATGAAGTCTTCACTCTTAATCTATGTCTGTTTTAAATTTCTGAGAGTGGTTTTTGATAGCAAACTATCCTGGTCAAGGACTATTTAGATGAGAGCGAATAAAGACATTACTGCATTAAAGAGATTACATTACTACAGGAATTATATTTAAAAATTCAAATTTCCACAAAAAATTCAAATTTTCACTAAAAATTCAAATTTTCAATGAAAATTCAAATTTTCACTGAAAATTCAAATTTTCACTGAAAATTCAAATTTTCACTGAAAATTCAAATTTTCACTGAAAATTCAAATTTTCACTGAAAATTCAAATTTTCACTGAAAATTCAAATTTTCACTGAAAATTCAAATTTTCACTGAAAATTCAAATTTTCACTGAAAATGCAAATTTTCACTGAAAATGCAAATTTTCACTGAAAATGCAAATTTTCACTGAAAATTCAAATTTTCACTGAAAATTCAAATTTTCACTGAAAATGCAAATTTTCACTGAAAATGCAAATTTTCACTGAAAATTCAAATTTTCACTGAAAATGCAAATTTTCACTGAAAATGCAAATTTTCACTGAAAATGCAAATTTTCACTGAAAATGCAAATTTTCACTGAAAATGCAAATTTTCACTGAAAATTCAAATTTTCACTGAAAATTCAAATTTTCACTGAAAATGCAAATTTTCACTGAAAATGCAAATTTTCACTGAAAATTCAAATTTTCACTGAAAATTCAAATTTTCACTGAAAATTCAAATTTTCACTGAAAATTCAAATTTTCACTGAAAATTCAAATTTTCACTGAAAATTCAAATTTTCACTGAAAATTCAAATTTTCACTGAAAATTCAAATTTTCACTGAAAATTCAAATTTTCACTGAAAATTCAAATTTTCACTGAAAATTCAAATTTTCACTGAAAATTCAAATTTTCACTGAAAATTCAAATTTTCACTGAAAATTCAAATTTTCACTGAAAATTCAAATTTTCACTGAAAATTCAAATTTTCACTAAAAATTCAAATTTTCACTGAAAAATAAAATTTTCACTAAAAATTCAAATTTTCACTAAAAATTCAAATTTTCACTAAAAATTCAAATTTTCACTAAAAATTCAAATTTTCACTGAAAATTCAAATTTTCACTAAAAATTCAAATTTTCACTAAAAGAAAATTTTCTACAATTTTATTTTAAAAGAAAATATTTTCTCAAATTTTTTTTAAGAGAAAATTTTTTTAATATTTAAAAAAAAAATGTTCTGAAATTTTATTTTAGGAGAAAATTTTCTGAAATTTGATCTTAAGAGAAAATTTTCTGAAATTTTATTTTAAGAGAAAATTTTTTGAAATTTTATTTTAAGAGAAATTTTCTGAAATTTTATTTTAAGAGAAAATTTTCTGAAATTTGATTTTAAGAGAAAATTTTCCGAAATTTTATTTTAAGAGAAAATTTTCCGAAATTTTATTTTAAGAGAAAATTTTCCGAAATTTTATTTTAAGAGAAAATTTTCCGAAATTTTATTTTAAGAGAAAATTTTCCGAAATTTTATTTTAAGAGAAAATTTTCTGAAATTTTATTTTAAGAGAAAATTTTCTGAAATTTTATTTTAAGAGAAAATTTTCTGAAATTTTATTTTAAGAGAAAATTTTCTGAAATTTTATTTTAAACGAAAATTTTCTGAAATTTTATTTTAAACGAAAATTTTCTGAAATTTAATTTTAGAAGAAAATTTTCTGAAATTTTATTTTAAGAGAAAATTTTCTGATTTTTTTTAAGATAAAATTTTCTGAAATTTTATTTTAAGCGAAAATTGTCTGAAATTTTATTTTAAAAGAAAATTTTCTGAAATTTTATTTAAAGAGAAAATTTTCTGAATTTTATTTTAAGAGAAAATTTTCTGAGTTTTATTTTAAGAGAAAATTTTCTGAATTTTTATTTTAAGAGAAGATTTTCTGAAATTTTATTTTAAGTGAAGATTTTCTGAAATTTTATTTTAAGAGAAGATTTTCTCAAATTTTATTTTAAAATTTACATTTTCACTAAAAATTCAAATTTTCACAAAAATTCTAAATTTTTACTAAAAATTCAAATTTTGACTAAAAAAACTCAATTCTTTTTACCAAAGATTCACTTTTTTATCATAAATTCATATATTCACCTATAATTAAAATTTTTGCTAAAAAACAATTTTCAAAAAAAAAAAAAAAAAAAAAAAAAAAAACGATAAAAATTTTAAATGTTCATCATAAAAATCCAATTTTCACTGAAATTTACTTTTTCACAAAAAATTCAAATCTTAATATAAAATTTAAATTTTCTCTTAATATTTAAATTTTTACAGAAATTTCAAATTTTCACAACAAATTCAAATTTGTTTACCAAAAATTCACTTTTTTATGAAAAATTTAAATTTTCACTGAATTTAAATTTTCAAAAAAAAAAAAAAAAAAAAAAATCGGAACTTTTCTCAATAAAAATTCAAACTTACACAAATTTTTACTTACATACACGTTTTCAATAAAAATTCACATTTCCACTACAAAAATACAATTTTCATTAAAAATTCACATTCTCGCAAAAATTTCACAATTTCATATACTTTTTTTCTTTTACGTTTATCTGTCATTATATACATTTATATTTATTTAATTTAATCTAAAAACAACTTTATCAACTTAACATGTAAGAACTCATTAAAATACACTAATATCCTCTTTGCACGAATTGTATTTCCTTTTTCTGCTTTAAAACTCATTATATTGTTATAATAATAAAACAAAAACATTTTACAAAAAACATTCTTTCAAAAATTAACAACATGTTTCAATTAACTTCCTGACTCTTAATGTAAAAAACAGCTATAAAAGACATTTAAAAAAATGAAACAATTTCTTAATTACTTTACATCAAAAAAAAACTCCTGTTTTAATGGAATGAAACTCATAATTTAAATAATTTATAGTCGAAATTAAATACAAAACAAAAACAACAACAAAAATATTTTTAAAATCAATATAATTAAATAAACAAAACCATACAAAATGTTTAAATGATTGAACAACATTAACAATTATAAAATGAGACAATTATTGTAAATAAAACAACAACAGAAAATCAAATACAATGAAACGGTTTAAAATCAAAGTAAAACAAAAGACTTAAGACATAAACTTAACATTTCAGCACATTTGTAATAAAGTAATTTATATGACAAAAACATTTAACAATAATTTAATAATTTTTTAAAGGAAAAAAAGTAATAAACATAATTTACCAACATCCTACACAAAAATTCAATTTCGCCTTAATTATTAATTACGTGTAAATTATTAATTTAAATGCAAACGAAAAGAAAAAATTATCAACTGAAATGTTTCTTTCGGTTTTCTGTGTTTAATCAATAATTTTTATGAAATAAATTTCATTAAGAATTATTTGCCATTTTTGTAAAAATGAAATAAAATAAATTTTAAATAAAATTTTTCTTTATAATTGATTTTGTATTGATGGTTTCTAAATTTAGAATTAAAATTTAAATCAGTACATTGGGGTGGGCAAACAAATTATGAACATTAGGGAGACCGCTTGTCTTCAAAATAAGTATTTCAAGTATTCAAAATTTAAATCCGATTGTAGACTAAAACTGTCAACCTGAATTTCCGAATATTCATCTCCACTCGACTTCCTTCTTAATTCTTCAAAAATTAAAAAAAGTGGAAGAACGCCCTAGATAATCCGACTATGATTGAATGCGGAAAACGTCAACAAAGAAACATAACAGGATGGCCATTTAATGGCGCCATCATACTTAATAACGGGAATGAAAAAAATTAGCAAAGTTCCCAACCACTACCTAAATTCTAAGAGCGAGTTTTGATCAACCCCCATACTCCCTGTAGAAACAAGGAGAAAAATATAAAAAGAAATCATTATAAAAAACCATCATCAAATAAAAGGGCAAAAGTTTGGGAAAGTACGGTAAATATGAGATCTGTAGCGATCTTAGTTGTGCCGGAACTAACTTTAAAGACCTTAGCAGATTCCGTTCAATGAGTACAATGTGCGATAAATTAAAACCGAGTAATTTGTGACGTCTCTGTAAAATGTTAAAGGCTAATTTTTATGAATCCCGATGAAAAGGATCCTAATCCTATCGGGCTACAACCTGTTTGCGTATTCGAAGTTCCTTTCAGCAACAATAAAAACAAATATTTGAAGTTTATCGAAAGATTCATGATAAAGTCAATCAAAGTTTCCTTTTTTTGTTAAAAAGGATAATTCTTCCTTAAAATCTATAAAACTCAAAGATCAGGTGGGTCATCCTATAACACTCAGATAATTTTGGAAAATACCATTTTTGTTCAATATAATTTCAAGATCTCCCTTTAGAAATGGTAAGTCGATCAATTTTATAGATCTCGTCAACAGCCATAGCAACTGTTTCGATTAATGTGACAAAGAAGAAACTCATTCGCCGTTTTGACAACAATTTAATCATCACAAAGAGCAAAGAAAGTATTGATCAATTCACTTAATGCTAATAACTGATAGAACGATTAGAATTAAAACATTAAATGCCACCAGCCCCGATTTATACCTGTTGTCATAAAGATTGTAGACAATTTTAGAGAACGTAATCCTCCACAAAAGATACATACGAAGTTTAATCTTTCAAAAGGTCAAAAAGCCAGTTTTCTTATTGACAAAACGAACGCATATACGAACATATTTCACAACTTCGGATTTTTATTCATAATTACGTCCATTGTTATTTATGACTTTTACCCTCCATTCCGGTATCACGTGGCTTCCGTTCTAAATGAACTGTTCAAAATATTGAGAGAAAAACTGAATTCGTGATATAAAGCACTTCTCTGATTTTCAGCAGATATATATAGCATTATTCCTTTGGCTGTGCTTCATGCAACTCGATTTTATAGAAAAAATCTGTATCTTTTGAACTTCACCTGGTTAGAGATCAGGTATTTTCGAGTTGATAGGAAAGAATATAGGACCCCCTATCTGGTCAGGAGCATAGTCTGTGACGCACCAAATTTTACGCTGATTTTGGAAATTAACAATTTTGTTTCTCAAATAAAACTTTTGTTAATTCAACTTTCCTAAAAAAATTTCATTTAAATGGACTCAAAAACACTGTGCGGCCGGGTAAGAATTGATCAAATATGTATTTATACTTGAAACTAATTAAATCTACATCATAATTGCAAATACTGTTTATAAGCAAGAAATTTTGGTGGCAAATTTCGTAAAGTCACAGACTGCGCTCTTGATCAGATGAAGACCTGTACTCTTCCGAATTAACTCAATAACATATCTACTTTTAAAGGTTCATAGCTCACAGAATTATTTCAAAGCAGAATCAATTTGGAAATACTGTCGGTATGAAAAACAAATTCTGCCTTCAATTTCTCGCCAACAAACCTGTTCCCTCTCAGCCTTCGGTATTGGAAACAGCTGTTCTGAATCGAGCATCTTTTTAAAAGAAACGAAATTAGTATGATTGTCATGAAAATGTTTTTTTAATTGATATTTTAAATCAACTCTCGAGGAAGCTAAGGAATAATGAAAATCTTTTCCCAAAACTTTATTAATTGAACCACTGTGCACTGATTGTTTGTGGGCTTTTTAAATAAACATTAATTTAAAATTTGTTTAATGAAATGTCGAAATAATTTGAATACCGCCTGCTGATTAAAACCTGACAATAAAAAGTGGACCTATAACTGCTTAAACAGCAAAAAATGAAAGGAAGTTTTTAAAATATAAATAATGATGATAAAAATGGATAATGAAGATCACAAAAATCAAGAAAATGAAGAAAAATATATATTTTTTCATAGTAAAATATTCAAGAAATAACTTTCCATTAAGAAGTCCTATTTTTCCCAATCACTCCCTTTTTCAATAAGTGTTCATAATAAATAAAATAATAAAACTTTCCCATAAAAATAACTCTTCAAATAATAAATAACAAACAAATCACTAAACCAAAGACATTTTAGTCATTATGACATTAAAAACACAATTTCATATAAATCGTTTTATTTTGTGATTTAAACATTTTTTCTTAAAAAATGTTGGCAAAATGTTTTATTATACTCGAGCCAAATAAATGTCACAGAAGAACTTGAAAGGAACAACAAACATACAATTTGCAATGATGAAGAAGAAAAATCCATTAACATAAATTAAATAAAATTCTTTCTTACGTTACGTTACCAACATTTATATTTATTCTTCTTTTCCCGCTTATGTGCAGATATTCAGATATTTATAACTGAAATATAATTTACATTAAGATTTCCATTTATTTTATAACAAAAATATAAAACAAAGAACATTTTTTAAATGATCAGCAGGAGGATCATGATGATGATCTTAAAGATGATCATTATCGGGGGAAATAAGGAATTAATAAGTTTATAACTATTTATAACTAGATACTTAAACTAAATGATATTACAACTAAATTTAAAAGTAGGAAATAACTTTTTCAGCAAAATTTTCCAATTTTCATTAAATTTTCATATTTTCGCTAAAATTTCAAATTTTCACAAAAATTTAAAATTTTCACAAAAATTTCAAATTTTCCTAAAATTTTAAATTTTTACAAAAATTTCAAATTTTCACTAAAATTTCAAATTTTCACTAAAATTTCAAATTTTCGCTAAAATTTCAAATTTTCACTAAAATTTTAAATTTTCACTAAAATTTTAAATTTTCACTAAAAATTCAAATTTTCACTAAAATTTTAAAATTTCACTAAAATTTTAAAATTTCACTAAAATTTTAAAATTTCACTAAAATTTTAAAATTTCACTAAAATTTTAAAATTTCACTAAAATTTTAAAATTTCACTAAAATTTTAAAATTTCACTAAAATTTTAAAATTTCACTAAAATTTTAAAATTTCACTAAAATTTTAAAATTTCACTAAAATTTTAAAATTTCACTAAAATTTTAAAATTTCACTAAAATTTTAAAATTTCACTAAAATTTTAAAATTTCACTAAAATTTTAAAATTTCACTAAAATTTTGAAATTTCACTAAAATTTTAAAATTTCACTAAAATTTAAAATTTTCACTAAAATTTAAAATTTTCACTAAAATTTAAAATTTTCACTAAAATTTCAAATTTTCACTAAATTTTAAAATCTTCACTAAAATTTAAAATTTTCACTAAATTTTAAAATTTTCACTAAAATTTAAAATTTTCACTAAAATTTAAAATTTTCACTAAAATTTAAAATTTTCACTAAAATTTAAAATTTTCACTTAAATTTATAATTTTCGCTAAAATTCCAGATTTTTACTAAAATTCCAAATTTTCTCCAAAATTGCAAATTTTCAGTAAAATTTCAAATTTTCAATAAATTTTACAGTTTTACTACAACATCACATTTTCTTTAATTCAAAATTTCTAAAACTTCAAAATCAAATTAAAATTTTCATTAAAAATTAAAATTTATAAAAAAATTCATAAAAATTTTAAATTTTAAAATCAAAAATAAAAATTCAAAAACATTCAAAGTTCAACATTTATTTTTGAGGCGAAAAAAGTTTAAAAGCGAATTTATATTAAACAATATTCGTAATTCTATTCAATATCAAGCCTAAAGCGAATTCAAAAATGTAAATTTTTTGAGACGATTTTAAAGAAAATTTGTTTTAAAATGTTTTTGTAGAAAAATTCCTATTTAAAGCGAATTTAAGGAATTGTAGGAAAATCGAGAAAGGAAGGAATTAATACAAATTTACCTCTAAAAGCGATTTCAAATTACAAAGCAGAATTTATAATAAAATTAAATTAAAGAATTTATACAAAATTTCCTTTAATTTCAAATTATATGGAAAGTTTTCTTTTTAAAGCGAATTAGATAAAAATTTTCTTTTAGTAGCGACTTAATAAAATGTAAAATTAAAAAAGCGATTTTAGAGAAAATTTATAAGAAAAAATTAATTTTAATGTGGATTTTTTGAAAATCTCTTTAAAAGCGAATTTATAAAAAAAAAATTCATTTAAAAGAGAATTCACGGAGCATTTAATTTTTAAAGTGAAGTAATAGAAAATTTCCTCTAACATTTTCCAAATTTGTAGAAAATGTACTTTTTAAAAAGAACTAATAAAATCTAGTTTAAAGCAAATTTCCATTTTTAAGCGATTAAAATCTAATTTATAAATATTTCCCTTTAAAAGCGTATTTATAAAAAGGAATAAAATTATTTTTTTTATTTTAAAGCGAATTTTTAAAAACAAATTGATTTAAAGCGAATTAAAAAAAATTACTTCTGAAATTCAATTAATCAAAAATTCAAAAGAAGCAAATTTAGAGAAAACATTTTTAAGGCGAATTTATTAAAAAATGGAAGTTTCAGAGTGAATTTATGGCAAATTCCTCTTTTAAAGCGAACTGTTGATAAACCCCTTTTAAAAGTTAATTTATTATAAAATTTCCCTTTAAAAGGGAATTTATACAATATTTATTTTTAATGGGAATTTATTTTGTTCCTGTAGGGTGCTTAAACAAATTCGTTCACTACCTTTGTTTTGTGCTTAAAACAACTTGTCATTGGCGTAAAATTTATTAAAAGTGCTAACAATACAATTTATGCTTTTTTAATGGCTTATTAGCCGGGCTTATCGTGTCACTTATTTTTTCTTCTTCTTACATTTTTAGTTTCTTATTCTCTTCTCTCCTCAAAAAAAAAAAAAAAACACAAGTGAGTAAAATATTTATGCAGATGTGGGTTTCTTTTAATCCTTTTTTTTTTGTTATTTTTTGTTGTTTTTTTTTTTCTTAACTTTAAGCTGAAAGTGACTGTTTAGCGTGAGTAACTTTAAATAGTGGAATTTTTCTTTAAATTTAGTAACAAGATCTAAAAGGTGGTCTTTTGTTTTGGTTTGACTCTTAAGAAGTGAATGTGTGTGTATGTGTGTGTCTGTGTCTTACTTAATTCATGAGCTTTTGGGGTTGTGCCCGTGTAAGTGTGTCTGTGTGTGTTTAAGCTAGAGTGTGTGTTGAAATGAAAAATGTTTGCTATAAATTTTATTTCCTATCACAACATTTTGAAATTTATGGCAAAAAAATGTATCTGGAAATTTTAAACGTTTAAAAAAACATTAGATTTTTTTTTGTATTTCGCTTCACTTTTTTTCTTGTGATTAAAGTGTTTCATTTAGTGAATTAAAGTAAAAGTGAATTTTATTTATTTTTCTTTATAAAGTTGGCAAAAATGTTAGTAGTTAAAGGTGATTAAGTGTTTATTTGGGAGCTTAATTATTTAAGCTGCTTAAATTGAAATATTAGAGGAATTTGACAAATAAGAAGTATTAGAGTGTAAATTTGAATGGAGGAAGAGAAAAATATATATTTCACTTTCACTTTTAAGCGAAAATATAGAAAAATGAAACTTTATACAAGAATTTCTTTAAATAGGGAATTTGTTGAAATTAAAAAAAATTAAATATTAAATGATTTTGTAAAAAAATCCTTTAGAAGGAGCATTTATAGATAATTAATTTAAAGAGCGAATTTATAAAAACAAAAACCTCTTAAACGCGAATTTATTGAAAAAAATCTTTCAAAAGCGAATTTATGAAAAATTTTCCATAAAAATATGTTCTATAGAAAATTTCAATTAAAAGCGAACTTAAAGAAAATTTTATTCCAACGAATTTTTAGGAAAATTTTCTTTAAAGCGAATTCATAAACTACTTCTTTTTGAAAACTAATTTAAAGAAAAGTTTCCTTTAAAAACGAACTTAAAGAAAATTTGTTTTTTAAGTGAGCTGCTGAAAAGTTGTTCTTAAATGCGAATTTTATAGAAAATTTGTTTTAAAAGCGAATTTATAGAAAATTTGCACTAAAAATTGAAATTTTAAAATACTTAAATTTATATTTTTACTCAAAATTTAACTAAAAGTACATATTTTTACTAAAATATTTTAATTTTCTCTAAAAATGTAGTTTTTCATTAAAAATTCTTGTTTTCACTAAAAATTCTCGTTTTCACTAAAAATTCACATTTTTACTAAAAATTCACATTTTCATTCAAAAATAAATTTGCACTAAAAAATAAAATTTTCACTGAAAATTCACATTTTCATTATAAAAATTAAATTGTTACTTAAAAATAAAATTTTTACCTGAAAAACTAATTTTCACTAAAAAATCCAATTTTCACTAAAAATCAAATTTTCACTAAAAAATCAAATTTTCACTAAAATTTAACTTTTTCACAAAAAATTCACATTTTCTTCATAAAACTGAAATTCAAATGTTCATTAAAATCATATTTCACTAAAAATGTATTTATTAAAAAAATCACATTTTCATTACAATTTAAAAAATTTAGAAAATGTTTTCATTAATGTTTTGTTTGGTAACTTTTATTATGAAAACTAATAGAAAATTTCCTATATTTTGATGTTTTTTTCTTTAATTTCCTGTGTGAAGAAAATTTAAGAAATAATTTTTATTTAAAATTTCTTAAGGGAAATTTTAAAACAATTTCTGTTTTTCAGAAATTTTTCGAAAATTTCAATTCTTCTACAAATTTGGGGAAACTTCGCTTAAAATCTCTTAAAAACAGAAAACTAGAAGTTTACTTTATTTAGGACATTTTCTGAAAATCCCCCTTTGTTTAGGAAAATTTTCAGATAATTTCCTTCATTTAGAAAATTTTAAGATAATTTCCTTTAATTAGGATTTTTTTAGATAATTTCCTTTATTAAGAAAATGTTTAAAATATTTCCTTGATTAGAAAAATTAAAAAAAGATCTTCATTTAGGAAAATTTAAGAAAATTTCCTAAATATAGGATTAAAACAACTACTTTATTTAGATCTTTCTAGAAAATTCCCAAATTTTTAGAAAATTTCTTTCATTTAGAAAATTTTAAATAAATTTCCTTTATTTGAGAAATTATGAAAAAATCCTTACATATAATAATTTAAAAAAAATTCTTTATTTTGGAAAATTTGTAGAAAATATTAAGATTTAACGTTTAAAAAAAAATATAAAAAAATTTTCTTTATTATAAATTTTTTTAATTTACTTAATAATAATTTTCTAAATTCTAAAAATTCTTTTATGAAAGATTTTTTTAAAATTTCCTTTATTTGGGCATTTTTTAGAAAAGTAATTTCAAAAATCTATATCCCTTTTAAAACACGTTTGAAAATTGTTATTGTTTTTGCGGCAAATGCAAATAAAAAAAAAACAAACAAAAAATCAAGTATGTGTCTTAAGTCTTTCGTTTTTTTTTTTCTTCATAGTTCTTTTCATTATTATTTTTTTTCGCTCGCTGTGTTTGGCATTTCAAATAAATATTTTTTTTGAAAATAACAAAAATTGAATTTTTGCTTTTAAGCTTAAAACGCTTGTTGCCATAATGTCTAGCAAAAATCTGTTAAATAAATAAAGCTTTTTTTTCTTAAAATAAAATACACAAAACATGGAATATTTATTAACAAAAATCTGACAATAATAACAAAACATTTAAAAGAACAACAACAAAATTAAACAAAGAAATAAATATTATTGTTGTAAATTTTGTTGTTGTTGCTTTTTAGTGAGATTTAAAAAAAAAAATATTCCAAAGTAATTTGCTGATGATGTTATACAACAATATAGATTTTTTTTTCAAGAAATTTAATTTCGCATTGTATGGAATTTTAAATAAATATTGCCAACAAGTCTGGCTTTTAAATTATAAAACAACAAAAATGAAAACAACAACAATTTTTATTATTTCGAAATTTATAAAAATAAATAGTTTTCAATTCAACCAAAAACGAAGAAAAAAAAGGACAGAATAACTGACTTTAAGACATTCAACTAAACGACTGAATGTCTGCAAGTCACTGACGTTTATTGTTAAAAAAATACAAAAGCAACAACAACAACAACAAAAACAAATATTTATTAAGAAGTTCGATAAACCAAACCAATGATTTTCAATAATAAACGGTTATTTAAAGCCTCAAGCAATTTAATCTAGATAAAAACTCATTTTTAAATGAAAAAACAAAAAAAAAGACATTAAAAATTGAGTTTAAATGTTCACACATATACATATAAACACATACACATACATATGCACAAAAATACGCATGCACACACACACACACACCAGTAATAAAGCCTTAAATAGCCGTCCATTATTAAGCCGTTTTTCTAAACAGCAGAGGAATATAATTTTAAATTTTGAAATAATTTCGTACACAAAAACCGAAATCTGAATTTAAGCTTTTTTAATGGAATTCTTATCTTGAATATGTTCATATTCCAACAACGACTCCAACAATAACAGAAAAAAAGATATTATTACTATTATTAATTACTTTATTTATTGTTTTCTTATGTTTTTTCTTCACTTTAATTATAAACCTTTTTTATATTTCTTTTTTTTTAAGGTGGCGATTTGTTTGTCTGTCATTTGAAGCGATTTTAGCTTTTATTTCCATCCTTATAATTTACATAAATGATGAAATGAATAAGTGTTGCACAGTGAAAACAAATCGAATTTCACATGGTTAAAATGGAAGTGCTATTAAGTTAATTGGGATGCGCATAGAACTCTGGTCATAGACTTATTCGTTTAACCTCTAAATCTGGCCACCTTGAATAGAGAGTAAGATCTAATAGTTCAAAATAATTTTAGATTATTGTGTGATCAAGTTACCTGGGTAAAACTTGTCAGTGATTATGTTTTATGCTAAACAAATAAATCAATTGCTTATCCGATTAAAATAAGCGACAAAAAGTTGGCCAATCATTCAAAAGACTGCAGTCAAATTGTTTTCAATGTACGACAGAACTTGTCTTTTGATAGAAAGGTCCACATAATGTTTGTCCTCCAACGAGCTCTCAACGTATCCGATAGGAAAGCAACCCGGTTAGCTTAATGTTCGGACTACTTGACACGAAATGTAATGAAGAAAAGTTTAGGGCCGAAAGCTGTCAAATTTTTTCCAAAAATTAATATGCAGTCGAGTCGTACAACGACCTCTATGAATATCGAAATTTACATCAATTAATGTTTTCATAAGACTTCATTAGGTGTCCACTTGCTTATGGCCCAATTTGGCATCCTGCCACTATGAAAAACAAGTCCTTGAACGCTAAAAGAACAATAATGTGTTTTTTTGTACCAAGAGAAATAAATCCTCCAAACTTCCCGGATATAAAGGCAGTGGAAAGATATTGAGCTCTTATGAGTTAAAGAAAAGTTTGTAAATGCACTGGTGCCTATTCCTATAAACGCATGTAAACATGTTTTTATAAAAAAATTGAAACAAAACTTCTTTTGCTTCAATTGATAATAAAATTTTTTGCGAATTTTTGAATCATTAACACACCCAAGGTGGGTAATTTTAAAGAGTCACCGACCAAGCCAGTTGTCACATAGGATTCTGCTTTCCTTCAAATATTTCTTGAAGCTTAAAAGTTTAGAATTATTTTCCGAACAAAAAAATCAAATTCAACACACTGTGCTTCACAGCAACTTCATCTGGGTGCTGTAGATTTCATAAAGTTTTTATCAAAAAACAATTTAAAAAAAACATAAACTTTCAACTAGTTTCATTTCAGTGAGTTTCAATTAAGCCTTTATATGGTTAAAATTGGAAAACAACGAAAATATGTAGAAAATAAGGCGCGTAATTTATGGATGATGAAATGTTTATACAAAAAAAACTAAATCCCCTGCTTCTTCATTATTCATACTTATACATTAACAGTAATGTATGTAATGTAAATATGTGTGTGTAATTGAAGTATATATGTATGTATTTACATTCGCACATTAAACTTATTTCACTTTTTTTTCATTTATCTGCTGTTTTTTCGTTATTACACAGTTACATTTGTTTTACTGTAAGAATTATTGACGTTTTAATTTCAAAAACACACCTTAGTGTTGTTAACTTTGTTTATAGCAATAAAATCAGTTAAAAATTGTACGAGGGTGGGTAAGAAAATTGGAAAAATTTTTGAACACTGCAACGATATAGAAGTTATCTTTAATATTGATTTATAACTTTGTTGTTATGAAGCGATTTTGCAGATTTTAAATAGCGAACAGCGAAAGACAATAGCAGTAAGCCTGAACTCACGACAGACAGTTAGACGGACGAATGAACATGGAGAAATTGACTAAGATTTTGATGTAATGTAAGAACGGAATCTTAGATTATTTCTCTCCTCCACTTGTAGATGTGGAGAGTTTAAAATTTCGAACAACTAAGAATGACATATTCGTCCATGTCGAATCTATAATACCCTTCACCATAAATGCAGTTCAATTACTCACACATACACTCACAAACACATACAATATACAAAAGTTTTATGAGTCATAAATTTATTCATATTTTTAACTCTAAACTTTTTTCTACTTAAATGATTCTGTTAAGTTCTTCTCTCAAAATTTAAAGTTGCCCCAGATATCGGTTTATATATTTAAATATACTTCATCAATTTAGCTGGTTTAAAACACTTGATTTCTCAGGACAATCACAAATACTCGGGTCAAATTTCATTAAGCTTTGTCAATTATTGTGGATGTATGCGTACCGACAATTGACAGAAGGACATTAATAAATCAATTCGGTTTTTAATTTGATGCAAGAACATATTTATTTTGTATTTAAAAGGAAATTGCGATAAATTTTATAACGAAAGACAAATTTTAATTTAACAAGAAATTTCACTAATTTTTATTAAAAGACAAATTCGAATAACTAAGAATCAAATCCAAATAATCGGTTTTAAAAAATTAACGACCAGTGTAACTTGTAGCCTGAAGGATATTAATTCTATGAAATTAATTATAAAGTTTTATCACTTCTTCTAATTACCCTCGTTCCTTGCATTACTGAATGACATTTAAAATATAAAAGCTTTAATTAGTCTCTCTCACTTTATCACTGTTTTAGCTAAAAACTCGCTTTAAACGATTAATAAAAAATATGTATAAAATTTTATATTTTATTCAAATCACTTGTTTGCTTTTTTGTTGTTTCTGTGCGTAAATTAAATAAATAATAAATTTTTTCAACAAAATAAAAATTAAATAAACAAGTAAGAATTCTATAGTCGGCTATGCCGAACTTTTAATACCTTCCATCACTTACATTGTCCAAACATTTGAGTGAAAAATAACTCAAATATAAGCAGGAATTGGTTATGCTATTATCCATATTTTAATGGAATTGGTCCATGTTTAAGAAGCCTTTAAGCCTAAAAACCAATATTCAATATTATTTGGACCAATATTCGCCAAATAGGTAATGTTCTTATATTAAAGACTGATAAAATCTCAATTGTGGCGATATTCAATTAAATTAGTACATAATTGGGAGTTTTATAAGGTTAAACCCATTTTCCGATAATATGTGAGCTATGGAAAAACATGGACCGATATTATTCAACTTAGTTACGTGCACTTAAAAAAGTTAAAAAAATTTTGTGCAGAAATTCAATAAAATTAGTTTATATTTAAGAGTTTGAAAAGCTTAAAAACAATTTCCGGGAAAGGGGCCTTATATGAGAACTAAAGTAAAATATGAACCGATATTCGTCAACTTAGTTAGGTGCATTGAACACATTTAGACAATAATTATGCATAATTCCAACATTTTTTTATATTTCGAAGCTTTTTAGCTCATACCCATTTTCCGGTAAGGGATCTTATATGGGAGCTTTGGAAAACATGGACCAATATTGATCAAAATTATAGCATATATTCAAGACAGTAACAAAATGTTTACAAAGTGGAAACTGTTTCAAATAATGGCCCAAAGGCAGTCAAATTATTTTGTGTTGATTTTTGTAGCAAATTTCATAAATTCATATTCAAAATTTTTACCCATATGACACACTGATCTTGGGGTTTATCAAAACTTTTCATATTTTAGCCTATAACTTCTACTGGTCCGATTTTGAAGATTTTTTTCCAAAGTGTTAATGCATGAAGCTTTATATTTTGGTCTAAGTTCAAATACTTTTTGTTGAAGATTTAGAATTTTGAGATTGTCTCAGATATCGATCTATAACTTTTGCTAATTGATCCATATAGCTGGTTAAACTGCTAGGACAACAATAAACAACATGGCCAATTTTCATTGGATTCGGACAATTTATTTAGGCGTTAGAATGTTTCCAACAAACAGTATATACTTTATGTGGTCTTAGGTTACATACGAAATGATAAAGTTAATATACCCTAAACACCACTTTGGTGGTGGAGGGTATAAAAATAATAATAAAAAATATACAACAACAACAAAATGAACAGTAACAGTAACGACATGCAGTCTACAAAATATCATTTACTTATTTATTTAATAAAACAAATTGCAATTGCTAATATCGATGAAAATGTTGTTGTTGTTGTTATTTATTTTAGTTGTTATAACAGCAACAAATATTTGACAAGTAAAACGTTTATAAATTTATTTTATAATAAAAATTCAGACAAATAAAAGATATTTTATAGGATTGTTTTAAAACGTTAATATGCAAATCAGAATTAGAATCTGAAATGATAACTAATAACAATTAACTAACAAACTCTGATATTTTTGTTTAGTTACAACAAAAAATTTCCGTTACAAAATTGTTGAAATTTTTTTTTTTTTAGATTTACCTCACCCACTAGAATAAAGCGAAATGACAGAAAAATAAAAACGTTTAAATACGTCATGAAATATTTTTGATCATAAATCACTTTGTAGACAAATGTGAACTGCAAATAAAATCAAAACGAAAACGAACAAAATATTTCAATTAAATTGTTTATTAAATATTTGTTTTATTGACGACAATCAAACACGGCTTTTAACATCAACTAAACACTTTGGAAACACGTTCATCCCATAAGAGACACGTTTAAATTCAAAATGTCAAAATATAAAATTTATTTCAATTTAAACAAAACTGTTTTTTTAGAATTTAGAAACAATTGAAATTTCAATGATTTTAAATGAGTTCTTTTGAAAAAGCACTTAATATCTCAGATAGTGTAGAAGTTTATTCGTTTTCACTTTTTTACTTAAACAATTTTGCCGCTTATTGCACAAAATAATAGCACACAGTGATCTCAAAACGCCTTTTTTAGAAATAATTCCATAACTTTGAAACTGGTGAATATTTTTTTAATGAAATTTCACAAGGACATTTGCGAAGTGTTTTTTAATTGATAAAAATAAAGCACAAATTCTAAATAGGTCCATGGAACCGCGACTGGACTTCCAAAGTTGATCATCTCGGATTTATTTTTGAGAAGTTGCCAAAGAAGAAGACCAAGTTTAAATTAATTTTAATTATATTTCGTAAAGTATTTATATAAAATTTTGATATGATTGGAAAGCGATTACTTGTAGAATAATAAAATGTCCGCAGAACCACTATACAAACTAAAATTCTTTAAAATTTTTTTCAAAAAATTCAAAATTTTATTTTCGTTAAAATTTTGTGAAAATGTTTTTAATAATTGATCTTAAGTGAAATCTATATAAATAAAGCTGTTATCATGAAATTTGAGTATAATTTAAACAATGTTCTCCTTAATTCAGAACTATGCAAAGATTCCCACTTTTTCATTTCGAAATACCTAAAATCCCCATGCGGGGAAAACTTGTTTCAAAATTTTACCTTCTTTAGTAATTTTATCATTTTGTCGCAATAAAAGGCTTTGACCCAACAAGGAAGTTTAAATAGGGCTGAAGGCTCAAGTATATCCCCTGATGCCTTCAATTTAACATTAAGAATTCTCTCAGGTTTTTGAAGAAACAATTATTTTTCAGAGAAAAATAATGGAATTTAAAGCAAAAATTTGGGGAAAAATTACTGAAAGTAATTTTTTACAAAAGATTTATTTTAAAATCATTTAAAAATTATTTAGAATTTGAACAGAATTCAGAAAAAGTTTTACAAATTCGTTTGTAAATTAGTATTTTTTTCAAGCAAAACATAAAATACATTTTTTTTAACTTTAAAATATTTTTACCTGAGGTGACCAATTTGGCGGCCCACTGCTTATCACTTGGACCTTCTAAAAACTTATATTTTTCTAACTCAATTCAGGAACAACTCAGTAATGTTCGTGTAAAATTTTAATAAAAAAATATTCATCAGATACAAAGATACGGAATTTCCAAAAAATTTTGGAGGTAACCAATTTTGAAGCTCCAACTCTCATTTTCCGGAGTCGCTAAGAGTTTGTACCCAAGAAGTTTACATTAAATTTTTTTTTCAAAAATATTGAGGGTTTTCAAAATGAAATCATAAATTAAATTTCTGTCCTTTTTTCTAATTTCAATACCCGGATCCACTAAGCCTTGTACTGTTCCAAATCAATTTAAGAATATCTCTATAATGTTTGTGAGAAATTTCATTAAAAATATTTAATAGTTTCAGAATTTTCATCAAATCATATACGAAATTTCGACGATTTCAAAATTTCAGTACCCGAGACGACTAACTTTAGAGATCCACCTGTTATTGCAAACTAAGAAATCCCTCACTAACATTCCCATGAAATTTCAGTATCTCTAGTAGTTCCTAACATATATTTTGAAAAACTCATTTTAGGACCACTGTTTAGCAACAACAATAATAATAAAAATCGCTAAATAAAATTAATTAAAATTTTTCAAATACCTTTTCGGTTTGTGTAATTAAGTGCTAAAACAGTGAAATAATAAAAAAACAACAAAAACAAAATTAGAAAAAATGCAACAAAAATTATTATTCAAATGGTTGTTGTGGCAATTAAATTACTTAGTAAGAGTTATGGGTGGTCTGTGCCGATATTAAGGTAGGGTCTTTCGAATTATAGAATTTCCTAGAAATCTTATCAATTGAACGGCGCATAGCGCTAAACATTTAGCAACAAAAAAAAAGTACAACAACAGCAACAAAAATAAAAATGAAATGCAAATTAAATGTGTTAACATTTGTTTTTATTAATCAAGAAAGTAATTAAGTAATTGTTTAAATCTATGAAAATTATTATTCATAACGAAGAAAAAATTCAAAAGATTTAAGAAAGAAACTTTTTTTTTAAAATGAATGAGCAGTTTTTCAGTTAATGCGTGATTTAGGGGAAAAGAGATATATTTCATAATTTTTTTTTTTGTAAATTGTTATGTGATTGTAAGGAGTAAGATTGAAAAATTCTTAACATATGTTTATTCGATTGAAATTATTAAAATTAAAAAAAAAAATTTTTGATATTGAATCTGTAGTGACGAAATTTTGAACCATTTTCAGACACCCTTCCATTAACGTTATTCTAGTGCTTTCTGTCATTTAGCTTAACCAGGAATTCCATCTTCGTTTCAAATCTAACACAATTTGGGCATCTTTTTTGTGCTCTTTAATTCTCTTTTAAGAAGAGCCCAATATCTCTTCACTGGTCTTAGCTCAGCCAGTCTTAATTGTCGTTGTACAAAATTAACTATTTGGTGAATATTTGCAATGAAGTCACAAACTAGTAAGGATTTTCACTAAATTCTCATATTAGTGGACATTGACATTAACTACAATATCTAACAAAATTTTTCAATAGGTGACTTAATTCTCCTTATAGTGAAAATTTTACTAAATTCACATATTAGTGAATTTTTCACTTTCACTTTTGAATAATATTTAGTGAAAATTTGAAATTCACTATTTAATGGAAAGTTTTTGCCAAATTCTCAATTTTGTGAATATTTTAACATGAAATTCGCTGTTAAGGAAAACTTTTCACAAAATTTAGTGAATTAAATTAAGCTAAATTTAGCTTATTAGTTGGTATGCCTTCATTGATAAATATTCAAATCTCCTCATCCCTGATTTCACATTTTTTCCTTCACTTTTCAAAATTTCTCATTAAATAAGTTTTAACAGTGTAGACATGTGTCATATTCTCGAATTTATTATGCCCATTAAAGCAACAAAACGTTCTTGTTTATTGTCAAACATCATAATTTTACACAAAATATTATGACAACCACAAACTATAACATCAGCTATTTATAACACAGAAAACATAACTATTAAGACAGATATTTTTCTTTTCTGAAAAAAATAACAAAAAACAACACAAAAATCATTATGAAAAAACTTGTTTTCAAGGAAAATAAAATGAAGTTTTAAAATTAAACATTTTGCAAAATCACAAGAGAAGAAAAATATCTGAGACATAAACTAAATATTGACTTATTTATTTCATTGATTAGATACAGTTGCAATCAGTTGTCAAATCAATTTAAAATTTTATGAAAATATTTATTTATTTATTTTTTATTTAAAAGAAATAATTTAATTTTTTCCAATAAAAAACATATTTTTTTATCTGAAGTTGTGACACGAAAAACAAAATCTACATAAAACAAGTGTTTACGAAAAAATATTAAAAGTAAAGAGTTTGAAAACTGAAATATTCCTGCAGTTCGGAATAGTTTTAAATAATTTCGAAAAACTTTTTTAAAATCTTTTTCTGATTATTTCTAAAGGGTAATTATTTAAGTGAAATTATGCCCCTAATTGTATGCTATATTTTTGCTCTTGAACAGGTCTATTATAAGCCAAGGTAAGGTTTTCAGCTCTTTTTATTATCTTTGTAAGATTAGATCTTTCAACGAGTTTAATTTTAATTTTTAAAAAAGAGTTTTATATTTTTGATCGCTCTTTGAAAAAAAAAATTAATTTTAAAAAATGACAAAAATCAAAAAAGGAAAAAATAAAAAAGAGTTTAAAAATGAATAATTTGCACAAATTGAATTGAAGTCGTGTGTAGCAGTCAAAAAGGCTTTTTTAACTATAAAACTGAGTTTTTGAACATTAAAACGTACTCACATATTAAGATGTCTTTTCTTTTGTTATATGAATTTTTGTCTTCTTTTGTTATTGCACTTTTCAGTAATAAGACAACAACAGTAGATTTTATTGCGTCAGTAAATTTGTTTGTGTGCTTACGTATGTACAAGCAAATTTTTTTTTATTTACAACTATTTAGCATTTTTAAAGCGAATTAAAAATAATCCTTTTTTAACCTTAACTGAAGGAAGAGTAATATAAAAATTATAAAAGTAAACAATTTAATCTTAAAAAAGAGTTTATATTTTGAATCTTCGTAAAGAAGAGTAAAAATTAA